>CM072521.1:3992021-4074521 GCA_036898135.1 Oncomelania hupensis | reverse complement strand
GCATCATGTCAGATGCTCTTGCAGATCACGAAGGCACAGTCAGCATAGGGGGCAGAGCAATCTCCAATCTTCGTTTTGCGGATGATATTGATGGATTGGCTGGAGAGGAACAAGAACTTGAACAGCTTGTACAGAGGCTTGACACCACCTCCAGAGCTTATGGAATGGAAATAAGTGCAGAGAAGACCAAAATGATGACCAACAACACCAATGGCATCAACACGGACATCAAAGTACAAGGCCAATCCCTCAACACAGTGCACAGCTTCAAATATTTAGGAGCCATTGTGTCAGACAATGGGTCTCGACAGGAAGTCCTCTCCAGGATCGCACAAACAACTGCTGCCCTGACAAGGTTGAAGCCCATTTGGAAGACAGAACCATCAGTCTACATTCCAAAGTAAGACTGCTGCGCTCTCTGGTCATCTCCATCTTCCTATATGCTTGCGAAGCATGGACCCTCACAGCAGATCTCCAACGAAGAATACAAAGCATGGAGATGAGGTGCTACAGAAGACTTCTGTGCATTTCCTATACCCAACACATCACCAATGACGAAGTCCGACAGACCATCACACAAGCCATTGGACAACACGATGACCTGCTCACAGTGGTGAAGAAACGGAAACTCCGATGGTATGGCCACGTCACCAGATCATCAGGCCTTGCAAAGACCATTCTGCAAGGCACAGTGCAAGGAGGTAGAAGAAGGGGGAGACCGAAAAAGAGGTGGGAGGACAACATTCGAGAATGGACTGGTTTGACACTGAGCGAAGCCATGAGGGCTGCTGAGGACAGAGAAAGATGGAGTATGCTGGTTAAACGATCATCTGTGGTGCCCCTACGACCTTCGGGTTATGGGACAGGATAGGATAGGATAGGATAGGATAGGCTTAGCATTAATAAGCATTTAAAAATACAACTCTTTCTCTCTTATTGTCTCTCCCCTTCCCTCCCTCCAGCTTTTCCTCCTTCTCTCCCTCTCTGTCTGTCTGTCTGTCTGTCTGTCTCTCTCTCTCTCTCTCTCTCTCTCTCTCTCTCTCTCTCTCTCTCTCTCTCTCTCTCTCTCTCTCAGTTAAATTATCTGTCCTTTCTGTATGAATTGCCTGCCTGCCCACGCGCGCGCGCGCCTGCTTGTGTGTGTGTGTGTGTGTGTGTGTGTGTATGTGTGTGGGTCTGTCTGTTTGTCTTTTCTCTGTGTGTCTGTTTGTGACAGTTATTGTAGACTCATGCACACGTCTTTAGTCCTTGTTATTGTAGAACCACGTGCATGATTCCCACATGTTCCGTGCCATGCTGGAAACGTGAGAAGCACGGATAGAAAGAAAAACGAAGTCCATTATACTGTAATAATATAAACAGTACGATTATTTAGGCTTGGTGATTTTTGGAACTCATTCAAATTCAAATTGTTCTTACCACATGTAGACACAGCTGAAAATGACAATTTTTTCTTCCTTGATTTTTTTGGATTGTTGTATTTTTGTATGCTAATTGGTCGTCTGGTCCACCACCGCTTCAGTAAACTGTAAATCTCCCTTTCCTGTCAATGCATGTAGAAATGGGAGATCCGTGGCTAAGTGGTAGAGCGCTCGCTTGGAAACCAAACGACCAAGGTTCGACTCCTATAGTAGGCAACATGAAAGTGGCCTTTTTGTGTCATTGTCCATCATAGCAGCATGATTGCTCTGATGGGTCAGCGCTTATTTAAAGTCCTACCCTTTCTTTCCTGGGATGGTTTTTCTCCGTCTGCCGTATACGCCAAGGGTAAGTGTAGATATTAAACTTCCATGTTTTTATTTGTATAGTGTAGTTTGCTTTTACTTATAAGGATTATTAGACCCTAATGTAACGTACTGTTTTGCTTTGGTATTGCGCTGATATTTTATGGTATGATTTAAAAAACAAAAACAAAAAATCACTTTTTGTTTTATACAAAATGGACATTTCGCTGTTTCAACAGTTTCTTTTTGGACAACAGACATCGTGTACAAACACGTGCAAGCTCCCCAGTGAAAATGTAACGACGCATAAAAGCAATCGAAATGAATGAATACACACATTTCAACCGCTGTGGCATCACGATTAGTCAACAAGTGTCAAGTCTTTTAATCAGAATCTCGCATAAAATCTTCTAGGAGTAAGTGGACAAAACTGAAACCCGCATGATTATTATTTTTAAAACATTAATGATTTTAAATGCTAAAGACTGATTTTTTTAAAAAATATAAACGCCGCCATAAATGTACAGGACGTTTACAGTTTGAAGTACTTGTCAACATGAGCATTAGTCTTTAAAGTGCACCGTGGATTAGAGGGGTTAGTCGCGAGTTTCGTTATTGGATAGCACGGGTTTGATTCCAGAAAACGACAATCAAGTTTTTGTTGTAGTTTAAGTGTTGTTGTTGTTATTGTTATTCTTCTTCGTCTTCTTCTCCAATGTCGTCTTCATCACCCCCACCCCATCAGCATCATCTTCTTCTTGTTCTTCTTCTTCTTGTTCTTCTTGTTCTTGTTCTTGTTCTTCTTGTTCTTGTTCTTCTTGTTCTTGTTCTTCTTGTTCTTCTTCTTCTTGTTCTTCTTCTTCTTCTTCTTCTTCTTCTTCTTTTTCTTCTTCTTCTTCTTCTTCTTCTTCTTCTTCTTCTTCTTCTTCTTCTTCTACTTCTTCTTCTTCTTCTTTAATGGCGTCTTCATCACCCCCACCCCATCAGCATCATCTTCTTCTTGTTCTTCTTCTTGTTGTTCTTGTTCTTATTGTTCTTGTTCTTCTTGTTCTTGTTCTTGTTCTTGTTCTTCTTCTTCTTCTTCTTCTTCTTCTTCTTCTTCTTCTTCTTCTTCTTCTTCTTCTTCTTCTTCTTTTTCTTCTTCTTTTACTTCTTCTTCTCCAATGTCTTCTTCATCACCCTCTCATCATCATCCGTGTCTGTTGTTGTTATTATTATTATTATTATTGTAGTAGTAGTAGTAGTAGTAGTAGTAGTAGTAGTAGTAGTAGTAGTAGTTGTAGTAGTTGTTGTTGTTGTTGTTGTTGTTGTTGTTGTTGTTGTTGTTGTTGTTGTTGCTGTTGTAGTAGTTGTTGTAGTTGTAGTTGTAGTTGTAGTAGTTGTTGTTGTAGTTGTTCTTGTTCTTGTTCTTGTTCTTCTTCTTCTTCTTCTTGCCGTTGTTTTTCTTCACAGTAACCTGCTTTCTGCAAATTAATGTTTTTTTTAGACTGTATATTGTTTTCCTTTATCGCCTCAACGGCACGATAAAGAAGGCGGTGACTTGCATCAATGAACAGGTTACAGTCTCACACAAAGACGTTCAACATTGATCAGAATTTTCTCACTAATACACGACATTTGTTACACTTCCAGACCCAGAAGGTGCGCGTCTTCGGCGGTTTCGATTTAATCCTGGCTTAGGATATTTTGCCGTTAGCAGTTCTTTGACCTGATCATCACTCTATTAAAGAAGAATATTTTTTATTATAAAGTGAAAATACAGCCTGGAAATTATGTTTTGTTATTATTTTCTGTAAGCTGGCGTTCGATAACCTGATGCCAAGAGGGGCATCCCATTTCTTTGTCATTGCGCATGCTCCTAGACTTCAGGCATGCGGTGTGTCAACTTCTTCTGAAACTCTCCCAGGAGCTCAGCAAACAGGAAGCTAAAGGGGTCAATCTTTTGTATCGGAGGAACGAAAGGCCATCTAATCTGGTCTGGAAAGGAATTTGAAAATCAAATAATTTTAATTTTGTAATTGACGTTATTTCACGGGCCGGTGATTTGGTGAAGAGTTTTGATAGGAGCTGGGCAAGGTATCTTTTATTGGGCTGTTTGTTTCGCTAGCTTCAAGCTGATATCCAATGTTGAACAACACTAGTCTTAATCAAGAAAGGTCTGAATCGCTTAAAAAAAAAAAAAGCTTTTCCTTCGTTTGTCTTCATTTCTGCCTATTTGTCTGTCCGTCTCTCTGAGTATCAACCTTTTTCGTTTAGTTCTGTGTCCGTGTGTTAGTCAGTCTGTGATTTTGCTGTTTGTTTTTCTTTATTTGGCCTTGTATTACGTGCTCTTTCTCTCTGTCTCTCTCTCTCTTTTTTTCTCTCTCCTTTTTCCTTGTTTTTATTTTTCGACGCCGCCCACCTCCGTCTCTTCTTTTACGTTATAGCGCCCTTTTTATCTTAAAACCCTCACAATAACAGCTAAACAGCTATGGAGGCGCGGTGGCCGAGTGGTTAGAGCGTTGGCTTGCGGATCTGAAGGTCCAGAGTTCGAGCCCAGGCCGGGCCGTTGTGTTGTGTCCTTGGGAAAGACACTTTACTCCCGTTTCCTACTCCTTCGGATGAGAGTATAAACCGAGATCTAGTCTGTGTCGCATGCATTCCATCATATCGGACTTTAAAGATCCTGACGCTCATGTCCTGGACTTGTGAGTACCGGTGACAAGAACACACCCAGCATGTACCTTGGGTAAAGCGCTTCACTTGGGGCTGCTGTGCTTTCGAAAATGAAAGTGCCCGAATTTCACCTTGGTGGTAATAAAGTTGTTAAAATTTTTAAAAATATAAATACTTCCCCCCCCCATTCCCCCCCGTCTGTCTATTGTCAACTCACCTCACACTCCCCACACACATACACGCGCTACACTCATTCTCATTCGCACACACACCTCTCGCACACACACAAACACACCTTCACACACACATACACACCTTCACACACACAAACGCACACAACCGTGTAGAAACGCCGTTGTGATGACTGTCATGAAACTCTACATACATTATTTTGACACTTTTAACATTATTTTGACATCTTTCCAGTTCTTGAAGCTATCCCTAACCCTAACTCTAACCCTAACCCAAACCCTAACCCTAACTATAGTCGCAACCCTTAACCTAACCCTAAGCCTAACACGTCCCTAACCCTAACGGAACATTGTTTTGACGTCAAAATAACGGGGCCGTCAAAAGAAAGTACGTAGAATTTCAAGTGTATGTCAGAGTAACGGCGTTTCTACCTAGACACACACACACACCCACACACACACACACACACACATACAGGAGTTGACCCCGTTAAGCGGTCTTTAACAATTTTCCATCATTACGCTGCCGGTATATATCTGGCTACCGAACAGCTCTATGAACTCCAAATTATTCCAAATTATGGAATTTGCTTCGTTTTTGCATTCTAAGAGCTGTGGTATATAAATTATTTCTCTAAAGCAACAAACATGGAAGTGTGATTTCTTACCATCATTGTGCAGCCATTGTGTGTGACCTCTTTGGCACTAACATTATGTGGTCATTGTGTGTAAGCTCATCTGTATCAACATTATGTGGTCATTGTGTGTAAGCTCATCCGTAGCAACATTATGTGGTCATTGTGCGTAAACTCATGTGTACCATCATTATATGATCATTTTGTGTATGCTCATTTGTACTAACTTTATGCGGTCATTGTGTACCATCATTAAGTAGTCATGGTGTGTAAACTCTTATGTACCATCATTATGTAGTCATTGTTGGTAAGCTCATCTGTACCATTATTGTGTAGTTAATTTGTGTAAACTCTTATGCATTATTACCAGGCGGTCTGCAGGTGTACCATCATACTTATAAAGATGTTACATTCTAAAATCACATAATTTGTAAACTGATTTCAAATACATTGAATTGAAATCTTCAAAAAGACTTTATTGTAAATCTTTAGTGGATTTTAGTTAACTAGCAGTAGAACATGTTAAAGACATTTGTATTATGATGCTGAGAATATGAATAAACTTTTCTTGACTCACTATGAAAACTGCTTTGAAGTTTGATGCAGAATGTGCTTTAAAAAAACTTATGTAATCGTAACTGAGCTGAGCAACAGAATGAGAAAAAGATAGAGAAAAAGAAAACACAAATCGGTCAAATGGCTTCAGTATAAATGTATTCAAACTGTAATACATATTTTAATGTTCAAACAACTGGTAGCGTGCAGTACTATGGACAAGACATAAACATGTGTGGTTTGCAGACAGTGGCAATGGGTGAGCTGGCATCTCAAAGATAAAAAATCACACTGGTTTTGCTTGCTTGATTGATTGATTAATTGTTGCTTTAGGTCCAGCGGACTCTTCCGAGCCAAATCAGGACCGGACAACCCCCGATCCGCATAAAAGATCTGCTGAAACAACCCTAGTGAGAAAACTGAATGCCCTCCACCGGCCAGTCACTTTACAATAAAGACATCCCACGCAGGGGACGGCTGAGGCTTTACCCCAACTACTCGAACCCCCGGTTACAAAAACAAAATAGAATACAAACATCATTATAAATTATCAACAAAACACATACATATAAAATGCCTACAGTGCTAAATAATAACATCATAGGAAGCCCCAGTGACCACCCGGCAGAAAGCGTCCAATACTCCCAAGCTGATCCAACAGACCTCATACACAAACAAGGAGTCTTGTCCAGGAAGAGTTTTCAAGAAAAAAAGGTAGGTCACTGATCTAGCGCAGAAGAAGATAGTATAGCAGAGTGATAGGACAGAATGATTGATTGATAGTTGCTTTAGGTCCAGCGGACTCTTCCGAGCCAAATCAGGACCGGACAACCCCCGATCCGCATAAAAGATCTGCTGAAACAACCCTAGTGGGAAAATTGAATGCCCTCCACCGGCCAGTCACATTACAATAAAGACAGTCCCCTATACGCTAATGTGTCCGGGGACGGTAATCTACCCACTGAACTGAACTGAACGCTGAGGCTATACTCTTAATTTATCGAACCCCCGTTTACAAAATTGGAATAAAAATATGATAAAATATTAAAACAAAACACATACATATAAAATGCCTACATTGCTAAATAATATCATAGAAAGCCCTAGTGTCCATTTGGCAGAGAGCGTCCAATATCCCCAAGCTGACCCAATACACAAACGAGGAGTTTTGGGAGAGTTTTCAAGAAAAAAGGTAGATGACTGGTCTAGCGAAGAAGATAGTAGAGCTATAGAACAGAGTATGAATACGAAAACAACAAAGAAGAAAGACTGCTACAGTGGGAATTTAAACTACAGCACTAAATTTTCAGAAAGTGAGGATGCTATTCATACAGAAACCCCCGGCCACTCCACGGTGGTGTTACTTCCAACACACACAAAAATAAAAAATAATCAGTCAACTAACAAGAAAATGTAACAAAAAAATGTGTTTTTTTTAATTTAAAAAAGCACATATTTAACAACAAAAAACAAAAACAAAAAAGTGGGGAAAAAACCTACAACAACACTAATTAAAAAACATAAAAATCAATAAATTGCACATTTTGCAGACATCTTTGCATACGCACTGAACGCACATTCATCACTCAGACATGCAAAGTCACTATTACTAGAAGATGGAAAGGGAATCTAATTTTAATTTTGAAATGTTTAGATTGACTGCATCCAATATTTTTATTGAAGGGAGCGAGGAAACCATAGTACCCAGAGAAAACCAACAGTGACCTGAAAAGCCTCGTACCTAAAAGTCGCACAAGTTCATCCCTTGATATTTGATATTCGAGCTTCGATATTTTTATTTACACTGCCCAAGCACGAACATCGACATAAGAGATTCGGCTATTAATTTGCATAACTTCGTGTAACATAAAATTAATATGGGTGCTTGGGCTGTGTCAATAACGAATGGTGGTTTAATTGAATGAATGATTACAAGTACATCAATGTCTTATCAATTTCCTGAAAACCTGTAGCAGACTACTTAGTAAACAGGGCAACATACAAACCATTATTTCAAAGTGCTGCAGTCACACAGAGCTGTGCACGGTATCTACTATGATTGCTAAAGGATGCTCTAAAATAAAATAGAAAGATCATTCAAACACTGAACCATTTCACTATAAGTATTTAGGGCACTGTTCGGGATGCATATTTGCAGACAATAGGACAGAGCTGCTCAAAGTGCTGGCCGATACAGGATCTAGCCAAAGCGGCCCAAGGCGCCAACCTGCAACCTCTGGGCGCATAGTCTGATGCTCAACCTGCAACCTCTGGACATATAGTCTGACTCTCAAACGACTGAGCACAATCCTGGGCGATGAGGTATTGGACCTAGTTGAGTGCAAAGTGTATTTAGGTAGCTGGCACTCGCCCAGCTAGAACATGAGCGTCAAGATCTTTAAAGTCCGTGCAATGGAATGCATGCATGCAAACTTGATCTCAGTTTATACTCTCATCTGAAATACTAAAAGAAATGTTATCCTTTCCAATTGCCCACTGCATGCTTACCTAAACTAAACACTTCAAAATATAATCGATTTTTTTCACGCGCACCCAACTGTCTTAATTATGTTCATGGCATTGTACATGTGCCCTTGACCCATCCAGCTCACACGAAATCTCTATTACCAATCATATTTGGCACTCACCCTAAGACAAGCATACATTTAATTTTGATCTTTAACGATTCTTACATCTCATGAAAACTGACAGTGGACGCATCAAAATATTGATTACACCTCATCAATAAAGATCATGCATAGTCCATTTCGCCATTTCCATTTGTTTGGTTACTGCTCCCTCTAAACATGACTCAGCACACTATTCAATTTCAACAAGTTAGATTGTCAGAATTTTTTAGCAACAATTTATTCACGGACTAGAGAAAGCAGTACCAGCACAATTTGTGTCCCCAACGATTCATGCTTTCAGTCACATACTGTCCTGTACAACGAGACGGAAATACTGTAGAATTACAGAAGGAAAGAACACTGAACGTTTACATTACATTACATAATTGTTGCTTTAGGTCCAGCGGACTCTTCTGAGCCAAATCAGGACCGGACAACCCCCAATCCGCATAAAAAAAATCTGCTGAAACAACCCTAGTGGGAAAACTGAATGCCCCCCCACCAGCCAGTCACTTTACAATAAAGACATCCCACGCAGGGGACGGCTGAGGCTTCACCCGAACTTATCGAACCCCCGTTTACAAAAACAAAATAGAATACAAACATCATTATAAATTATCAACAAAAAACATACATATAACATGCCTACATTGCTAAATAATAACATCATAGGAAGCCCTAGTGACCACCTGGCAGAAAGCGTCCAATATTACCAAGCTGATCCAACAGACCTCATACACAATTGATTGATTGATTGATTGTTGCTTTAGGTCCAGCGGACTCCTCCGAGCCAAATCAGGACCGGACAACCCCCGATCCGCATAAAAGATCTGCTGAAACAACCCTAATGGGAAAATTGAATGCCCTCCACCGGCCAGTCACTTTACAATAAAGACATCCCACGGAGGGGACGGCTGAGGCTTTACCCCAACTACTCGAACCCCCGGTTACAAAAACAAAATAGAATACAAACATCATTATAAATTATCAACAAAACATATACATATAAAATGCCTATATTGCTAAATACTAACATCATAGGAAGCCCTAGTGACCACCAGGCAGAAAGCGTCCAACACTCCCAAGCTGATCCAACAGACCTCATACACAAACAAGGAGTCTTGTCCAGGAAGAGTTTTCAAGAAAAAAGGTAGGTCATTGATCTAGCGAAGAAGAAGATAGTATAGCAGAGTGATAGGACAGAGCAGGAAAGGGAAAGAGTAAATGAGGAAGACAGCGACAGTGGGAATTTAAAGCACTAAATTTCCAGAAAGTGGGGATACTATTTATACTGAAACCCCCGGCACCCCAAACAAGGAGTCTTGTCCCGGAAGAGTTTTCAAGAAAAAAGGTAGGAGACTGATCTAGCGAAGAAGACGATAGTATAGCAGATTGATAGAACAGAGCATTACATTACATTACATTACATTACATGATTATTGTTTTAGGTCCAGCGGACTCTTCCGAGCCAAATCAGGACCGGACAACCCCTACCAATACCATGTAATGTGGACAAAAATGTTGGTCATTAGACAGAGACACTTGAATCCCAGCAAAGGTACAGAAAAACTATCATTATCAATAATGTTGTGCAACTGATTTTTCTGTACCTTTGCTGGGATCCAAGTGTCTCTGTCTAATGACCAACATTTTTGTCCACGTTACATGGTATTGGTATTGCTTACTATCCAAAAATCCTATTTGAATCAATTATAAAAAATATTCACATTATAATATTTATTAAAAAAAACAACAAGAAAAAAAATGCATGCGCACAAGCACACACATCACTTACGTGCAAGCACACCAATCACCCAGTTACATGCATATGAGAGCTAGTAGGCCTATGTCTCCACCAATCACCCAGTTACATGCATCAGAGCTTGTGGGCCTATGTCTCCACCAATCACCCAGTTACATGCATCAGAGCTAGTGGGCCTATGTCTCCAGCAATCACCCAGTTATATGCATAGCAGAGCTAGTGGGCTTATGTCTCCACAACCTCCCCGGCTGGTCATGATAAAAGTAAATAAAAACGAATACTTTTCCATGTACAAACTGTTTTTTCCTTGCCACTAGTTATATTCTAACATTCTTTATACTTCTCAATAGCTAAGGTAAAAATAATGAGTCTGAATCAGGACTGTAGAAATATCTACAGTTGGCAGGTAGAGGTGGTGGAGACGCAGGCCTACTAACTCTGCTACACAGTGTGATTGAACACCACATAAATGAGGAATGTACATGTTCCATGGTATTCTCTCTCACCTCTCTTCACTCCAAAGCCAATAAAGTTTCTGAATTTTCCTTTCTTGCCAAGGTCGACAAACAAGTCGAAGGAAAGTGAAAGTGTTTGCTCGAACATTTCAACTTGCAAACACAATTTAGGCTGCTTGACCGTTTCTACCGGCACAGTTCTGCAGTTCAAAATATAGTTCTCAGTTTCACAAACCTAAAAAATAGTAGGGATCTTTCACACATACCACTTGATGCTACATGGGTCATTTTTGGTGCCATTCATATACAGGCAATTGCCTTGATCACAGAATTTTCAGTAATTGGTTTCAAACGACGTTCTACACATTACATTACAAATTGTTCCACAAAACCACGCTGTCATCAAAGGTTGTCTACACAGTGCATACACGCAGCCATTTAGTGCATGAAGTCTTTACCAGTGAAAAGGTTTAGTGTACTTAAAACATGAGGAATCACAACATCACACTATTTTTGGAGAGCTGCAATGGTGCAGTAGTGGACCATCAGTCTCAAAAGTCCAGAGTTTGGCATCTAGAAGTTTCTGAAGCAGTGCAGGTGTGACTGAAAAGAATCGAGTCCCTCATACACAGAGTTTGTACACAGTGTTTTTATCTAGCTGCGTTAGCTGTTGCTGTGGCCCGATTTCTTACAAAATCTTTGATGTTTTTCCAAGTTATGTGCCTGAGAACAGGTTCTTTTTGAAGGCAGTCTTCTATAACAGCTTTACCAGGTAAGGTGTGGAGGTGAATGTAGCGACCCAACTGTCGATAACAAGCTGCTACTTCCTCTTTACTCCATGGACGCCTGGCTGGATGCTCTGCAGAAAAACCCAAATGTTACTTCAGGGGCGTCGCACACGGGGGGGGGGGGGGGGGGGGGGGGGGGCAGGGGGGCACCTGCCCCCCCAATAATTTGGCCAAAAAAAAAAAAAAAGAGAGAGAGAGAGAAAGAAGAAAAGAAGAAGAAGAGAAGATTTCAATCGATAGAGGAAGGCAGGAAGAATCAATAATTAAAAAAATCACCATATTTTTAAACCGTAGTGTAAAGGGCTAACGTACGAAATAATATTACAATAATCTATTAGCATGTGCCTGTGTTTCACAACAAAATATTTCGTGGCGCTAACGCAATCAAGCTGGCTTTCGCTGTTTGAAAGAAGTGTCATTTCATCACGCAAAGAGCAAAATTAACAAAACAATGGAATCGTCTGTTTTCCAGGTTTGTTGATATCAATTATTTACTTTAGTCTGTAAAATGAGTAAGGCAAGGGTGAATGTGCAAGTGTCAATAAATAGTTGAGGTGCGCGATATTTTTTAATTTAGATTTAGTTTGTTGATAGGCCTACACGTGCACGTGCTTTGATCGCAAAAGGGGAAAAAAAGGACCCGTTCGCTTTTCTGGGGACAGATAACGTGGGCTTGACTGCTTTGATTATTACACCACCACCCCCACCACCCCATAGGTTTCACTTGGTTTGTTTGTTTGTTTTGTTTGTTTATGTGTCCGCGAATAGATCTCCGATGTTTGTGGACTGAACTAGCTGAGATTTTGTTCATGGACTACTAGTAAGATCATCTGTGATCACAAAGACAAAAGGCACTCATACAGACAGTATTTTGCTTTAGAGAAACTACGAGTAATATGCGCCCTAGTAAAACAAATTGATCAATTGACTGATTTTCTGAAACTGGTAGTGGAAGTGTTTGGTCATTATATGTATGCAATATGCAAAACGAGTTGTGATTTATAGAGAAGACACAATTTCAACCTAGATGATCTTGCGGCAGGTAATTAATGTTCGTGTTTCCTGGTTTTAATCATGATCACATATCGCTAATCATGTATTTGTAGTTTCTGGAAATGAATCTTATATTTTCAGTAAAGAAGAACATAAATAATTAAATGTTTTTACTCTCAGTCTTTCAGTTGGATGAAGGTACGAGGATATATTACAGGGTGCGTCCCGCTTGTCAGCCCCTCCCCCCCCCCCCCACCTCCCCGTCGACAGGGTTGCCCCCCCCCCCCCCCAATATTTTGGACCGTGCGACGCCCCTGTACTTGTTTACTATATAAAGCCCAACTGTGGTAATATTTTACAACCAACCGTAATTAGTAAATTGTGTGGGGTGGGAGGAAGAAAATAGGGAGGATGTGTGGGGGTGAAAGAGGGTGTCCACTAGGGATAAATCCATAGCTTCAAGAGTTTTTAAGATATAATGTGGAGATATTTCGAAGCACAATCAACAGGTTTTCTACTTTCTAGGTGCAGCCAATGAAACTGTCGGATAATTAATTATATTTACTAGTTTAGATGTGAATATCAATATAACATTTTCCAAGTATTTAGCAGTCAGGTGAAACTTTTTATTTACTGCAACAATGTGACAATGTTACGGATATAAAATTAAATGCTTTACTGTCATAAGCAAGCAGAATTCTAAAAAAAAAAAATTGTGGTCGGTGGTGTATTCCCGTCCTGTACTGTGCAATCAATACATGCTTGATACGGTCTAACAACCCTGTTTTTAACTGACAGTACGAGTTCATTACAGCCACCTTAATAAACTGCACGGTCTCTTTGTTAATAAAGAGAGAGACAGAGAGAGAGAGAGAGAGAGAGAGAGAGAGAGAGAGAGAGAGAGAGAGAGAGAGAGAGAGACACACACACAGAGAGAGAGAGAGAGAGAGAGAGAGAGGGGGGGGGGAAGGGAAAGGCAAAAAAAAAACCCCGAAAATCAACTTTATTAAAAGTCCGAAACATTATGGCGAATTTAGTAGATAATTTTGGAGAAAATAAAAATAAATATAACATAGTGTCAACCACAAACACTATCCTTTGTACCCAGGCTTCCGTAATTTGTTAATTTCTAACCTTCAAGCTGAATTATATTTTTCAATTTCGTATTTTATTTTTAGATATCTGTTAAATGCAGAATTTTCCATCGTTAAGTCAGCTAAAGATCACATCCGGTACATTCACCAACATTTAGATCTCGGCATGTGTATGCTGTTTTTGTACAGTAGTTAACTGTCACTATGTGGCAGTGTTAGCTTAATGCAGTTGCCAACACTATGCGGAGATTGTGGTCAGTGACCTTAATCAGTTTCAAGTTCATGCAAGTATGGACACTTATGTACAAAGTAACACTATCATAATAATATAAATAAATGTAAAAAAAGTCAGAAATATTAACTAATAAAGAACTTTCTGGATTCAAATTTTAAATATACTTACTTTCTGATTGCTTTCCAGGCGAATTGTAAACCTCAGAATTTCCAGAACATTCTAAAAAAGAAAAAAATCCATAAGTACTCAATGACTGTCAAATTAATGACTGACAAATGTGGCAGTGTTAGCTTAACACAGTTTCTTACAAACACTATATGGACATTGTGGTCAGTAACCATAAACTACTATTGTTTATTTATTTATTTACATCTGACAATGTTGTTCATACAAAATGGCATGCCTCTCCCTTTAGTCGTCGGTTGGTGAATGGACCCTGAATTTCACCAACACTATGTGAATGGTTGTGTATTCTGTTTTTGTTCAGTTGTTTACTTTCACTGTACCACTACTAGTAGTATAGGAGCAAAATGAGCATGTGATTTTCCTACACATTTCATTATCATACTCATAGCAATAAAATATATTTTTAAACTGTGGAAGTATATCTAACTGGTGTTTAAAGTTATTTATGCTTGGTGCATTATTAAGTGAAATAGCTAGATTAGTCCAGTTAGTAACAACTCTGCTAGAAAACAAAAACTTCATATTTTAGTATTGGAATGCTGAATAAATACTTTTCCTTCCAACATTCATGTAAAGAAAAAACAAACATCAGAACTGATAATTAATTTGAATTAACCAACGTGATTCTGAATCAACAATGGAAGGAAACAAAGTAGAATTAGATCTAGAACAGTGCTGTCAGTAGAAGAGGGATGGAGACGCAGCATGCCATGAAAGTGGCACTAGCTTCAATGGACTCTCCACAGAAAAAGGGAAGAAAAAATGTTGAATTTTCACTGACACTAGCATCCATGGTTTTCTCATAATAATGGCACAAATACATAAGCACTCAAAGTAAATAACTAACAAACGAAAAATCAACTAAAGCACAGCAACTTACCAGCGGCTCTTTTCAATTCAAGATGGCGACTTGTGCACACTTGTTTTCAAAAACTAGTTCCCTCTCTCTCCTTAGTGTGTGATTTCACGTCTACTTTTTACAGCACAAATGCTGCCGTGATACACACACGTGTGTTAAGGGTCGTGTGTGACCATCAATGAATTTCCCGCGTTATGCTGCCTAAACCAATCACAGCTCGGATTATAATTTATGCATATTTTAGAGGTTAGGGAGTTCAAAAATCGCAATTGTGCATTATGCGGTCGGCAGCATAAAGAGCGAGGCAGCATAACGTGAGTGTGTAACCATACGATTGGCAGCCTAACGGAGTCAACACAAACGCACACCCACACACACACACACACCCACGCACACCCACCCACACACACACACACACACACAATCACACAGCCGAGGGTAAAAAAAAGAAAAGAAAGATTTCTCTTATATAGCGCACTTACAAGCTCAGAGAGCTTCTCAAGGCGCTGGCCCGTAATATCCAGCAATCACAAAATAGTTTGCTGAAGTCAGGATTCGAACCCACGTCGCCCACGACGCACTCACACAAGTCGTGCGCTCTGACCACTGAGCTATCCCTGCCGCCGGGTACACAGTATTATCATGACTTTCCTGAAACGCCGCATAGGCTACGTTGTGCTGACAATGGGTCATATATCGTCCCCCTTTTTAAGTACTTTTAAGTGTTCGAACACTAACCCTAACCCTAACCCTAACCCAGCCCTAACCCTAACGGATCATTGTTCTGACGTCAAAACAAGTAGGTATGTCAAAACAAGTTATGTAGGCGTTCACTGGTTTGTCCTGATAACACCGCGTAAACATGCCCACACACGCAAACACACACACACGCACACACATACACACGGAAACAAAAATACACACACATATGTAAATACAATACTCTCCTACTCTCCTCTCCCCTCACTCCCTCTGCTCATTCCTAATCTCCTTTTCATCTCTCTCTCTCTCTCTCTCTCTCTCTCTCTCTCTCTCTCTCTCTCTCTCTCTCTCTCTCTCTCTCTCTCTCACTCTACCTCCTTTGTATTGTGAGTGCCCAGCTTTGACAGAGGTAAAGCAGTACCCTGCTATTATCACCTCAGAAGGTGGGGTTTTCTCACACTCCGCTCCGCAATTCAGTCGTATTTTTGTGTTCGCAGTTAACACCTTCTATTCTTTCTGATGGAAGCTCTGTCTGTCTGCTTGTCGGTCCAAGGGCGTACCTTTGTCTCCCTCTGTCTATGTGTCTGTCTCTTTCTATCACCCCGTTACCCCCTCCCTCATCCCTTCTGTCTCGATAATGTCGCTACTTTGTCAAATTTTCCCTACCATATATATTTGATTCGTTAATTTACGTATATAACTTAATCTGGATAATCTGGAAATCTGCAAAAGTTATTCCTTTACCAAAAGGGAAAGATCTTTGACGTCAGCAATTTCCGCCCAGTATCGATCAAATCCGAACACACACACACACACACACCCACACACAGACACACACACACACAAACACACGCACCCCATCCCCCCACCCACCCACACACCTTAAAAAACCCAAATACACCCACAAGTCGAAAAAAAAGTATTGCTGTCGCATGAATGGCACAGAATAGCGGCCGGAGCATGCGCACTGCAGTATTCCGTTTGAATTAATAATGCTGTACAAACTGAAGGCTGGTGATTTCACGATTTCGAATCGGAAACAAAGCGAGGTAGGCTGGCAGCAAGAAACTTTCGGACCGGAAGGGGAACGAAGTTCTTTGAACTGATAACCATCTGTACCCTAACCCCAGGAAATGGAGGACTGTCTAGTTTAGTGCAATGTTTTGGGGGTACTGGGTTTTCCTAGTCAGTGCAGGGTGATTCCCCCCCCCCCCCCTCCCCTTGTCTTTATTTGTGTGCCGATCTTTCTGTTTTCTCGTAGTGTAGTTTTGTTTTTTCACATTTTTGGATCGTCTTGAAGAATGATGGCTGTTGACAAAAGAGTGTAGACGATTTTATTTTTCAAACAATGGACTTGGCAGACTTGTTGAAGATTTTGTGATTATGGATAGGTGTGATATTGTAATCTTTCTTTCATCCCTTTCTTAAATTTGTTACACATTTATCACACACTGCGACTGAGCACAATCCTGGGCAACCGGGGGTGGGGAGAAGGGACCTAGTGCGTGGTGGGTGTATTAGTGTAGCCGGCACTCACCCGTCTAGGACATGAGCGTCAGGATCTTTAAAGTCCCTGCGATGGAATGTGCGCTTGCACGTACTAGCTCTCGGCTGACAATCCCATCCGAAGGAGTATCATTCATTCGTCAGTTTGTTATTATAAGCTATTTGCTTTATCCATTTTCTCGTAGGACCCGTTTGGTGGAATTCCATTAATAAAGACAATAGAAGCAGTAGGTCCGTTTGAACTAAACAGGTGATCTTGACGCTGACTGAATGCCAGAGATCTATCAAGCATAGAATATGTTAGTTGGCTATTTATAACTTACAGGGTCCAGCGGATTGCCAAAAGCCAAATCAGGACCAGGCTGTGTGTTGGTGTCTTCACTCAACATCCTCTGACAGATTGAGGTCAGTGTCTCTTTCTCTTTCAGGCCATCTACGCTGACTGTCTATGTACTCTCTATATATAGCGCTCAGAGAACCTCCCACTCCCCACTCCCCCTCCCCTCCCAAAGGCGCAGGCCACGGATATCCAGCAATCACATCACATTAATTGCTGAAGAGAACAAAACAAACAGCAACACCCAAGTTGAGGTCTGAGGCAATATTTTGATTTTTATTCAAATCTTTATCAAGCCATGTATTAAAAACATCACATCAAGTCTTTGTATACCTATTCAGTTAAACTACAGTTCACTGATGAGAGCAGTTCAAATAACAGGACCTAGCACAATAATCAATATGTGTCTAAAAGGTTAAAAACCACAAGATTAAAGCTCACGAACACTGCTCATGAATAATAATTCAAAGCTGAACAATAATATTATAAATATTATTAATTATTAGTTACTATTATTAATTATTATTTACTATTATTATTACTGTCATTATTATTTTATACATATACATACATCTATATACACATACACACCCACCTATATATATATAGGCTACACACATACACATATACACACATACATAACTATACATATATAAAAAATAATTAACCGAATATAATTAAAAATGGAATAATGGGGCAAGCCCTCCCGTACATTTGCTGAAGTCAGGATTCGAACCCACGTCGCCCAAGACGCACGTACACAAGTCGCGCGCTCTGACCACTGAGCTATCCCTGCCGCAACGCAACTCTAGTAATAGATCAATGGAACCCAACAGCAGCAATCGGTCTATTGGGTTTCACTTCTTATTTTCATCTCTTAACATTTAGATTGTGCTTCAGTTATTAGGGTATCCATTTATTTCCATCCGTTTCCATTCAGTGAAGTACCAGACTGGAAGCAGAACAACAAGCTGTGCCTGTTCAATCGTCTAGCTAGGATGAAAGCAGACGCCATGACGATCGATGTCTGACGCCATCGCGAAGCACGCGATGACCTTTTTAAGGGTCGGGGGGCGGCACGCCAATTAAAGGGTCAGAGGTTACGCGTTGTGGGTGCACCTTGTTGTTGTGACTGTGCGATCAATTAAAATGTTAGAGTTGAGAGAGAGAGAGAGAGAAGAGAGAGAGAGAGAGAGAGAGAGAGAGAGAGAGAGAGAGAGAGAGAGAGAGATAGGAGGAGGACAGAAGTGATGTTTATTCATTAATTGCTCCATTCATCTTTAGAAAACAGTTAAATCTGTCACTCCTTCATCCTCTTCTTCTTCTTTTTCCTCTCTCTTTCTCCCCAACCCTATCAATCATAATAGGCTTTAGATTGTCTTGTACTTTGTCCTCGTACAATCCCAATCTTCAATCACGCATACCACTTCCCCAATGGGCCAAGCGTCAATGCAGTGGATGTCTAACCGCGCAACTAGACGCATTGCAATGGCGAGCGTTTCCTTGACAAGATGGCGCTCACCATCAATGACGTCACCGGGGCATTAACCACCTAGAATGGATCCGTGAAAGCAAACAAGAAAGCGAATCATCAATATCATAGCGGTGGCAATAGGCGCGAACGGCCCTTTTATCATGGATAGAAGGGTGGGATCACACTGCGTCGTTGGCGAAACGAATCGGCCGTTCAGACGGTTTATTCCCAAACGGAGCTATCAACGAACCTATAATATGTTCATTTACATCGAAAAATACAGCCCCTATTCACACTTTTCTGCTATCCTATGCACCAACGGGAATCCCCCATGTAAGAGGAGTGAAGCATACTTCCGGTTTCTTTCTCCGCGTATTGTTTATCCGAGTGTTTTGAGTGAGTTATTTTCAAATATTCAAGAATATGTCGAATCACATGAGAAAGCGTTAATGGGAGCATAAAAGAGAAAGTGTTGCATAGAATGCCTGATGGATTTGAAGTCCCAGTTGTGACAGTCAAGTTTACAGTGGGAAGACAACATGTGCCACTGGCCACCGGTCTCGTACCCTGGCTCACATAGTCAACTACTTCGTGTTTTGTGAAGGTTGCAACGGCGAAGCTACGGAAAACTACAAGAGTCTTCAAGTCCTGTTTCACTTTTTGTCGATGATCGTTCTTTAATCGTTGTATCGCTAGCTCTTCCATCTGACGACTGGCGATTGTTTTTGCATCCTTTCACTGAGCATGTACTTCCTCCACCGTTTTTATTCTTATCCCACTCGTTTTCTGCGTCTAACAATCGTCGTTTTCGGCAATTGCCATATTTAAAAGTCACGCATCAAGCTTTTTTATTTTCCCCTTTACCAACAACTGGCCCGCTGGTGTCAGTATAAATCGGTCCAGTAGTCACCTATATGCGAAAGTGTCGTGTGACTATAATCTACAAACAAACAAACAAACAAACTTTGAGAAAAGCAAAACAAGCCAGACCGGAACTTGGTTTCACTATAACCTCGTTTTGATTTATAATGGCGATACCCACGAGTTTTTATGAGAGGTGCCTGAAAGTTGTGAATTACTGGGAAGACTGATATAGGCCTATTTTATTATATGCAGAACTGTCACCTATCACAGGCCTACATCGTTTCGATTTAAGGGAACATTCCATGTGCGTTCTTATGCGGTTTGATAATACACCGTTTGAGGGGCTGATTGAAAGTCTGGTCTAACCTTTCCTATTAATGGCTGTGTGTTTTCTACCGCTGCGCGATCGAGGATCTACTTTTTGTTTCGCTTTTACTTGTTTAATGGGCCTGTGATTACTTACACAGAAAAGGGCAAACTGGTAAACTTTTGTAGTCATGTTCTTACTGTGTGTGCCTGTGCGTGGCTGAAGTCCAACCGTGGGCGAGGTTTGTGAGCTAATCAGATGGCATACACTTTCAGCGCATGCGCAAATCAAGCAGCTTGGAACGTCAACTCCACCGCGCCGAGAAGGTTCTGGCTCGATTCGAATCCTATCCTATCCTATCCTATCCTATCCTATCCTATCCTATCCTATCCTATACCATAACTCGGAGGTCGTAGGGGCACCACAGATGATCGTTTAACCAGCGTACTCCATCTTTCCCTGTTCTCAGCAACCCTGATTGTTTCGCTCAGTGTCAAACCAGTCCATTCTCGAATGTTGTCCTCCCACCCCTTTTTCGGTCTCCCTCTTCTTCTACCTCCTTGCACTGTGCCTTGCAGGATGGTCTTTGCAAGACCTGATGATCTGGTGACGTGGCCATACCATCGGAGTTTACGTTTCGAATCGGACAAGGCAAAATATCACACATAAATTAGGCGTAAAATCTGATTCACTACTATGATGCAATGTGGACAATCAACATTTATCTAACTCTTATTATCGCTTATCCCATTTTCTAGAATAGTCTCTGGACTGGACATGACTTGCTATTGCGTCAGAAAGCCTAAGATCTCGGCCCCTTTGAATTAACGTTCGAGCTTTCAAGGAAGATAATTTCTTGTTGGCTGCATTATTTCGTGCGACAGCACGTGTATGTCCTATCCTATCCCGTAACTCGGAAGTCGTTGGGGCACCACTGATGATCGTTTAACCAGCGTACTCCATCTTTCTCTTTCCTTAGCAGTCCTCATGGCTTCACTCAGTGTCAAGCCAGTCCATTATCGAATGTTATCTTCCCACTTCTTTTTCTGTCTCCTCTTTTGTTTCCTTGCACCGTGCCTTTCAGGATGGCCTTTGCAAGGCCTGATGCTCTGGTGATGTGGCCACACCATCGGAGTTTTCGTTTCTTCACCACTGTGAGCAAGTCATAGTGTTGTCCAATGGCTTTTGTGATGTGTTTACGTGTGACAATGCCACAGTTCAAACACAATTTAAGAAGAAAATTCGGAGGATGTTTCTGAAACAATTGAGGAGTATCACCGAAGGTTTTCTGCTGGCACTCTGATTTTCCTCCTCCCTTCAATAAAGATATTGGATGCAGTCTCTCTTACATTTCTAAAATTTCAATTTACTTCCCCTTAGGTGATCTCCGCCAGTACAGGACAGTGACTTATTTGTAATATTATTATTCGTGTTGGTCTTATTATAATCATAGGGCTATTTCTAGTTCGACGAGTTTCTCAAAGCGCTGGGCGATTGTACTTTGAAAACGAGATGTACACCAGAGTCAAATTCGATCTAACATGAGCCCAAGATGCAAACTTTCTAGAAGTCTGCCATCAGTTTCGCACCTTAGACTAATAGGCAGGTTTCCGCAGTTATCTCTCTTCTGACACTCGCGGGTTGCGTCCCCTGCTTGCGGGCAAAGGAATTGGGGCGACTAGTAGTGTGGGAGAAGTGACCGTTACAGTTTTCAGCAGATTTTGCCGTACCTAACTCGAAAAAGAATCTCCAACAACGTGGAATAACCACTAATGGACCGGAACAGTTTAGTGCCAATGGCAAAGTGTGCACAACAACTGCACCTGCCTATCGACCCGGATCAACAGAACGTGTGTGTGACAGACGAAGTTCGTCGTAATTTGAAGACCTGTTCACACTTAAGTTTGTGGACAGTTTCACCCACCCGCCAAAGATCGGCTTTATCGACATAAAAAAGGTAAAGGTAGTCCCATAGCCTTGTGGCCGTAGAGAGCGTGATGTTGGAGATCACACTTATCTTGGGCCAGCGTAATGAGGGTGATGCCCATCTCTCTCCCTCGCTGCTTTACCTTCCCCACCCTTAAGAGAGTAGGTACTCAGTCACAGTGGAGTCAACTGGGGGCGTTGTTATTTGTCGCTTCACGTTTTGCGGTCACCCATCCAAGTGCTAACCGCACTGGACGGTGCTTAACTTGCGACACAGTAGCGAGTGCTCCAACCACTGCGCTATCCGACATACTATACTTAGTTTCGTCATTAGAGAAAGAACGACTTCTACAAACATTCTACCAAAGCGTATAAACATTCGAAGACTATCGTTTGTTCCATAATGGACACGTGCGGGATTTGAATTGTTGCCTGACAGACAGTTTTTGCATTTTCGGAGGCTGTGTTTAGCCAACGCAGAGGTGTATCTGCTGCAAGCGAACTACAATCTGTGGATCATTAAAGAAAGAGATTTCTCTTATATAGCGCACTTACAAGCTCAGAGAGCTTCTCAAGGCGCTGGCCCGTAATATCACACAATAGTTTGCTGAAGTCAGGATTCGAACCCACGTCACACAAGTCGTGCGCTCTGACCCCTAAGCTATCCCTGCCGCCAAAATATATTACATGCAGATTTTGCCATAGTAGTAATTGTTTATTCCAGCAAGGTGTTGCTGTTCTTCATTATATATTTACGTGACATGTATCACATGTAGCACACACATTTTCCTTGAGGATAAATACGTATATGTTTTACTGAACTTTAGATGGGGTAGGGTAGTCGTATTATGAAATTGTAGTTTTATGTTAGGATCCTAACCGTTTTAAAGATTTTGTGAGAGTTTAGACCTCTTTTTAGTGAGAGGTCATGATTTGTCTCATCCTAGTCCACCGGACCCTATGAGCAATTAGTAACCATCTGTATTTGTGGAGGTGAGCACTCAACATCTCTCCAATTGTGATAAGGTCCCAAACCAAAGCTGTGGTTACCGTAATGTGGCCAAAAAGATTAGGGTTGGTAGATTGGTTCAAACGTCTTGTTGTGGGAGTAAGGGAGGAAGAGAGGGGTGGGGAGATTTGTGTCATGAGGTTTGTGAAGTTTATTTGTACTTAAAAACAATTTTTTTTTTTTTTGGGGGGGGGGGGGGAGAGTGGGATAGGGAAGGCTACGTTTAGGGTCATCAGAAAAAGTAACAGGTTACGTTGATGCTACGTTTAGGGTCATCAGAAAAAGTAACAGGTTACGTTGATGCTACGTTTAGGGTCATCAGAAAAAGTAACAGGTTACGTTGATGCTACGTTTAGGGTCATCAGAAAAAGTAACAGGTTACGTTGATGTGTCAAACTGAAATCTCGTTTGATCTTCGAAATGTTTAGTTTTTAGTTTTTCTTTACAGTAAATGTATACATGTCCGTGTGTTCTTGAGTTGGTAATAATGATGTGTTTTGCCTTGAGCAACTTGTTGTCCTTCTGCTAAAAACAATCTCTCGCTATTCTTTTCAGTATCGTATTCAACTCAGCAAACTTTGTATTACCCATAATAGGAATTACATCCATTTGTGTCGCAGTAAAAAAACAAACTTTTATACAACCCTGGATAAAAGTAAATTAGGTCATGAGATTAACAATGTACATCGAGTATTTGAACGGCCCCTCAATCATTCGCTTCCAAAAAGTGTAAAATAATAATAATAACTAGCGACATCATTCTAGCAAACCAAGAAGAGAATCACACGCATTCCTACACGCACACACAAACACACATACACACACACACACCTGAGTCGGATAGCTTTTCACCCGCATGGGTGATGAATAAAGAAATAGGAAATAATAACTGTGTAAATGTGTAAATAACTAAATGTAAAAACAGATCGCACTCCAATGAATTTATTTAAAACAAGTAAAATGCGACGGGCTCAGTCCTCCCTCGGTTATGTCCTTTGAGTGGAGCTCCACATACACGACCACGTGTACACCAGGACAAAACGGCATTTGATGAGGAAGGCCAACTCCCTTGCCTAGAAGGTGAATCCAGGTAGTTACAATCCTGCTGATTGTGCTTTCACGAACAGCCATCAGGTCTACCAACAGTTGTACTTCCATCGCACGCTGTAGACAAAGCAGAGTAAATAAGCAGTCCCTCCTTCAGGTCAAGTCGAAGTCTCCTCCTCGTTACGTTACGTAGGTAGATTAAAGTCCCCGGACACATTGCGTATGGGGGACAGGTCTCCTCCTCCCGTTGTGCTCTCGATTAAGTACTGCCTGATGCATATAGAGAAGTATACCAGATACAATGAAGATTTATTTTAAATTTGAAGGAAACATGATCTGCCGGAACCAGGATTTCAGTCTGTGTTGTTTGCATGCCAGTGCAAAACAGTCACTGCTGAGCTATTCCGATTGGGCAATATTGTATTGTTTTGTCAGTTTGATTCGACACCCATACCCTCCCCCCACCCCCCACAATCCCCCTCCCCAACCCCCGACCCTCTTCCCCTATCCCCCCCAAATGTATCTATCGCCACATCAATAATGTATTACATTTCTATGACATCTCTGCATAATTTACTTACCCCATCACAGTGTGGTGGTGTCGGATAGCGCAGTGGTTGGAGCACTCGCTACTGTGTCGCAAGTTAAGCACCGTCCAATGCGGTTAGCACTTGGATGGGTGACCGCAAAACGTGAAGAGACAAATAACAACGCCCCCAGTTGACTCAACTGTGACTGAATACCCACTCTCTTAAGGGTGGGGAAGGTAAAGCAGCGAGGGAGAGAGATGGGCATCACCCTCATTACGCTGGCCCAAGATAAGTGTGATCTCCAACATCACGCTCCCCTACGGCCACAAGGCTATGGGACTACCTTTACCTTTTACCTTTACCATCACAGTGTTACGTTTAAGACGATAGATCCGATCGTTTTGTTTTGCAAAGCATGCAATAACAGAGGGTATTTAACTTTGGTTTGATTTTGTTGTTAGAAGAAGCTTTGTATAATGTTGATAATTTTCGTTGGTCGATATTATTGGAGAATTTTCTAGAATGACTTGTTTACTATCGATCGAAGCATCTTTGGTCGGTCCTTTTCCTCCAACAAAATGCTTGGAGCAAATAACAGTGTGTTATTCACATGCTGCACATTGAAAGGGCGCTTCCCTGTGTCCGATCGACAACACGCTTTAACCCATGCTGCACACTTTTCCGGGTCATTTTTTTAACTGGGGAAATTGTACAAAGTCAATTCCTTGCATATGCGGTCGATCACTGTACCAGAGCTTGTTCACGATTCTATTAGATTTCTTGTTGTGAAGCTTCTTGTTTGTATGGAACGCGGAAAGCGTCAAATGCGCATGCAATTGCACGGGAAAATGCACACGCAATTGCACACCCATCTAGTAGGTGATTGGTCGAAAACTTGCACGCCCAACTGCGCAAGCGCAAATGCACACGCAATTGCACGCGCATTTAGTAGATGATTGGTTAAAACTTACACCCCAAACTGCGCAAGCGCAATTGCACGCCAAACTGCATGCCGGATGTTAATGAAGAAGAATTACAAAACATGGAGCGGAAAAAGCATCTGAAAACGCGTGTAGCTATCGTAAGCTTTTCACTGTGGCCATATTGAAGACCGCTGTGCGCGCGATGGAAGATAATTATCATATTATTTCCAGGCAAACCAAAGAAGATTATTATAGCATTTAATTGGGGAGGGGAGGCGGGGTGGTGTATGGGAGCTTAAAGGCATGGGAGGTTGTGGGTATCGATGGTTACATGGTAAATTAGTTGTCAATTTACTTTACATTAGTTTGGTACAGAGAACGTATTTCCGGACAAATTCCAATTCCCAGTTTTTCTGTGACTCGTAGGTAAATGCGTGTGCATTTGCGCTTGCGAAGTTTAGCGTGACAGTTTTCTACCAATCAGCTACTAGATAGGCGTGCAATTGCGTGTGCATTTGTGCGCGCAATTGCACGCGCATTTGATGCCTTCCGCGTTCCATATGTTTGTATGTTGTTGCTAGGTCAAGGCAGGGTCAAGGTGAAGGTTGATGATCTGCGGATGCCCGCCTATGGGTCGGTGTGACATCGTCAAATGGCCTAGTATCGCCAGCGGACTGGGAGCGACTAGGAGCATTCTGATTGGTCGAAATTTAAAACGCGTTACAAAATTCGACGCATGCGTACAGTGCTATTGTAGTCCTTTAGTAAGGATTAGGGTTAGGATTAGGGTTACGACACCTAAGAACATCGTGAAAATGCCGGTCCGGCTTGACCTGGCGCATGCGCAAAGGCGCCAGGCTCAGCTACGACGCTCGGTCCCGCTGCGATGTTACACCGGCTCGGACGGTTTATAATTAGCAGCAAGTAGGCGAAGAGTGTTGCGACGCCACGCATCAATGGATCACTGTGACCAAGAGTTTGCAGCCACGCACAGTCTGGCACGCAATTTGTTTACGTTTGGCCAAATCGGGGTTAACCCTAAAATTTGCATTGTTATTACATTAGACAATGGTAAAGTAGGTTTTTTTTGCTCAAAGCAACCGCTAAAGTTTGAATTGCCCATCTCTGTTCTGACAAAGAGTGATGTCCCCTGTTTAACGGTACACCAATAAACTACGAGTTACTAGGTAATATTTTTAGCGCTAGGTGTACATGTATAGCGGTTGCTGTTACTACGGAATTTAAGGTTTTAAAATATTTTGGACAGAGTTGGGGAAGGGGTGGGGAGGGCGGGGGGTGCGGCAAGATTTTTTTTGTTCAGTGGGGCAACATTCACCGTGAACGTTAAACGGATCCTTGGCGAGGACATGGTCAAAGTGGAGACTCCTTTGCCGCAAGTTTGTCACGCTGTAACAATGAGTCTTTTACTTTGCCCTTGATGTATTTTCTTTCCTTGTCTTGTTCATGTTCCAATGTAAGCCTTCTCCCTTTGAATGTTACAATACATTATATATGTACAATACCTGACATGTTTTCGCGTCATCACTGACATCAATCTTCATAAATCATGTTCGGGGGGTGTTTTCCACGTCACCTGGGCTGCCATTTTGACGTCAAATTTCAAGCGTAGCGCGTCATGAAGCAATGTCGAATGCTGAGTGAAGACATAAAATGTTCTTTTGAACTATGAAGTAGACCTTGTCCAATGTAGTGCCGACGGGGAAACACATAAAAGTAGACGAGATAGGAAGGAATGCAGTTGTTAACATTTATGTTTCCATCTTTTACAAGATTTCAGTCACACCCGTACCTTCTTCTCCTCCTCCTCCTCCTCCTCCGTTTCCTCCTCCCTCCTATGTTTTTCTTCTTCCGTCATCAATAATTCAGCGCCTTTTTGGCACGGAGTTCTGCGCTATGAAAGAGATAATTGGATGGGTGTGGACTACAGTTGCTTTCCGCGCTTCTTCTTCTTCTTCTTCTTCTTCTTCTTCTTCTTCTTCTTCTTCTTCTTCTTCTTCTTCTTCTTCTTCTTCTTCTTCTTCCATCTCGCTTTCAACCTTCTTCTTCTTCTTCTTCTTCTTCTTCTTTCTTCTTCTTCTTCTTCTTCTTCTTCTTCTTCCATCTCGCTTCAGCCCCTTCTTCTTCTTCTTCTTCTTCTTCTTCTTCTTCTTCTTCTTCTTCTTCTTCTTCTTCTTCTTCTTCTTCCATCTCGCGTTTAACCCTAATTTCTTCTTCTTCTTCTTCTTCTTCTTCTTCTTCTTCTTCTTCTTCTTCTTCTTCTTCTTCTTCTTCTTCTTCTTCTTCTTCTTCTTCTTCTTCTTCTTCTTCTTCTTCTTCCATCTCGCTTCAGCCACTTCTTCTTCTTCTTCTTCTTCTTCTTCTTCTTCTTCTTCTTCTTCCATCTCGCTTCAGCCCCTTCTTCTTCTTCTTCTTCTTCTTCTTCTTCTTCTTCTTCTTCTTCTTCTTCCTCTTTCGTCCATCTCGCTTCAGCCCCTTTCTTCTTCTTCTTCTTCTTCTTCTTCTTCTTCTTCTTCTTCTTCTTCTTCTTCTTCTTCTTCTTCTTCTTCTTCCTTTCCGTCTTCTATCATCTCGTCTTCAATGCAGAATCCTCCATCACTTGCAATGACGTGCTTGGTTCCGTGTCAATCGTATTGGGATGCCAGCAGACTCCAGTCGCTCGTTTTGTGTGCAGAGGGAATCATGTTCGTTCCCATTCCCCCCGTTGGGGTGCCGGGGGTTTCAGTATAAATAGTATCCCCACTTTCTGGAAATTTAGTGCTTTAAATTCCCACTGTCGCTGTCTTTCTCATTTGCTCTTTCTCATTCCTGCTCTGTTCTATCAATCTGCTATGCTATCTTCTTCTTCGCTAGACCAGTCACCTACCTTTTTTCTTGAAAACTCTTCCGGTACAAGACTCCTTATTTGTGTATGAGGTCTGTTGGATCAGCTTGGGAATATTGGACGCTTTCTGCCGTGTGGTCACTAGGGCTTCCTATGATATTATTTAGCAATGTAGGCATTTTATATGTATGTGTTTTGTTGATAATTTATAATGATGTTTGTATTCAATTTTGTTTTTGTAAACGGGGGTTCGATAAATTAGAGTACAGAATCAGCGTCCCCTGCGTGGGATGTCTTTATTGTAAAGTTACTTGCTGGTGGAGAGCTTTCAGTTTTACCACTAGGGTTGTTTCGGCAGATCTTTTATGCGAATCAGGGGTTGTCGGGTCCTGATTTGGCTCGGAAGAGTCCGCCGGACCTAAAGCAATAATCATGTAATGTAATGTAGTGTTCGTTCCCATTGGAGTTCTCTTTCTGTTTCTCTTCCTCTTGGGAGTCGATTTTTGTTTTGAAATGCCGCGTTAGATGGTATCCTTATAACCGAGTGTCGCCTTGATGGAAGTTAATGAGCCCGGTATTTTTGTGTGTTTTATAGGTGGCAGCCCTGTATATATATCCACCCAATCCTTCTTTATCCTGTATCGCTTTTTCAAGCACGTGAAATAACTCGAGACGCTTACACCCAAAACACCCCACTTCACCCCGCATAGAGAGAGAGAGAGAGAGAGAGAGAGAGAGAGAGAGGGAAAGAGGTGAGGGTGGGGGAGAAAAAAGAGAGGACGGAGAAAGATGGGGGGATGAGGGGGGGGTGTACAAGAGAGCAGACAGACAGAGACAGAGAGAGATTAATAGAAAATGAAAGAACGAGAAAAAAAAGTACAACGGAAAAACAAAGGAAAGGTCAGCAAGGACTCAAGGTTGAGGAGAGTGGATTACTCTTGGACGTGCAACATGGCTGCGGAATCAAAGCGTTGACTCTGCCACGACACTTTCAGCCCGTCAGCAAGGACAACTGTGAGAAAAGGGAGGTAACTGCTTATACTTTCAAGAGGATTAGTGTTCGTGATAATCCCGCCAGGTGTTCAAGCAAAAAGAGGAAGTTGCACCCTGCACGGAAGTCCACGAGGTAGACCAAGTGCGCATGTCAGCAAGGGAGATTATATTAGCTGTGCGTGTACAACGATTAAAAGTCAGAGAGAGTGTGAGAGAGAGAGAGAGAGAGAGAGAGAGAGAGAGAGAGAGAGAGAGAGAGAGAGAGAGAGAGAGAGAGAGAGAGAGAGAGAGAGAGAGAGAGAGAGAGAGAGAGAGAGAGAGAGAGAGAGAGAGAGAGAGAGAGAGAGAGAGAGAGAGAGAGAGAGAGAGAGATTATATTTTCAGAAGAAGAAGAACGACAACAACAATGTGAAAGATGTATGTTTAAGTGGGAACTTTAGAATGAGTGATTGCGTTCAGCTTCTGAGAACGTTCGCCGAGGAGAACGCAGACTTGATTACTCATGAATAACTGCTTGCGAAACATGGACTCTTACAGCAGACCTATTACGAAGAATACAAAGCATGGGGATGAGGTGCTACAGAAGACTTTTGGGCAGTTTCTATACCCAGGACATCACCAACGACGAAGTCCGACAGACCATCGCACAAGCCACTGGATAACACGATAACATGCTCACAGCGGTGAAGAAACGGAAACTCCGATGGTAGGGCCACGTCACCAGAGAATCAGGCCTTGCAAAGAGTGCAGTAGTAGAGAATATGATCCCAGAATCTGGAGTGGTCATATTGAATAGGTATTATCTCAGATTCTATGATTTTCCTGGCCGTATTTCGACAGCATCACGCTGCCTTCTTCGGCCTACTGAATTTGAAGAAAAAATAATGTTGATTAAAAGAAGAAAAAATTTTCTTTTGAATAACCTTAAATTCGAAAAACCTTACGATCAATTTTGTTTTTAGGTTCTGTCTGTTACCGCCTTTGGTAGACGCTATTATTAGCTCAAGAATGTTGGCTAGCCGATGCTGTTAACAGGCGCACAAACTAGGGAATTTATTTATTTAACCAATAACTATACTTTAGAAAGAGTTTTGTTTTGTTTTTTTATTGTAAGTATATTAGTTTCAGTCGGGCAACACTCACTGTGAATGTTAAAATGATCTGTCGAAGGGGCGTGATCATATGGGGGTCCCTTTAGTTGAAGGCCAAACAACACAAAGAGAAAGTTTCTAGCAACGTTGTCCATAAGGCATTGAAATAAAGACTGGCCTGGTTTTCTTCTATTGTGATGAAATCCTATCCTATCCTATCCTATCCCGTAACTCGGAGGTCGTTGGGGCACCACAGATGATCGTTTAACCAGCATACTCCATCTCTCCCTGTCCTCAGCAACCCTGATAGTTTCGCTCAGTGTCAAACCAGTCCATTCTCGACTGTTGTCCTCCCACCTCCCCCTCGGTCTCCCTCCTCCTCTACCTCCCCACACCGTGCCCCGCAGGATGGTCTCTGCAAGACCTGGACGTGACCACACCATCGGAGCCTCCGTCCCTTCACCATTGCGAGCAGGCCACCGTGCCGTCCAAAGTGATGAAATAAACAGGCTATTTGCGCAATAAGTGCGCGCGCATTCTGATAAGCGTATTGCCCATTCAATTTTACGGGTATATGAATGTGTCACAAATTACAGTGTTGGGTAAGCTGATCTTTTCACACGCTGACAAATACACTCCTATTTGAATAAATGAAAGAAAAAACCATGAATGAATGAAATAATTAATTAAAATTGTATGAAGAGCATTCATCTTTAAAGTGCTTGATAACAGGGGAGACAATGAGTTTATGTACAACACAAGTGATAAAGGTGTCTCGCCTACATAGAAAGGAATGGAGTATATTGATAACACCTTGGATACAATCCTCATTAGTTGCAGTCCTACGTGGAATGAGCGGATGATAGGAACGATTAATCTCCCCTTCTCTGCTGCTCTCTCTTTAGGCGAGACAGGTTTTTCATTTGTATTGTACACAAATGTTTTGTCTCCCTTGGTCAACTGGCCAGCGGTCACTTTCTAAAAGCGATCATAGGCCTAGGATGGGGAGGAATGGGATGAGGAGGGTTGGGGTGGAGTAAGAGGGTGGGTGGGGAATTACCACGCAGGCCAGTCAATAGAAACCGGTACACTGCAGTTTGCGCTAATGCTCGTTGTCAAATGACTACAATGACACAGAGTGCTCGTTAGGAGAAATGAAACTGGACCAAGGCCAAGACATCATAAAAGAAAAGACAAACCTAGAAAACTGGACTATGAGTTCTTTACTCTCGTGGGCCAAGGACCCAAAACCCCGACATGAGAATCTGCACGTAGACAAAGTCGCTGTACGATGTTCAGGGTATTAACGCGTTGAGACCCGGATCAATCATGGCGGCTCTCACGTGACAAGATGGCGGGCGAGACATGCCGGCCATGGTTTTTTCCCAGCATTCCGCGTGATGGTGACCTTGCAACTTGTGCAAATCCGGGTCATAATCTGTCTCATTTAACACGACAGTATGGTTGGTACGAATATGTCAGGAAGACATTTTAACAATTTCTCCCCTGCGGATTCCCTATCCTATTCTATCCTATCCTCCTATCCCATCCAATCCCGTAATTCAAATTCCTTGGGGCACCACAGATGGTCGTTTAGCCAGCGTGCTCCATCTTTCTCTGTCCTCAGCAACCCGCATGGCTTCGCTCAGTTTCAAGCCAGTCAATTTTAGAATGTTGTCCTCCGACCTCTTTTCCACTTTTGCTGTCTCCCTCTTCTTCTGCCTCATTGCACTGTGCCTTGCAGGCTGGTCTTCGCAAGGTCAGATGCTCTGGTGACGTGTGTGTACATTATGAAGCCTATTTATGTTACGATATTTTGGGGTTTTGTTGTATTGTTTCGGTATAATATCTTCCCCCATGTAGTTGAGCATTGTGGTAGTTTACGTCTTAATCTGCCCTGTCACCATTTGTATTATTATTATTATTATTATTATTATTATTATTATTATTATTATTATTATTATTATTATTATTATTATTATTCCTGTTACCCTATCTTTCATTTGCTTTGTATGTTTATTTATGTGCAATTCTGATCCTATCCTATCCCGTAACTCGGAGGTCGTAGGGGCACCACAAATGATCGTTTAACGAGCGTACTCCATCTTTCCCTGTCCTCAGCAACCCTGATGGTTTCGCTCTGTGTCAAACCAGTCTATTCTCGAATGTTGTTTTCCAACCTCTTTTCCGTCCTCCCTCATCTTCTACCTACTTGCACTGTGCCTTGCAGGATGGTCTTTGCAAGACCTGATGATCTTTCGATGTGGTCATACCATCGGAGTTTCCGTGTTTTTACCACTGTGAGCAGGTCATCGTGTTGTCCAATGGCTTGTGTGATGGTCTGCCGGACTTCGTCGTTGGTGATGTGCTGAGTATAGGAAATGCCCAGAAGTCTTCTGTAGCTACTCACCTCCATGCTTTGTATTCTTCGTTGTAGATCTGCTGTGAGGGTCCATGTTTCGCAAGCGTATAGGAAGATGGAGATGACAAGGGAGCGCCGCAGTCTTATCTTGGAATGTAGACTGATGGTCCTGTCTTTTCAAATTGGCTTCAACCTCGCCAGGGCAGCAGTTGTTTGTGCGATCTTGGAGAGGACTTCTTGTCGGGGCCCATTGTCTGATACAATGGCTCCTAAATATTTGAAGCTATGCACTGTGTTGAGGAATTGGCCTAGGAATTTGATGTCCATGTTGATGCCATTGGTGTTGTTGGTCATCATTTTGGTCTTCTCTGCACTTAATTCCATTCCATAGGCTCTGGAGGTGGTGTCAAGCCTGTGCACCAGTTGGTCAAGTTCTTGTTTCTCTCAGCCAATCCATCAATGTCATCCGCAAAACGAAGGTTGGAGATTGCTCTTCCCCCTGTGCTGACTGCCTTCGTGATCTGCAAGGGCATCTGACATGATGCACTCTAGGAAAATGTTGAAAAGTGTTGGATAGAGTAGGCATCCCTGACGAACACAGATTGTTGTTCTGAACCAGTTTTCGATGGCTCTGTTGTGGAGGACTGCACTGGTAGCCCTGAAACACAGGCTTTTGATGACTTCACTAATTTTAGGGCTGATGTTGTACACTCTCATGGTTGCCCACAGAGCTGCATGCCAGACTCGGTCAAACGCCTTTTTGAAGTCTACGAACACATGATATAGATGTTGATACAGCACTTAGGTATTTCTCGCAGATTATTCTGAGGTTGAGGGGTTTCAACCTGTTCATTATTTTTTTCAGCAGGACCATGCTGGGACGGCTGATGAGGCTGATGGTGTGGTAATTTTCACATTCCTGAAGGTTACCTTTTTTGGGAAGAGTGATGACAAGCGACTGGGTCCATTGTGTAGGCCACTTTCCACTCTGCCAGATCTTGTTATAGATGATGGTGAGTGCGTCAATCATCGCTTCTCCTCCTGCTTGAAGCAGTTCCGCGGGTATGTTTGCCACTCCCGCTGACTTCCCCTTCTTCAGAGATAGCACTGCTGCTTCAACTTCTTCTGGGAGAATTGTGAGAATTTCTTCTTCTCTGTTCTCATGACATGCTAGAACTGATGGGTTTCCGTTTGGTGTGTGGTTGTAAAGGTCTGAGCAGTACTCTGTCCATCTGTCCAAGACTTCTTGTTCTACTGTAAGGCATATGCCAGACTTGCTTTGGATCGTGGAGGCCTTGGGCTGTTTAACACCTGTCAGCCGCTTCACAGTCTGGTAGGCCTTCTTGCTGTTGTTCTTGTTCAGACTGTTCTCTATTTCCTGGCATTGATCTTCTATCCAGTTCTCCTTTGCTGTGCGCATGCCTTTTCGGATGTCATTGTTGATTTTTCGGTAGGCATCAGCTCCCTGTGCTTTCCAAGGATCTCAGTGGCGGCATCTGTCAGGTGGTGGACATGGTGGTGACATCTACGTCACCAGCTTACAAAATGAGCAGAGGTGCAAAGTTCCCTCCAATTGTGGCCTGAAATATTTCTGCCACCTCCGGGTCTTGCAGTTTGTCCAGGTCGAACTTCAGTCTAGTGCACTTTGCTGTGTTTACTCTCTTCAAGTGGAGCCGGAAAGACATCATCACGAGATCGTGGTCACTTCCGATGTCTGCTCCTGGTAAAGTGCGTGTCCTGCCAATGTTGATGCTTGATCTGATGCGTTTCTTGACCATGATGTAGCCGATCTGGCTGTGATGCTCCCCGCCGGGACTGTGCCATGTTCATCGTCTGGATTTTTTGTGGAGACCAAGCGTGTTTGCCAGTATCAGATTGTTGTATCTGTTTTCTCGTGGGCCAGTTCTTCTAATTTTCCCTCATGTGCAAATCTATTAATAATGTAGTTGTCACTGCTCTTGTGTGTCTATATGTATACTCGTTGTTTAGCTGTGAGCCTTCCCATGGTGTGTGTGCGTGTATGTATGTATGTATGGGTGAATTAGTGTGTGTGTGTGTGTTTATTACTGGCGTGTATGTACAGAGGATGAGCTATCTTTCGTCTCTCTCTGTGTGTGTGTGTGTGTGTGTGTGTGTGTGTGTGTGTGTGTGGGTGTGGGCATGTAGAAACGACGTTACAGTGACACACTCATGGAACTCCACATGGTTTCTTTTGACTTTTTTGGAAGTGCGCCCTATTTTGACGTCAAAATAGTTCCCTGCTGAGTTAGAGCTGTTTTAGGCCTATGGTTAGGTTAAGGGTTAGGGTTAGGGTTAGGGTTAGGGTTTGGGTTAGGGGTTAGGGTTAGGGTTAGGGTTAGGGATAGGTTCAAAAATTTGAAAATGTCAAAATAATGTCACGAACATGAAAAGTGTGTCAAAATAATCCCTGTTTTTTTCACAACAGTCATCAGAATGTCGTTTTTACAAAAATGCGTGTGTGTGTGTGTGTGTGTGTGTGTGTGCCTGTGATCATTGTATATAATAAGCAACACGCTAAATTTTTACTGTATTGTTTGTGAATAAAGCTTTCTTGACTTTAATAATAATAATAATAATAATAATAATAATAATAATAATAATAATAATAATAATAATAATAATAATAATAATGGTGGTGGTTGCTTTGATAAAGAGGATGATAATGATGATGATGATGATGATGATGATGATGATGATGATGATGATGATGATGATGATGATGATGATGATGATGATGATGATGATGATGATAAGGAGGAGGAGGTTAGTTAGTTAGTTAGTTAGTTAGTTAGTTAGTTAGTTAATCATAGTTTATATGGTCCAGCGGACTGCAAACAGCCGATTAAGGACCACAACTTGGTTAAAAGAAGACTCGCTCCCGAACTGTATAAACGATCTGCTGAAACCACCCTAATGGTAACACTGAAGGTACTCCACCAGCCGGTCAACACACACCAAACGGAAACCCATGAGTTCTAGCATGTCCCCTGAACAGAAAAGAAGAAATCCTCACAATTCTCCCAGAAGAAGTTGAGGCAGCAGTGCAAATGCTGAAGAAGAGGATGCCAGCGGGAGTGGACAACATACCCGCAGAATTGCTTCAAACAGGAGGAGAAGAGATGATTGACGCCCTCATCATTATCTGTAACAAGGTCAGGCAGACTGATGAGTGGTCTATACCATGGATCCAGTCGCTTGTTATTACTGTTCCCAAAAAGGGTAACCTTCAGAAGTGTGAAAATTACCGCACTATTAGCCTCATCGGCCATCCCAGCAAGGTCCTCCTGAAAATAATACTCAACAGGTTGAAACCCCAAGCTGAACAAATCATAGCTGAGGATCAAGCAGGATTCATGGCAGGGCGAAGTACCAATGAACAGAGTTTCCACCTCAGAATAATCTGCGAGAAATACCTACAGCTCCAACAACATCTATATCATGTGTTTGTAGACTTCAAGAAAGCCTTTGACCCAGTCTGGCATGCATCTCTGTGGGCAACCATGAGAGTCTACAACATCAGCCCTAACACTATTGAAGTCATCAAAAGTCTGTATGACAAGGCTACCAGCGCAGTCCTCTACAACAGTGCCATCGGGAATTGGTTCAGATCAGTAATCGGCGTGGGTCAAGGATGTATACTCTCTCCAACACTCTTCAACATCTTCCTAGAGCGCATAATGTCAGATGCCCTTGAGGATCACGAAGGCACAATCATCACAGGAGGTAGTTAGTTATTCCTTGCTTACAGGGTCCAGCGGACTGCAAACAGCCGAATCAGGACCACTAAATCAAGACCAGAACTTCGCTGAAAGAGGACTCACCCCTGATCTGCATAAAAGATCTGCCGAAACAACCCTAGTGGTAATACTAAAGGCAATCCAGCAGTCGGTCACTTTACAATAAAGACATCACACGCAGGGGATGCTGAGGCTATACTCTAATTTATCGAACCCCAGTATACAAAAACAAAATAGAAGACAAACATTATTATAAAATATCAACAAAACATATACATATAAAACGCCTACATTGCTAAATAATAACATCATAGAAAGACCCAGTTACCATTTGGCAGAAAGCGTCCAATATTCTCAAGCTGATCCAACAGACCTCACACACAAATGAGAAGTTTTGTCCCGGAAGTGTTTTCAAGAAAAAAGGTAGGTGACTGGTCTAGCGTAGAAGAAGATAGTATAGTAGATTGATAGAACAGAGTAGGAATGAGAAAGAACAAAGGAGAAAGTGAGCGACAGTGGGGATTTAAAGCACTAAATTTCCAGAAAGTGGAGATACTATTTATAATGAAGGCCCCGGCACCTATACGGGGGGATCATAGGAGTAGAGCTATCTCCAACCTCCGTTTTGCGGATTACATTGATGGATTGGCTGGAGAGAAACAAGAACTTGAACAGCTGGTACAGAGGCTTGACACCACCTCCAGAGCCTATGGAATGGAAATAAGTGCATGGAAGACCAATGTGATGACCAATACCAAAGGCATCAATACGGACATCAAAGTCCAAGGCCAATCCCTCAACTCAGTGCATAGCTTCAAATACTTAGGAGCCATTGTATCAAACAATAGATCCCGACAGGAAGTCCTCTGCTCTGCTCTGACAAGGTTGAAGCCCATTTGGAAGGACCATCAGTCTACACTCCAAGGTAAGACTGCTTCGCTCCCTTGTCATCTCCATCTTCCTATAGGCTTGCGAAACATGGACCTTGACATCAAATCTACAACGAAGAATACAAAGCGTGGAGATGAGGTGTTACAGAAAACTTCTGGGCATTTTCTATATCCAGCACATCACCAACAACGAAGTCGACAGACTATCACACAAGCCATTGGACAACATGATGACATGCTCACAGTGGTGAAGAAACGGAAACTCCGGAAACGTCATCAGAGCATCAGGCCTTGCAAAGACCATACTGCAAGGCAGAGTGCAAGGAAGCAGAAGAAAGGGGAGACAGAAAAAAGAAGTGGGAGGAAAACATTCGAGAATGGACACTGAGCGAAGCCATGAGGGTTGCTGAGGACAGAGAAAGATGGAGTACGCTGGTTAAACGATCATCTGTGGTGCCCCTACGATCTTCGAGTTACGGGATAGAAAAAGGATAGGATAGAACATTGCTAAATAATAATACCATAGAAAGCTCTTGTGACCATTTGGCAGAAAGCGTCCATTATTTCCAAGAAGACCCCAAAGACCCCTAACCCAGACTAGGAGTTTTGGGTAGGTGACTGGTATAGCGAAGGAGAAAGCTCATTGAAAAAAACAGATTAGAAACGAGAACGAACAAATGAGAATGACAGAAACAGTGGTAAGTAAAAGAAAACACTAAAGTTTTACAAAGTGGCGAAACTATTTATACAGAAAACTCCGGGACCCCAAAGGTGTTGAGAAGAAGAAGCAGAAGAAGAAGAAAGAAACAATAGTTATTTATTCAACTAACTATAATATATTATGAATAAATAATAATAAATAATATTAAATAATGTAAGAGGAAAACACACTTGTACAGGTAATTTCTTTCATCTCATTTATTGCGGAAACACGATAGGGACAGAACAGTCATCGTCCGGACCAGTACGATTATTTGTACAGCATAGGGGGAGTGTTTCACAGTGTACAGGAAATGCACGATCACATGTTGTTTCGTACATATGGTAATTGTACATCAACGTTTTTACAGTCCATCTGTAATACATGACCCGACATTGACTATGTTATAATACAGAATACCTAATATTAAAGAGTGTGCGATAAAATACTTAAAATAATTATAAATTATTAAAATTAATCAGTTAATAATTTTAAAAATAATAACATAAATCCAGATAAATAAATTAATTAATTAATGGTTCGAAAATGATAACACCGATAGATAGATATTCCGTGTTTATAGGGTCCAGCGGACTGTCAAGAACACGAAATACTTTATAATTATAAAAGAATGTGCCATAAAATATGAAAACAGATACATAAAAAATGAACGGCCAAATAAATAAATGGATAAATAAATAGATGGCCGGAAAATGAGAATAACATGACACAAAATACTGAATACAACAAAACTGTAGGGTACAATAAATAAACACATATATGATAACAAGGAAACTGACATGAAATAAAATACCCATGAAAAAATATATAGTTAAAAAATAAGAAGAAAATATGCATATAAATAGATGAATTTAAACAGATGATTGTATGCATAAAAATAAATAAATAAAATATATGTATTTCCTAAAAATAATCAAAATAATTAATAATGGTGCAACCGGAAGAAAATGTCACAGAGTCACAAATATTTCCAATAAATTCATTACATCCGAGCAAACAGGAAAGTTTGCAAAACAATATATTCACAATGTGTCTGAATACATCCATAAACATTTCAAAACACGATTAACAATGAGAAAAGCATTCGAATTCGATCCAAGAGAGAAAGAAAAAAAATTGTTCCTCTTTTTAACTAATCCTTAAACCAATGTTCTTTTTATTTCAATCCTTTCCACCAAGAAACTAATCTGCAAACAATGTTTCACAACACGCATCAAAAGATTTGGATTATAAATAAAAATGATACACGACGAAAAAACATTTCCATTTCAGAAGCCAAGCAGATTTTTTTTTTAATGAAAATCAACCAATAGATTAATTATTCTTTTAAACCACTTTATATTTGTTTTAAATAAGCTAAAGAATAACAAACGCAGGCAATATTTTCACAATATGTATTAACACAGTAAATGAACAGATAATGGAGAAATGTTTTTTTTTTTAACGTAAAAAGCATTCGATTCAAGAAACGATGAAGCAGGTTGGTTTCCCTATGACAATAAATACGTTGGCCTCCGATGCACAAAATTATGTGTACACGTAATGTTTATCATTATTCAACACAACCGTGCACATATTTGTTTTTGTAAGTAATCAACATAAAAATTTGTATACGTGATCATAATAATTGTCCTTTTTGTGTAAGTTATTTAATATTTCCCCTTTTTGCATACTTAATATAATATATCTTCTTTTTGTATACGTAATTCAATACTCATACTTTTTGTAAACGTAATTTAATTTTTCTACTTTTCTCCTTTTATTCTCTTGTCGTTTTCATTTCTATCTCACACATTCCAGAGAAAAGCAAATGGGGCCTTAAGGTATCACCATCCTTTGCCTTACACGTTGCCTACCCCCTCCCCCAAAAAAATATGTTTAAAAACACAACACATTTTTTAGTCACCTTTAACTCCGCAAATAAAACGTCTCGTATTAAAAAAGTGATATTAGACAAAATTAAGACATTTGTTTAGTTTTAGTTTTAAAATCAAAATTATACCAAAACCAGGAAAATTATTTGTTTGGAAGTAAATTATTCGCCATATGTACTTTTCACAATAAAGCAGTACTATTAATTACATTCGCAACAGTTGATTTCTTGTCTTAAAAATGCTTAGAACAGAGAAAGATTAAAGGTAATGCTATTCTGAACAATATATAACATCTACGTTCCGTCCACAACAACGCCTAAAGACTGTTCTAACTTAACTAGACTGTACAGTCTACTCATAAAATAATAGTCAATACAGGGTTTGATATGCAAACCAAACAATGCATTACAACCGTTTTGACAATTCAACAATGCAAAACAATCATTTTGCACGGATTAACCAATCAATACGTTGACCACTTTTTGACAACAGTTGATTTTGTTTTTCTTTAAAACTTGTTTGAAGGAAAAAAAGAACAAAGTAATGCTTAAAAAAGAATTTTACCATTTTATTATTATTCTTTTTTCTTTTCTCATCAGAAACTTTTGTTAGTTAGTTATTGTATATATGGTCTAGCGGACTGCAAACTGCAAGCAACCCTGTATTGATTTTTTTTCTTTAGCAAACTGTACCGACTACGGGGTGTCGGATAGCGCAGTGGTTGGAGCACTCGCTACTGTGTCGCAAGTTAAGCACCGTCCAGTGCGGTTAGCACTTGCATGGGTGACCGCAAAACGTGAAGCGACAAATAACAACGCCCCCAGTTGACTCAACTGTGACTGAGTACCTACTCTCTTAAGGGTGGCACCACCTTTACCTTTTACCACCACCTTTACCTTTTACCACCACCTTTACCGACTACTGTACACAATATTTTTACAACAGTATAAAAAGACATGCAATAGGACGTTAAGCATCGTTTTCCGATTTCCGAAACATTTAGCATTTCTTTGGCGGCTTGAGGATTCGCAACATGCTGGTTTGCAAAACCAAAACTAAAAATTACAACAATAAAAAAAATAATTCTTTGTAAAATTATTTTGAGGAAAACATATAATATTTTAAAATGTGTAATACATAATTTAATAAGAATAGTTTTTGTTCAAAGGCAACAACACACAATAATGGAGTTAGCTAATAGCTCAGCTGATAGGGAGTTGATTTCCTATGCTGAAAGTCGTGGGCTCTAACCCCGCAGGGGACGAACTTGTGTGACTTAGGTACGAGACAGTCAGGTCACCGAGAGTTTTCTCCGGGTACTCCGGTTTCCTCCCTCCCTTCGATAATGGGATTGGGTGCAGTCTGTCTAAATTTTCAATTGGTTTTGCTTTGTGTCTTCTAACAGAGACTTGCCTTTACGCCACATGTGTGAGTGATGAATGTGTGTTGTGTATGTGTCTGCAACATGTGAGCGTGAATGCTGGTTACAGATTGCCACGCTTTGAGTCTGATTTAGGAATTAGGCGCATAGAGCATCCATTATTATTATTATTATTATTATTATTATTATTATTATTATTATTATTATTATTATTATTATTATTATTATTATGGCACAAGATGGAACCAGTACAAAACGACAAACATTTGTTATGTAATTGTACCTTACAAATTCCATTCAATATTTTAATGTCTTTTGGTGTACAGGGGGTTTTAGACCAACTTATTGTCACGCATGGACGTACATGCATGCAATGAAACGTTTGTAGTTGTAGTAGTTTTTTTTTGTGTGTGGTTGAGTTAAAAATTTAAATTTAAGTGTTAGATTAATTTCATTACAATCATCGTTGTAGATCTTGATAGAACATTTACATAACCAACAATATTTAATACCTAATAAGATAACTACACAATGTAGGAAGTGGTATGATCAGATCAATTGCGCAGAAATGAATTTGCACCACAAAATTGATTTTAATCTTAACGACTTGCCCCCTTGAAATAGCTTATAGTCAAGTAACACCAGGACGTTTTCAGCTGGACTGTATCAAACATCTTAAGCAGATACAGTAAACAATTTTTAAGAAGACGTTTCTCATTATGAAGTAGATCAGTATTATGATATTGATATTGATATGATATTGCCGTGTTTCCAGAATTATCAGTGATCATTGTTGATTTTAAAACTATAAGCCATAGAACTTTAGAACAATAAGCCTTACTGAGAATAGCAGTTGCTGAAAATCTATTTCAGACGCAGACCTCTGCACATTTAACACATGTATGATTTAAATATGTTTCCTTAAATGTTGGAATATCATAGGCAGAATTGTGATGGTCAAAATAAACAATCAATCAATCAATAATTGGGGTAGGGATGGTGGTGGATGAGGTGAAAAGAGAGTGGGGAGGATTCTGGGGTGAGGAAAGGGGAGTGAATTCAGCTACTTGCTCTCTTCTTCACAATTGCAATTATTGCCAGAAAAAATAATTTAAAAATCGTGTATTGCTGCGTTCAACATTTATTATAACAGTTTATGATTTTTTTAAAATGGGATTATAACAATTTGATACAGAATCATATTCTTAAATTATGATCTTGTAATACTGCACCACCGTCAGACGATGCTTTTAGCAGACAAAACGTTTAAAAAGGAACGTTTGAATCTAAAGGCATGTGATCTCCTTTAACTGTTTATTGCGCGTTTGCATTTACAGTACAGAAGACCATTTATGATTAAAATAATTATCTGAAAATATGTTGACAAGAGTCAAAGTCACCATAACTCAAAGGAATGTGGTATTGTTGAGATTATTCGCTTTGAGCTCATATTTTATTGGGGAATCGCGCTACATAAAATCTCATTATTATTATTATTATTATTATTATTATTATTATTATTATTATTATTATTATTATTATTATTATTATTATCACCATCATTATTTTCTGTCATTGATACTATAGATCATACAAATGCTATGCGTGTGTGGAAATAAAAGACTGCCACCTTCACACATTAAAAAAAAACCAAATACATGTATTTAAATAAATATTAAAATACAAAAGAACAAAGTGTCCTTGGTTTACAAGAGAAGTAAAATACTGAATACTAGCTGTCGTGTCTCGGTATGGTCACTCGGTGTATTATTTCAATAAATCGTGCAATGGGTTAATAATAAACAAAATAATGGATACCAAAATCTGAGAGAAAACTAATGGTGTCAGCCAATATCAGCCCGCTTTAGCGCAGCTGCGTTATGATAAATATTTGGTACACGAATAATAAGGCAGTACCTTTGTTTTATCCCTATGCTGGGTTTCCCTCTAATTTAAACACGTGTACAATGTTATTATTATCCCGTAACACAATATGATGAATCAATAGTGACTCAGACTTTTCCCCTGACATATGTGAACTAAAAATGTTAAAAAATATTTGCACAAAATAAATAAAAGAAATGTAAGTTTAGCTGTAATAAAAGGAGGCACGGTGGTCTAATGGTAGAGCTTTGGCTTGCGGATCTGAAGGTCCCGGGTTCGAGCCCTGTCTGGGCCATTGTTTTGTGTCCCTGGGAAAGACACTTTACTCCCGTTTCCTACTCGGTCTAGTCTGTGTGTCGCATACATTCCATCATCACGGACTTTAAAGATCCTAACGCTCATGTCCTAGACGGGTGAGTGCCGGTAACAAGAACACACCCAGCATGCACTTGGTCCTTATCACCCATCCCTGGCTGGCCAGGATAGTGCTCAGTTGTCCAGGCGTCAGACCATGCGCCCAAAGGCTGCGGGTGGGCGTCTCGGGCGGTTTGAGTTAGATCCTGTATCGGCCAGCGCCTAGAGTCTGGTCAAGTACGGCGAGATAAGTGCGCTATAAAAATCCTCAATAATAATAATAATAATAATAATAATAATAATAATAATAATAATAATAATAATAATAATAATAATAATAATAAAAGAGGATACAAGATAAAGATAAGGGTGTCCCCTTAACCTTTCGGTCGTTGGGGGAGGAAAGCGTCCGGGATCTCCATTTTCTCTAGTCCAGCTTAATGAGGGCGGTGCCTGTCTTCTCTCCCTCGTTCCTTTACCCTCCCTGGTTCTGAAACAGAACCAGCTACCCATTCACAGCTTGGTGGACTGGGTGCGTGTCGTGCGCTTGTTTCAATCTTTTTTTTTTAATTTTTTTTAATCGTTTGGTGGTTGAATCCAGCATACAAGTCGTAATTGTATTACGTAAGATAAATAGTTAGTTAGTTAGTCATTGTTTATAGGGCCCAGCAGACTGCAAAGAGCCGAATCAGGACCACGACTTGGTTGAAAGAAGATAGTAGATTGATAGAACATATCAGGAACGAGAAAAAAACTAATGAGAATGACAGAAACAGTAGTATTTTAAAGCACTAAATTTGCACAAAGTGGGGATACTATTTATACAAAACCTCGGCAGGCCAACGGGGGGAGGGGTAGGGGATACTATTTATACCAAAACTCGGCACCACAACCTAAGGAGAGGTGGGGGGGGGGGGGGGGCAATAGAATTAATTACTAACATTATTGGGAACCGTAAGAAAAAAAAAACTTGAATTTACGGCTGACAACGTGTTAATTTATTTATTTAGTAAGTTTATTGACATCTTTTATAGTATCGAGGTATTAAATATCGTTTCTAACAACTTGTAAAGGAAATACTGCAAAAGATGGACATTTCTTAAACAGTACTGGCAAAAGACTATACAATTCTTATCCGTACCTTCAAAATAATTCTCAACTTATGTTTTGTAAACAAACAAAAAATAAGGAAGTACTTAGAGTGTAACAATTAGGATTCACGACAGCTAAATATATTTATCCATATTGGCAGGCCAATGAAATATACGATAATAAAAAATGTAATTTTTCCGAACTTGTAAAATATTTATTAAGTATACTTATAATGGAATTGCCATTATTATTACAAATTATTGGTAGTCTAAGATAATACACAGAAATGTACAACAGAACGGTTAATGACATTAACGGCACTCTAAGAAAAGACGTTAATGTAAAATTTAAAGCGTGAAAACATGATACAAAAATCAGATAAGACAACAGAGCTACTAAGATACTATTGACACACACCCGCGCGCACGCACACACACACACACGCACGCACTTCGATTTCTCATGCAAGTCACAAAAAGACGGTAACATGAAAACGACCACTCTAATCTAATGGTTAAACAAAATTAATTCAAAAATTGAATGTAATAACTTCATAGCGTAGATCACGTGCAGAACCATTCTGGCCAAGTAAAATACAAAATAAAACTCGCACGATTGCGTCAAATGAGACAAATACGAGAAACATTGTCAGATGAGACTTTTACCTACAAGACATGTTGTCACATCAGATTAAAACATATAGGTTTCAACGTTGCCTTGTGATGTAATAAGTATACTATATATGCATTGAATACGAAGGTGGCATAATTTTGAGGGAGGGGGAGTAAATGTAGGCCTATGCTTTGACGTAAAAGCAATAAAATGTGGTTTAGAAGGTTGTACATAGTAAATTACAAAGGTTGTATAATTATAGTAAAATACAAAGGTTTGTATATATAGTAAAGTACAAACAGGCGCTTACCAAACAATGCAAGGCAATATTTTCCGTAACATTTTTGTGGTAACATGAAAGTCAGTTGTCACTTTGATACTAAGCACAAGTACATTGCGAGAGGGTGCGAGTTTTTATCTGTCGTTTGATAAGTAACGCACATATTTGCTTGCATGTTTTATGAGTTATTGATCGCTTAAAAAAATTATATTCACGGGGTTTTACGGAATAAAGCGTTTGGCTTGACTGAATAACACATATTGAACACAAAATATGGTCACAAAAACAGGGGGATATATGAAAGTCAGATACAAGGTGAAAATGTTTTGTATACAACAAAGTGTTTTATAGCAAAAACCTATTTCATTGTATAACGTCACAGAAATATAAAAATAGAACTGAAAATCTTCCGCCAACATTATTGCGCCATTTATGGAGATTTTATAATTTTGTAGTAAAAGTAATGAGGGACAAATCGGTTTGAACTGTGTTTGCTGCAATAGGCAAGTTGCACTAGACCCTGTTTCTCCTTGGCTCTACTCTATGCTAAAGGAGTGTCAGACATCTATCAAGCATAGGTAGCGTTTGCCATTTGTGTTTTTTTTCAATAAGAGCTTGTCCCGGAAGCAAACTTGTTTTTTCCAACCTAGTTCCAGTCATTCTCCCAAAAAGGCAATCACCGAAGTCGAACGAAGCTCTCCGATGTGTTACGAAATGACGCTTGCATGACTACGGCTAGCTGACATTAAAAATGATCGCTGTTGCTTCTCATTCTGTTCGATTTACACAGATTTAGCATTTCGCAACGGCATACTTTGTTAATATGAGCATAATATGAGCATAATTATTATCGACCATATTTAATAGTTGCGTTCCTTGATTTGCATTTTGTTAGTTCTCAGCAGTAAAGGCTAATAATAGCATTGCCCATTTCCTGCCTAGAACCAAGTAGACACTGTTATACAGTATACATAGGCTTAATCTACATTATTATATTATAAGTCAGTCTCCGCCCAGCGAAGAAGCTCACTATCTGAATATAATTATTAGACCTGTACTGTTTGTTTTATACGTAAATAAATGTATAAACTATATCTATTCTAATTGATAATATTTAGGCCTATACTTTATAATATTCGAATCTTGAAATTTCCGGAGAAGGACAAGTAGGCTAAGCGAATTTTTTTTTATAACTCGAGATCAGAGTTAAATTAATAGTTAGTTATTCATTGCTTACAGGGTCCAGCGGACTGCAAAGAGTCGAATCAGAACCACAAAATCAAGACAACTCGAGATCAGAGTTAAATTAGAAGCTTATTAGTTATTCATTGCTTACAGAGTCCAGCGGACTGCAAAGAGCCGAATCAGGACCACAAAATCGAGACCACAACTTCCCAAGACAATTAGTAGTAGTAGTAGTAGTAGTAGTAGTAGTAGTAGTAGTAGTAGTAGTAGTAGTAGTAGTAATAGTAGTAGTAGTAGTAATAGTATAGTTATTTAGTTAAATCTTTAATTTATTTATTTGTTTTGTTTGTGTGTTGTTATTATTATTATTATTATTATTATTATTATTATTATTATTATTATTATTATTATTATTATTATTATTCCTACTTAAAAAAAATAAAAGAATAGTGTGCTGCTGTGCGTGCTCAATGGTGTAAATATGGTCAGTGACGTTTTATTTGTTTTTGCTGAATTTGGTGTAACCCGAAATATTCAGATGGTGTTACTGGTTATTTTTTCTTATAGATTTAACAAAGTTTTCAGATGATTTATAGAAATTTCCGCCCGCCACGCAACATTTTTTTAATATGTGTTTCTCATTACAATACATATAATTGAAATACATATAACAAATTTACTGTATCAGTTAAAAAGAATAATATTAGTTAAATAAATAATTGCTTTAGTGCTTGCAATAAAAATATCACTGTTTTTTGAGACCATTATAAACTTGCTTTGCCTTGTTGTGCTGAAGGGACATCAACGTATGCATAGCGCTTTGAAGTTTTGTCATGGTTTTATTGTTGATATAGATGTGAAATCGTTGTATGTGTGCTTTATGTGTTATGTATTACTTTTACTCCTTATTACTAATTGTGTCAGTATATTATTCATCATAAAATAATAATAATAATACTAGCTGCTTCAAAATGCAAATTTCGACTTGAGCTTGAAGCTGTGCAGATCGAAATAGAATTAGATCTAGCAGCGGCTATTTTTATGCACGGATGTTTCACCACAGGCTCTGAAGTATTTTCTTTTGTCTTTGTAAACTCCTAAATACGTACGTAGTATTGTATGTAACTGAGGCCTACGAAAGACGAGACTTCCAAGCCTGTGGTTTCACGTAGTCCTGCCAGCATTCGTTCGTAAAGCATCGGATAGCTTCGCTCGACTCGGAGAGCTTCGTTCGACTTCGGTAATTGCCTTTTTCGGGAAAGTGACTGGAACTAGGTTGGAAAAAACAAGTTCGCGTCCCGGAAAAGCAACATGTCATTTTTAACTTTACCGCTCAAAAAATGTACTTGACCACATAGTGAAAGCATCGCCCCGCTATTGATAAAAGGAGAGTTGTCTCCAACTGAAGGTTGAATAATTGACCAGTCAAATCCGCTGTAATATATCGGAGTTCAAAATTTCCAACACGCGTTCCACAGGATACTTCGCAGATTAAAGTGAACATGTTTTGGTGCCGATGATCAAGTTGTATTGTTTTACATTCACAGCTTTTAACTTACCCCCGGGCAAGTGACTTTTATGATTTGTCTTCACCGGTACCTCTTTTTACTTGCCCTGGGAACCGGGAAATTGGGCAGTCGCTCATAGGTTGCAATGGGTGCAGGCAATGTCTTCATCTCTTCTTAATAGGCTGTGCATGGCGCCTCCAAGTAGGGGCACACATGCATACACACGCAAGTGAAGGCAACCACACATCTTTGCCCGAACAAGAAAGCACACTGCGGCTAAAAGGTTTACTGACTTTCACGTAAATGCATTCAACTGTGAGCGAGTGTTACGTGAACACATTTAACTGCGAGCAGGTGTCATTGTTGCAAGCGTTTTGTAGGACAAAGTGGCCCCTGGATTTTGTAATACATTCTTTCAAAAAACGGTCTGTACGGTACTGCGGGCTTAAATAATAGCGTAAAAGAACAAGATCAGCAACAATCCATACAAACTTAAACATTGGTTCAGTGCGCCATAAGATGTGTAAATTAGTGAAAACAACAATGTTCAATTATTTAGACCAAATCAACACAACAGAGCCATTATAGATTTAATGCTTTTGCATACCATTAGGCATCATGTCAATTAGTTTCTTCTATAATGATTATGTAAACAACAACCTTGATTTGAGATTGTCCTTGTGAAAGCTGTGGTTTCGTCTTCCATGTATAATTAGCCTTAACACCAACTCCCCAAAATTACTTAAACTCATCTGATGCCTCGAGCGTTTTCAAAATCTGACAACAGTGATTAGGGCAAAAAAACTAAGCAAAAATCACAAACAGATACCTCAATTCATCAAAACAAAGGTCAGTAACAAATCCGGGATAACGATGGAGATTGAGATAGTTATACGTAAACATTCGTGGTATTATGACGTAGGGAAAGTTTGATATCATTCAATATTGACGTCAGAAACGACGAAAGGCCATATGAACTGTTCTATTGATCATTTTAAACATTTTGATCAGTTTAAGTATCAGTACAACTTATGTTAATCTGATGAATAAAAATTGGTGCAACAACAACAAACAACATCATTTTAAAATAAAGACGCAGACGGATCATTTGAAGTCACTAATGAGTCGTCGTGATGACAAAACAAAAACCTTACTTAAAAGTAAAAAAAAAGTAAGACCATTAATAAATGTTAACCTCGTTATGGAACATTTCAATTCATGGACATTAACTTTTCAACAACCTCATTTTTTGGACGCAACACATTTAATGGTTTGGTTCATTTGATGCAGCAAGGAGAAATTCAACGACTAAGTTTAAAAACAAAAAAGGTCTTGTTTGAGGCAGACTATTAGAACAAAAGCAAAAGAATGGTTCCAATTATTTAAAAGTCTCTATATAAGGGCTTGTTTAAAAAGATTCAGCTTAAAAAATATTACAGGCACATACAATATAAGCAGAAGCGCGTCTCAAATGCGCCTTGCAATCAACGACAAATTATGGTAATTTCAACGTGGCCAAAATGAAGGAAAGTACAAAACGTATTACAAAGTACTTCCTTCGTGTAACAAACCGTAATAAATTCACAATTATGTAGCTTCGTAACAACAACAATTGGTGTGATTGTTGAACTCTAACCCCTAACCCTATCCTGTCCTATCCCGCAACTCGAAAGTCGTTGGGGCACCACAGATGATCGTTTAACCAGCGTAATCCATCTTTCTCTGTCATCAGCAGTCCTCATGGCCTCGCTCAGTGTCATGCCAGTCCAATCTCGAATGTTGTCTTCCCACCTCTTTTTCTACCCTATAAACAATGTATAACTAATTAACTAACCTCTTTTCTTTCTCACTCTTCTTCTGCCTCCTTGCACCGTGCCTTACAGGATGGTCTTTGCAAGGCCTGATGCTCTGGCGACGTTTCTTCACCACTGTGAGCATAGCATGTCATCGTGTTGTCCAATGACTTGTGTGATGGTCTGTCGGACTTCGTCCTTAGTGATGTGCTGGGTATAGGAAATGCCCAGAAGTCTTCTGTAGCACCTCGCCTCCATGCTTTGTATTCTTCGGTGTAGGTCTGCTGTGAGGGTCCATGTTTCGCAAGCATATAGGAAGATGAAGATGACAAGGGAGCGCAGCAGCCTTTGTTGGAGTGCATACTGGTGCTCCTGTCTTTCCAAATGGGCTTCAACCTTGTCAGGGCAGCAGTTGTTTGTGCTATCCTGAAGAACTTCCTGTCGGGACCCATTGTCTGATACAATGGCTCCTAAATATATGAAGCCGTGCACCGTGTTGAGGAATTGGCCTTGGACTTTGATGTCCGTGTTGATGATGCCATTTGTGTTGTTGGTTATTATTTTGGTCTTCTCTGTACTTATTTCCATTCCAAAGGCTCTGAAGGTGGTGTTAAGCCTCTGTACCAGCTGTCCAAGTTCTTGTTCCTCTCCAGCCAATCCATCACTATCATCCGCAAAAGGGAGGTTGGAGATTGCTCTACTGCCTATGCTGATGTGCCTTCGTGATCTGCAAGGGCATCTGATTTGATGGACTCCAGATAGATGTTGAGCAGTGTTGGAGAGAGTAGGCATCCTGGACGCACGCCACTGCACTGGCTGCAAGGAATGGTTACTTTAAAAAAAAAAAAAAAGAAAGAAAGAAGAAGAAGAAGAAAAAGAAGAAAAAAGAAGCACTACATTGAAAGTTTTCATTCAACAAATTGTAAATCGTAAAATGACATTGAAAATGGTCAGATAATTCTCAGCGAATGATGAAACAAAACTCCGATTACGCTCTTATGGAGGCATAGACAACGTTTTATGTAAAATATCTACATTTAAAGACGTAGACGCGTGCACAGATTAGAACATATTCTAGAATTTGTACTTCACAGCTATATCAGCTGAAACAAAATACATAATAAAATTATAAATGAATAAATAAACATTATCACTAGTCCATCGTGCTTTTTTTAAAATCTATAAATCTATTTCAACTTCGATCAAGAACTGTATTTATCACCTAAACAGTATCAAAGTCAGAGTTCGAATCATCAACGTCATTGATGTGCCACGTTTTTCAGAACGGAAGTCACTTCTCGCCTGTCAACGTTTTTTCTCTCTCAGCACTATACTGCTGACACAGTATCTTCATATGACCTTGGCCCTTATAGAACCGGCACTCGGTCTTTCGGCGATTTCCACTATAATAGCAGATAAGAGGGATAATGACAAAGCACATCACAACTATTGTGTCAGATACATAAAGAAATGTTGCCAGCAAATGTGACTGATGTGTTAGTATTATGCTTCGGAGCCGATTTGTGCAATATAATAATTATGATGCTTTGGTATATTGACTGTCGTATAGCCGACAACTAATCGCATGGTCAGTTTAGAAACAAATTTACAGACAATATTTTAACCAATAGTGTAAATATATCAATAATACTTATACTTGTGTTAAAAATCAGCCTCAATCACCTGTAAATAAAACAGTCCACGGATACTATTTAAAGTGACCCAATTCGAAGGATTCCGCGTGGAGGATCCTTTTAACATTCACAGTGAGTGCTGCCAAGCTGACCAAAAACAATCTTACATCAACAAATGCCTTTGTCACAAGCATAACTGGTTTGTTTTGGGGGTGAACTCGGTCAATTCCGTTTGTTAATGTGTCTATTAATAGATTGCGATATGTGGCTAAAAATAGCTTCGTCGCAAAAAAAGTGCGTATAGCATATGATGGTGCCGTTTCTATGTCGCAACGTTATAAAATGTTTCTAGAGACACCCCCAATCTCCCCTTCCTCCCCCCCCCCTCCGCCCCTCTTTCTCACTTCCGTCTGATTGGTGTGCTTGTGGCGTCGCTGGGCGCGCGTGAAAAAATAAACTGATTCCAAGCTCGAGTATAAACAATGAAACTTGCTATAGGCACGAAGCGAGCCAGCTTTGTGTCAGTAGGCTTCAGTTGTACAACGCGTCCATATAGAAGGGCTCACCTTGCAAGTCTGGCTCTGCATGTTTGTAAACAGGGATGTTTTACGTATTATAGCATGGAACAGAAGCTGACCATCCAAAGCGTACAAGTGGGTTTGCCCAGCGAATTGACCACTGTAGTATCATTCCATGTTACAACAATTCAAACTCGCTTTTTACGAAAAATAAACAAACGTACGTTATTCTTTCAAACTGTGTCCCTTGAAATTGTAAGACAAACAAATGCGCAGCTAAATGTTCTATACATCGACACTCCTTCTCAAAACGGCCACAACAAACTTGAATTAACCTTTGTGCCTATTTAAACTTAAAAAAAAAAACAAATAATAATGGCAAGAATGGTGTTAAGGTTTTAGTGCTTATAGTTTATACATCGGATCGTCTTCATTTTCAATAGTATAAGATAAAGTCAATGGCATATGTAACAACAGTTGATAAAACGAAAATGCATATCATATATTAGATCTTGGATTTAACTCGTGTTGTGACATTATTCGTGCCTTAGGAAAACAAAGAAATTAAATGTGCAACGGAGCCTTACTAGTCAAAGAAGCCTTAGGCCTAGAAAGCCATTATAATGTTGACAGCCTCTGTCAATAAATCAGTACAAATGTTTAATAAAATAAAATTTATAAATGTGTTTGTACTTTTTGAGTCACAATACATGCGCTTGAGTTATCTACGGGTTTGACTACATTGACTATATAATAATAATAATAATAATAATAATAATAATAATAATAATAATAATAATAATAATAATAATAATAATAATAATAATAATAATAAATAAATAAATAAATAAATAAATAAATAAATAAATAAATAAACCTTTCATCACACAAGTTATTTGCAACTGAGTTTGAATATGGAGATTATAGTAAAAATGCTTTGTATTTCAGAACTAGTCAACAACATATAAATGAATTATGAATAGCAATATAGATCTATAACGGCTTGAAGAAGAAACATTAACATTGTATGAAGACAATCTTCCTATGGCTCATAAAAATGTATAATCAGTTTGGCCTAATAGTCACCCTGAATTCATAAAATACCGCTTTAAAATCATATTTCTAAAGAAATTGCCACCAGACAAACAAATAAAAACTGAGTTTGTAAAATATGTCAACGTATTTATCTGGTGTTTTCACTCCAGTAAAACAAAAACAAACAAGCAAAGACAAATGTTAGTGTGAGGAAGAAAATAAGAGAAGTATTGTCTTGGCATCTTCATTAGATTCAAATTACAAATATTACGTTCAACGCTAATTTTATTCAATGAATGCAACGTTAGTCCATCCAATGCTACACTTCAACGTATGTCAACAACAAAGAAAATTTATTACAAATATAGAAAGTGGATATAGGATAGGATAGGATAGAAAGTGGACATTTGTAAAAAAATATTACTTTAGTATTGAAATGTCTACCAATTTGAAAAATTCAGCTTTACAGAATTATATTGACACATACAGTGTCAAAATCATCGGACTATGTCTGAAATGTAAAAAAAAACCTCTCGAACTAAAATCATATTGTTTTCTCTGTAAATTGGTGTTAAATTAGACTTGTCTCTGTAAATAGGTGTTAAATTAGACTTGTTTCTGTAAATTGGTGTTAAATTAGACTTGTTGTTTCTCAAAATTGGTGTTAAACTACACTTGTAGTCTCTGTAAATTGGTGTTAAATTATTGATTAGACATTAGCGTTTAAAAAACAAAAAAGGTACAATAATTTATTGTCTAAAGCATTGCACTGAACTTCACAAGGGTGATAATGTCATCAAAGCAACTTCCCTTCACATTATTTAAATCAGAAAATGTTTAGATAAATTCTACGGCGACATGTATACAACAAAAGAATATACACATACATAACTAACACCTACATTTCATATCAAGCAATATCTTTCAAATATCTTTAATGTTTTCATTGTTTTCGCACATCAATGGCACTGTTTTTAAATATTTAAAATTTATATATATAATTCTATTATTGACATAATTTATGAAGCATTACAAAGTATATTATTGAAATATAACCTATAGACCCACTGAAAAAAATTGTTTCGTTTTTACGGGTACATCCAATAAACCTGAAATGTAATGAAATTCTTAGCACGTTTTCTGTCTAATTAATTTCATAAACTTGAGATCCAATCCTGTGATTGGCACCACATGATCCCATGCATAAATAACACAAAGTATTGTTTATATACCAATGCTATGGTTTGAGTGTTTGAGCTGGGGCTGCAGTAGTGAAATTACACAACTTTATTTACATTTTTAAAAACCACTTTAGGGATTCCTGTTCAATATTTTGGTGCAGTTTTTCGTCAACAAATTAATTTTACACATTAACCTCCAGACATTTTTGATCCTTGTAAAAAATGTTCGTCTTCCTATTTAACTAATTTCCAATACCTGGTCGCAGTTTTTTGAGAAATAAAATCCACATTGGTGGCATATCTTTTTAATAATAAAAACAACAATAAGATATTTAGTTGTGGTTTTGTACTTATATACAAAATGACTCTTCATACTTCATTAATTTGCAATTCTTGGTTGCAGTTTTTATAAGAAAAAAAACAACAACAACAATCCTCTTCATATCTAAATAATTTCCAATACTTGGGTACAGTTTTTCTAATAAATAAATTCCTACATGGTTGCGGTTTTATATGTGTACAAAATGTAACTGTATGCAAATCGACAACATTAATTTTCAATACTTGTTAACATCATTTCGTCAACAAGTCACTTCATATACTTGCTTAAAATGTATTCCTCTGTGCAAAATGTCTCATCATTTACATACATCAAAATGATTGGCTATTCTGAATCAAACAAGTGAATTCTTCCTGATACAGTATATATATCCACACACACAAATATCATGTTAAGCAAGGAAACAAGAGTGACATTAAAAGTGTGCAATATACAACAAACAAGCAATATTAACAACTTTTGCAATGTGATCTCTCGGACGAAATACATTTCTTACGTCTTCTTCTGTCTTATAACAATAAAAGACTGCTATGTAAATGTGTAAATCGATCATGCTGTCAGCTTGCACAAATACAGCCACCATCACATCTCTAAAGGTAGGTAACTCAAGTCTTTCCAGTTTTGTGCCAAAATGGAAGGGGAAATTCTGTCAGCAATTGTATTGTTTGCACAGTTAGTTTCGTTAGATAGGTTAGTCGTGTAGGTGTTCGATGTGAAGTACTGGTCACTTTACAGTCTACAACTTGTGTCAGCATTGGGGTTTTCCTTGCACCTGGTTTTCTGATTACGGTTTTGGTGAAATTGCAAGTCATATCAGTCGCATTTGCACATTCAAAAAGGCTCGCAACTTCGACCCAGTAGTCCAAGCAATGAATTCCAGTGCAATCCAATGAATTCCAATGTCTATTAATTTTATACGACACACCTGTTTAAGCCACGAAACAATTATTCGTGACTGGAGCTACACTGGAAAATAGCCACTGCTCTTAAATGAAATCAATATCGAGTTTCTGATCAATGACTGCACATATACAATGGAAAACAGTCACTGCATTGCAAGGCAATGAGTCTTGAGTTTCTTATCAATGACTGCACATATACAATGGAAAACAGTCACTGCATTGCAAGGCAACGAGTCTTGAATTTATTATCAATGACTGACTGTACATCCACACGGGGAAAAAGTCACATAGGCTTATTTGAAAAGAAATGAGTCCAAGAGTTTCTGACTACACATCTACACTGGATTCAGTGTTTTATTTCATTTTGGGATTATAGTCCAACACTTATGTGAAGCGTTTTGTTGTTGGTAAAACTCTCTAGACTTTGACAGTCCGCTGTTCACAGTCAAGTTGTGTTGTGTAAAGCCTCTTTCCAGTTGAACACATTATACATAAATGTGCATCACAGAGAGAGACTGTTGTGAAAATGGACTTTGAACATGGAATTTAAGAGTAAGCGTTTCTTTGTGGCACAGTGAACGGCTGTATTTGCGCAATTCACACAGAACACTAGGGCAAAAGTGTTCTCAGTGTTGTGCTTGGTTTGCTCGTTAAACCTTTGATCTTCTTAGCATTCTGATTTTGTGTTGCTGTGTATAACAAGCCACGGAAATGCTCGAGTAATGTCATTGAATAAAGAATTTGATTCCACACAATTAAGAACGTTCGTATTTGCACAATTCTCATGGTAAGTTGTTGGGTTGCTCATCAGAGATTTCTCTTGTCCATATTATTTTTGTTTCTTTACTTCCGTATAACACCATCAATTTGAAGTCCTTTTGTTTTTGGCATCTTGTATCAATTACATATCAAATTGAAAATAACATTTTCAAAACACAGGCCATATTAAAACAAACTCGGTACGTCAGCAAAAACAAAAATAGTATTACATTCGACTTCATTACATTCATAAAGAACCAAATGTAAATCCTCGTGATCTCTATGATAATTTGGAACATTAATCGCAACAGTATAAGAACCTCAAACAAGTCTAACAATATAACAGTACAGTATTTCGTGATTTTCTTTCCCTACATTAATACTCTCCAATGGAATATTATATTTTATTGCAAAACCACAACTTTTCAAACAAACATCCCTGTGAAATGTGAAAGCACAAACACCATTGTACATGACAATTTTCGTACTACAAACATTTACATTGTTTTCAACACTGCCAAATGTAATAATTATTTTCGTCAAGGGATAAATTATCCAGATGTAGCAACTAGCATCGATTTTTTTTCCCACCTATTATAGTAATGAACATTTTAATTACAAATAAACACAACACGTTTAGTATGAAGTCTATCAGCACCTCCAAATAAAAATCGTAGACTACATTCAGCTTTGACCTCAACCAATATGTAATGATTTCAACAGAAGCATTTAAAGTGGAACTGTCATCATGTTTAGGTTTGCTGTATTGTATAATAAACGATCAAATACTCAGGAGGCTATAACAGAGTTGGCCTCTACTTCGCAACATATTAAAGAGGAAATACATTCTTTTTTTTAAGCAGTTAAAAGTAAATATTAAATAAATATATAATTAACGCACATATATTAGCTCCACAAGACAAGTAAATATCGGGATAAAATGGAAATATATTAGACTGAGTGACCATTGTACGAATTCACTAATATATTGAACCTGTTTATCATTACAGACTAGACAATCGATGCTTCATAGTTTCCAACAACTTTTGTTTTAACAAGACGACTTTTAACTGATATTTTCAATGCCGTTAATTTATTTTCGCCCAAGACGTCAACTAGAAATCTATAGTCAGAACAATAATACTTGTAATAGTATTGAATAAAGACTGATATTTTTAATGAAAGGAATACTCGTTAGCGTCTTGACTTTGGACTGACTTGTTCAATACATGTCACACTTTGTCATGCTCTGTCATAGTCGAAATATCCTCCTCTCTTTCTCCGTTGCTGTATTCAGTTTCGATTTCGCCTGCCCGAAGCCCTGTCAGCATCCGCTCCATGCGTCTTAGATCACCGTTGCGGGCACCCATGGCTGTGAACGCGCCGTGGTGGTGTAGAGAGAAGAGGGAGTGGGGACCGAAATGGAAAGGGTAGTGGGGTAGGGTGGGGGATACTACATCCGGATTTTCATCTCGCAAACTTCGGGAAAGATGGGGAGGAGCTTTAAGTGAAGCATCGTCAGGTCCTTGGGAGGAGGGCCGAGCTGCAGTGGAGGTAGACGTCAGTGGAGCGGAATGGACTCCTCTTCCCCCTCCCCCTCCGGGACTTAGCTTGTTTGGCGAAGTTTTCCCACTCAGTGAGCTGACCGACGATGATGAAGCTGATGACGTCGAAGCGGGGTTTCTACTGGCGGGGAAAGAATAAGGATTGAAACGGCTCGAAGGACACCGGGGAAAGCTGAACAGCGGTCCGTATTGGGATCCGGTCGCTGCGGCGGCGGCGGCGGCTGCGGCGGCGGCAGCGGCAGAGGCTGCGGCAAAGCCTTCTCTGGTCAAGCCGAAGGGAAGGTGGGGGAAGAGCTGAGAGCCTAGCAGAGAGAACTGACTGGTAAGAAAGGACGACGTGGCCGCTTGACCCAGAGTGGACTGCAGGTGCGCCAGGTGACTGAGATCCATGGGAGAGCCAGTAAAATACTGCAGAGGGAACGGATGAGTGGGATGGGGAGAGGGCAGGGAAGGGCTGAAAGGTGTAGGAATGGCGGATGACGACGACGACGACGATGATGAAGAGGATGAGTTAGACAACATGGCGCTGACTGGAAAAGATAAGGGTTTGCTTTCCCTGTTGTTGGTGTCGTTTGTGCGGTTGCTGTTGCTGCTAGCGGCGGCAGTGGAGGAGTCTGGAGACACACTGCGGCACGTTGGTGAGACACTGCCTGGACTCCCGGATCTCTCCCTCTCTCCCCTCCCTTGCCCTCCCCGCTCCCCGTCTCTCTCCGCCCTGATGTGCCCCGCACAGTGACCTTCAAATTCCCTCCTGTCATGACCGTCGCCTTTCCTCCGGCAAAGCATGGCGTCATTTCTCTGTGACCTCACAGTGATGTCATCGTGCTGACGGCAGCGCGAAGTGTGAGCTCTGTCGAGGGCGAGGTGGTCCGTCAGTCTGTTGTGGGAGTGAGAGGCGATGCTGCTGTGAAGACGACCTGCCCACAGCAATAAACCCCGTGTCCCGTCACATCACCTCAAATCACATCACATCACATCGTCACGTCACATTGCATTACACAACGTCATCAAATCACAGATATCACATTACATTCAGATGGAATCATATATAACATGACACCACACCGAGCACGACTGCTGAATCGCTTCGTGATGATAATGGTGGTGATGATGATGATGATGATGATGATGATGATGATGATGATGATGATGATGATGATTGATGATTGATGATGATTGATGATGATGATGATGATGATGATGATGATGATGATGATGATGATGATGATGATGATGATGATGATGGCGCGATTATCCACGTCAGCAGACATGGTATAAAAATCAACTCACGTTTCATTTCTTCCTCTTCCTCCTCCTCCACCACACATATCTCCATGCTGTCACACTCCTCGCCCTCCTCATCGCCGGATGTGACGTCATGCGCGTGCGCAGATTGGCTTTCCTGACTTCCGGCGAACCCGCTTGTCTGTGAGATTAGTCTTCTGAAATCGGAGAATTTAAGATACCCGTACAGTTTACAAACAATGATGGATGCTCTGTCTTCATGTTTGTGGAGTAGACAAAATGATAGGGGGAAGGGAGCACGGCGAGGGGGTGGGGCGGGAGGAGAGGGGGAAGGGCAAAACAAGCAAATGCTATCTTAGCTGGCAGAGGGAAAGCAGGGTATGTTGCCAATTAAGTTACTAAGTCGAACAAACGAGAAACAACAGAAACTTTAAACATGGAACAGTTAGGCTATATGTACGGTTACAGAGTTAATCAGTAATTTGTTTGCATCATTTGAGAAGGAGAGAGAGAGTGAGTGAGAGAGAGAGAGTGGGTGGGTCGTGGCTTCGGTGTAGGAGGGGGGAGGGGGGAGAAATTCGAATAAATAAATACAGTACTATCTGAGAAGGCTGAAGAATAAATCACCGAATTGCTAAATAAAATTAGCAGGTGAATGAGTTATCTGCTATAACTGGACTTACTTCTTTTCACGCTTGCCGCCGCCAGAATCACGGAAGCCCTTGGCAAAAGGGTTGTTGTCAATCTTCAGCTGGGTGATCTGAAAGTGATTTTTTTATATATATAGCTGTTAGTTTGGCTGAACAATTTACTATAATCTAAAGCACGGCCTAAACAAGATGGCTATTATTAGAAAATGGAGTAACTTCCCCTGAACTACACAAATGATTGAATACTCAAAACAGATCTAGAAACTAAAAACACATTGGAAATTTCCACTGCTCTAATGTCCACACATAAATACGCGTCATACTGCTCTAATGTTCACTCATAAATACGAGTCATACTGCTCTAATGTTCACACATAAATACGAGTCATACTGCTCTAATGTTCACTCACAAATACGAGTCATACTGCTTTAATGTCCACACATAAATACTAGTCATACTGCTCTAATGTCCACACATAAATACGAGTCATACTGCTCTAATGTCCACACATAAATACGAGTCATACTGCTCTAATGTCCACACATAAATACGAGTCATACTGCTCTAATGTTCACTCATAAATACGAGTCATACTGCTCTAATGTCCACACATAAATACGAGTCATACTGCTCTAATGTCCTAGTACGTGGTGTAGACAATGAACTACTCCGGTGCATGCATGTTGATCCCATGCGTTTAGAAGTTCGCAGTTAGGCTGACCTCTTTGCCTTCGATCCTGAGGTCAAGGTCGAGGTCAAGTTAATTTCAAGGACAAAGTTCAAAGGTGATTTCGGGCAGCCCTTTACAAATGCAAACAGCCAGTGCTGTGATCTTGAAGAAGCCTAACGTTTTATAAAGAATTTATGTACATGTACACAACATTGGGTCGCACTCCAGGTGATAAAAGTAATAAAAGCACCCATGTTTATGTGTAGAAGAGTTCTGTTGGTCAAACCTAACAAATGAAACAACAAACATTACTTACTGCTTGATGTTTATCATTGTAAACTTGGCCGGTGTTTTGTTTTGTTTACATATACTTGCGTCTAGGTTAACAATAAAACAAAGACATGCACTCCTTTTACCTGGAGATTTAACAGGGGATTGTTTTCCTATTGTAGTACAATGAATCCTTAACAATTGGAATGCGTGTTATACGAAAAAAATGTATTTGAGTTGACTTTCTTACCTTTTCGTTCTGATAAGCAGTGACGGCTATGAACTGCGTTTCTTTGAAGACGAATGTCCTGAAAGCACTATAGGGTATCTTCACGATGTCATCCGTCCTCACAAGATGGAACCTGGGTTGATACTTGTGCATCGAGTTCAGGATCGTCTGCAACACCAAAGGTCAAGATCGAAGTCAAGGCCGAGGTCGAATTCATGGTGAATGTGTTTGTATTAAAATGAGATAATACAGACAGGAGATGGTGTAGACGAAATAGAATGAACGGTGACAGTAAAGTGGCCAAAGAAAGATAGATTGTGCGCTGCTTTTATTGTTGCGAAATCAAGATCGGTTTACAACACTAACGACCAAGGCCAAGGCCATTGCAAACAGAGAAGGCAGGAAGAAAAGAAGGAGTCAGTGTGGTTGCTGTTGTGGTTGTTGTTGCTGTTGATGTTGTTTGCTTCCATTATTTGTTCCTAACATTTGCGAGATGTTCCCACTCCCACATTCCACCCGCCACCCTCCCCCACACACAAAATATGTAAAAGCAAAAGTTTAATTCCAGGTCCTTAGGAGGGGCGGGGTAAGGGGCAATCGGAACACACACAAAAAAAAGAACCATAACAAATGAGAATAAATAGTACATCGAAAAAAGAACCAAAGTACCAAGAATAATGGCAATATTAAAGAAAGTTTGAATTTTGATTGTCAAAGGGAACCACGAAAATAATTTAGGTCGGCTACAAGATGTCAAGGAAGACAACTGCGTTGTATTTCTTTTGCCTAGTGGATCCCATACCATTGGCAAAGCAGGCTATTTCAATAATACTATTCCTGCAGACACAAAGAAAGACCCAGCTTTAATTTTCAATTCTTAGCATTAAATTCAAAAAGCAAGATGTCATTTAACTGTTCCTTAATATTTCTTATCTCACTCCTATCTTTTACGGTCGACTGAATTTAATTTAAAACCCAAATTGAATCTACTGTTTAAGAAGGTTTTACGAGATCAAATGAACAACTTAAAAATCGAACTTTTTATTTTCAAATTAGTTTCAACAATGCTCAAATAAACTTAGCGGGTGAGCGTCTGCACGGCATACTGACGACCCATTAGCGAGAGCGAGAGCGAGAGAGAGAGAGAGAGAGAGAGAGAGAGAGAGAGAGAGAGAGAGAGAGAGCAATTTCCTCAAATGCAGCGGTTGGATGGAATGTTTTAATAGCGCGCTCACCTGGGACATGAGTGTCGGGATCTTTAAACGTCCGTGCGATGGAATGCGGGTTTGGACAGACTAGACCTCGGTTTATACTCTCATCCGAAGGGGTCAAAATAATAAATCACATAACTTGGCATAGAAGATAAATATATCTAACACAAAGACTTCACTAGATTTTACTAAATTTCTTCCTAACATGATTGAAAAGACCACCCCAAAATATACTATGGCCTGCAGGTCATTTTCTAGCTAGCAAATGGAAAAATCCATGGCTCTAGATTTTTCGATATTTTCTTAATGAAACTATATTGATATGCAAACCACCGGCACATATGACAGGCTCGCAATTTCCAAAGATGGTATCATTATATAGAACGTATTCCAGACTTCGAATCTCTTACCTCATTGTGAACACATCGTGCAGGGAGATACATGGTTCGGTATGCGCTTGTAAGAGTTAGTATACTGCACTGCAAAACGTTCAATGAATGAATGAATGAATGAATGAATGAATGAATGATGTTTATTAAGCACATACGTATGTGCACGCAAGAAGCATAATCGTTGTGCAGGTAACGTTCTTCAGGGCTGAAAATGAGTGAAAGTATGATTGGACTTTTAGAAGATTTGTTGAATTTGCATGGGTTCTTGTTCGCTTGTTTGATACATGCCCAGAATGAGGTGCTACAGAAGACTTCTGGGCATTTCCTATACCCAGCACATCACCAACAACGACAGACCATCACACAAGCCATTGGACAACACGATGACATGCTCACAGTGGTAAAGAAACGGAAACTCCGATGGTATGGCCACGTCGCCAGAGCATAAGTGAAGGCACGGTGCAAAGAGGCAGAAGAAGAGGGAGACCGGAAAAGAGGTGGGAGGACAACATTCGAGAATGCACTGGCTTGAGACTGAGCGAAGCCATGAGAGTTGCTGAGGACAGAGAAAGATGGAGCACGCTGGTTAAACAATCATCTGTGGTGCCCCAACGACCTTCAAGTTACGGGATAGGATAGGCATGGGTTCCTTGCTTGATATCTGAACTATCATCATTCTTGGGTAATTTAAACGTGTGGTTCGCGCCCCTTCCAGCTCTAAACACTAGCTAACGAGATACGGTACACACACACACACACATACACACACGCACACACACACAAAAGATGGTCCTCTTAAATCATGCTTTTGTTGCTCTTATATAGCGGTCTTCCCGCTCAACAGCCGCTCAAAGCTTTCAGAAGGGCTGTCTGTGAGTCTACGTGGATTTATTTGTTTTCTTAAATCATGACCGATCCAAACGTCGCCAATGACAAACACTTGTCACCAGAAAGCAAAGATGGTAGACAAAAGCAAAGCTACATACAATTAACATTACATTTTACTCGCTTTAGCTCCAAGTCGAAGCTATACCAAAATGCAGTTATAAATTTATACCCAAAAAATAAACCAATAAACAGCTGTACCTCTCAGGCGGCCTGAGTTATTAGAGCCTGTATCGGCCAGCGCCTTGAGCAGCGCTTGAGCTGGAAACGTGCTATACAAGAACGCTAAATTGAATAAATAAATAAAATAATAATATAGAAATCAGAAACAAAATACACAAAAAACACCAAGAAAAATATAAATAAATAAATTAATTAATAAGCTTTACCTGGACTGGGTTTATCTTCAAGTTAGGTCTATCAAAACATTGTGCATTCCTAGAATGCATGCAAGCGGAGCCTTCGTGCAGTTTTCCTCATACAAAAGCAGCGCGGATTTGGGAGGCGGCTGCATGCATGCAAAACACAGAAGGGAGTTCAATCAATTCGGCTTACTGCGCACTTGGCGGTCAATTACTGGGATTGAAGGCAGGAAGCACGCCAAGTAGACCAAGCTTGATCTGTTTCCATACAAAACCCATTCCATTTGTGCCATTTCTCGGGGAACGTCTTTAAGCTAACAAGTTCTTGTTGCATGTAAGGGGTTTTAAGAAGCTGGCGACATCTTTTGATCACGCCAAGGCTACAGGCGCCGACCATGCGTCAATGCTTAAGCCTCGTCACTTCCACTCCGTGTCTCCTTCAACATCCACCACATTCCCACCTATCTCCCTCCATCTCGTTTTTCTTGTTCTTTCCTATCCACGTGGATCATCATCATCATCATCATCATCATCATCATCATCATCATCATCATCATCATCATCATCATCATCATCATCATTATCATCATCATCATCATCATCATCATCATCATCATCATCATCATCATCATCATCACTATAATTCCTTGTAAGAGGTAATAAAGATTTGTTGAATTGAATAATCATCATAACTTTTTCAAAATATTTAGTCGTTTTTCTATAAAGCTTTTCCAGCTCAAGAGCTCCTCAAGGTGATGACTGATACAGGCTCTAAACTCAAACCGCCTATTTGCTGCTTTAGGGCAATCGTCGAACGCCCAGACAATTAAGCACAATCCTGGGCGACTGGGGATATGGGAAATGGACCTAGTGCTTGCTGGGTGTATCTGTGTAGCTGGCACAGACTAATTTAATTAATTTTAATTAATTTTAATTTTTAATTTTAACAACTTTATTATCACCGAGGTACCGGGCACTTTCATTTTGGAAAGTACAGCAGCCCCAAGTGAAGCGCTTTACCCAAGGTACATGCTGGGTGTGTTCTTGTCACCGGCACTCACCCGTCTAGGACATGAGCGTCATGATCTTTAAAGTCCGTTATGATGGAATGCATGCGACACAGACTAGACCTCGGTTTATACCCTCATCCGAAGGAGTAGGAAACGGGAGTAAAGTGTTTTTCCCAAGCACACAACACAATGACCCGGCCTGGGCTCGAACCCGGGACCTTCAGATCCGCAAGCCAAAGCCATACCATTAGGCCACCGTGTCTTCTCTCGACTAGACCTCGGTTTACACTCTCATCCACTGGAGTGTCGGAGACCGCAAAAGAAGTCAACATGGTTTCCAGTACGGACGTTCACTTTCAGATTCAAGCACAATCTGGGCGTCGATCTGATTTTCTAATAATTAAATTGACCGAAATTCTGTTGTTCATCTTCCTTCTTTACGATTTCCTTCATTAGCTAATGCCCGCCTTTGAGCCACATTGATCGACCAAACAAGCCTCTTTCTTCTTCTAACCTTCTAAACCACACAGCGTAGCCATTATCACCATGCTTGCCAGAACGACGTATGTGCGTGTTAAACTGTTACCTGTTCTAGATATTTTAAAAAAATCGTTTAGTTTGAGTTTGAGATACGTTAAGTTCGCTTAGTTTAGTTCAAAAAGATGAAAACAGATGATGATGATGATGATTACGATTATGTTAGAGATGACGATGTTAATGATGATGATGATGACGATACGATGATGATGATGATGATGATGATGATAATGATGATGTTAATGATGATGACGATAATGATGTGGTCTTAAACAGCGCCGCCTCCACATCAGTAGACCATCTATCCGCAAGCAAGGGGAAATGATCCCAACAAATTTCGGAAGCGATCGTGAGATTTTAAACAAAAAGAAGAAGAAGAAAAGCGCTTATTTACAGAAACAAGTAAGCCTATGGACACTGCTCTACATAAACTAACGTTCAATGTTGCTATGGAAACGACAGAACTAAAATTACAGTAAACTGAAATATTGTTGAAGCTGAATCTCGGGTGAACTCTTAACCCATGAGCACGCGGGCGACATAGCGGCAATCTCAAAAAAAAAAAAAAAGTGCTCCTGGTATATTTATGTCTGCAACTTCTCCTTAGGATGAGAGTATAAACCGAGGTCCATTCTGTGCACGCACGCATTCCATCGCATGGACTTTAAAGATCCTGACGCTCATGTCCCAGACGGGTCAGTGTCAGCTACATACATACACCCATCCAGCACTAGGTCCCTTCTCCTCCCATCCCAGGTCTTCAGGATTGTGCTCAGTTGTCCGCGGCGTCTGACTGTGCGCACTAAGGCAGCAGGTGGGCGCCTTGGGTGGCCTGAGTTAGATCCTGTATCACCCACCGCGCACTTCTAGCAGCTCTTCAACTGGAAAAGATCTTTATAAGGACCATCAAATAAACGAACTTTATGACAGCTCGGTAGCTAAACCTGTCAAACATGCAACTTTCAGCTCCGTACAAAAGGCCTTGTTCGCAAGCAGCTGACCACTGACGCTACAGCTAAACTCATTTCCTATCTTGTTCTGTCACGCTTAGACTACTGTACCTCTCTTCTGGCTGGACTTCCTTCATCTTCTGTTCAGTACAACTTATGTTAATCTGATGAATAAAATTTGATACAACAACAGCAACATCTTCTGTTCATATGCTCCAACGTGTTCAGGACAGTTGCTAGTCTGGTTTTCAAAAAGAGCTAATCTGATCTCATCACATCCCTTCTACATTCCCTCCACTGGCTTCCTGTATCTCAGAGGATTACCTACAAAATCTGTACGTTCTGTCCATGGATTAGCCCCCTCCCTGCCTCACCCAAAATAATCGCTGCTATAAGCCATCTAGAAATCTTCGTTGTTTTTCCGACACCCTTATGCTACAAATACCTCGCTACAAACTCTCCTCTGCAGACTGTCGATCCTTCTTAATGCTTGGTCTTTCGCAGCTTAAAACTCTGTCTCTCTCTGTCTCTCTCTGTCTGTCTCTCTGTCTCTCTCTGCGCAGCTCTCTGAACATAGCCACTCTCAGGTCCAACTAGAAAACTCATCTCTTCCTTAAAAATTTCTGATCTCGTCCCCCATCACCATCACTGTTTCTTCTTTTGTGATTCAGATCACCGCCGTCACACCGCACGCCCACAACCCCCTCACTCCTTGGCTGCTCTCCTCCTGCCCTTCCCTCAATCGTATTTTATATTTTACTTGTAAATATTCTATTTCATGTTTGTATTATTATTACTTTGCATCATTTATTGGTGTCTTGTTTTTGTTGTATTTCTTTTCGTATGTATTTCGATGTAAAAAAGTAATTATATTAACGTGAGAACTGCGCTTTGAACTGATGTCACTAGGAAAAAGCGCTATAAATACCTTTATTATTATTATTATTATTATTATTATTATTATTATTATTATTATTATTATTATTATTATTATTATTATTATTATTATTATTATTAATGTTAGTACGATATTATTTATATTGGAACGATGGACCGTGCATGGCAGAGGGACCTGTGTATGCCCCATAGGATAAATGCATTACTATGGTCCTTGAAGCTTTCCACTTCTCCTCAAAGTTGTGGTTTCCCCAGAAGTGAAGTGCATGGTAAAAGCAATTAAAAAATACAACTAATTACCCCCTTCCCTCTCCTTCTTCTTTCATCTTGTGCGTCTTTCCCCATCTCTCTCCCTCCCTCTCCCCTCTCCCACGACTTCAACGACAGCGGTCTTGTTAAATATACAGGTTGTGGTGATTGAAAATTGCTAATCCTATCCTATTCTATCCCGTAACTCGAAAGCCGTTGGAGCACCACAGATGATCGTTTACCCAGCGTACTCCACCTTCCTCTGTCCTCAGCAACCCTCATGAAGATTGATGATAACTTTTGCAAATTAAATGGCGCTGTGTTTGCGTAAAAGGAAATGTTTTGTGATCTTTACAGTGGAAGCATTTAATTACTCATCTTTGATTTTATCTCACAGTGACGACAGCCGCCCAGCACGCCCCGGCGTCGGAAACTGCGTTAGCGAGCCCAGCCAAAATAAGACGTGAGAAGACGTAGGACTTAGTGTCAACATACCCATCGCATACAGGACGATACCATAATATACCTTTCCCCTTACCGATACGATTGGGCACCATTCATTCGCATTCCTGCTCTCGAGGGAGGTTTACTCTGGGCTGCTTGCTTCATACGAGGAACATCGTCGTCAGATGCAAAGACGAAGCCTAAGTGATTGCTGATTGCTGGTCATGGTACATCTTGCTCGGTACTGACAGCTGGGGATCCAACAGGCACCTTACCTCATTCCGCAGACATTATCTTGTGACACAGAGCTCTCTCCAGCAACGCTTTTGACTGGGCAGTGACGACGGCCAGTGGGACCTCTTTACACATCGCTGTCTAGGTGAATTGTTTTGACTCTCTTAGAGACCGCTGTCTCACCCCATAGGAGAGGGACATATTATAGTCCTTTGTGCTGGTCCCCTCCTAGTGGGTTATAGGTTTTGGAGGGCCTTTTTGCCCGTGTCGAGTCCTCGACTACAGCAATTGTTTTGTATGGTTTTGGGTGAGGTTGGCTGTAATCTGTCTCTTTGGATGCCGAATGCAGGTTACTTTTTTTTTGGTAAAAATTGTGTACCAATTGTTGTAACGGTTCCACCAAAATGTCGGTGCTTATGTTTCGTCTGTACTCCTATTTGTTTGTTTTTTATATATAGTGAGTATAAATGACCTTGGTTAAATACTGTTCATTCTCTTCTGGACGAGCTCGGTTTGTCTTTCATATGGTTGCGTGGTTGTAGTTATTCTTTGAATTATTTTAAGAATCTAGTCCAACAACGTCTGAAAGACCAATTTTTGCAAATGTGGCATCACAATATAACTGAGCATAACAATTGTGATACTTACAGAATTTTCAAGGAAATGTTTTGTTTTAAGGATTACTTAGTTAATTCGTCTCCATTTTTAGAATAAATCTGTTAAAATGTAGACTCAGTTGCCACAAACTTCCGATTCAAACTCAAATATTCCGAGAGAAGAAATGCAATGTTCTTTGTTTGATTTAAATGAAATAGGTGATGATAGTGCAGTGGTTGGAGCACTCGCTACTGTGTCGAAAGTGAAGCACCGTCCGGTGCGGTTAGCACTTGGATGGGTGACCGCTAAGGTGTGAAGCGACAAACAACAACGCCCCCAGATGACTCAACTGTGATTGAGTACCTACTCTCTTGAGGGTGGGGAAGGTAAAGCAGCGAGGGAGAGAGTTGGGCATCACCCTCATTACGCTGGCCCAAGATAAGTGTGATCTCCAACATCACGCTCCCCTACGGCCACAAGGCTATGGGACTACCTTTACCTTTTTTTTAGGTGATGAATTCCATTATTTGTTTAATTGTACTACTCTCCTTCTAAAGCACAACAGATTTTCCCTATTGCCACAATATTCTAGGAATCGCCCAAATGTTTTCAAATTAAATCAGCTAATGAACTCGAAATCGAAAAGCACACTGATAAATTTATGTGGGAATAATAATAACGGGAATAATATTTTCACTTTTTAAGTAGTACCGCATTGTTGTTGTGTGGTTATTGTTGTTTTGTTCTCCTCAAATGTTTTAATACTGTTTGGTGGTCATGCATGTGTGCTTCCTGTTCTTGCATTCTTTACATTGTTCTTTCACTTCTCTGATGACTGATGGTTTTGTTTTATCTTGCATTTTTATGCGATTGTTCTTTTGAGTGCTTTTTTTTCGATGTGTCACAAATGTTTGAACATTGTTGTTGTTTTTTCATTCAGTGTATATGTTATTGCTTGCAGTTAGCTGCTGCTGTGTCTTGTGATATAGTGCCGTTCTTGCTGTCATTACGTTTATATTATCTATCACTACCCTTCCCCCATCTTCTCCTCTTGTCTGGCTATACCCCCCTGGGCTAGGAACCTAACTTGATATTTGCTGTTTCATCGTTTGTTAGTTTAATAAAAGGACAAAGTTCAAAGTTCCAAAAAAATAAACAAACGTTCTTGCTACTGTGGGTCTTTAACTTCATATTCATAAACTATGCTCTTCCCTTCCAGCCTCCACGCCCCACTCCCTCGTCTTATAGGCCCCAAAGCTCCCCCCCCCCTACCCCTATCAATACCCTTCTCTCTCCACCCTCAAAATGGGTTTGTCCCCTTTTTGTAAAAAGAAACAACGGTGAGAGGTCAACAGGTGAAATGAGAAATAACTCTTCCTTGAAAGCGGTCATAATCGTCGCTAAAACACTTGCTAATGAGTCCTTGTGGCGAGCTCAGAGTCCCCCCCGTCCCCCCCCCCTTAATGGTTTCAAGGTCAGATGTGGGGAGATACATGGGTGGGGGAGGCGGGGGTAGAGGTTAGAGGTTAGGAAGGAGACTGACATTAACTCTTTCAAAACCAACAACGACGGGGTAAAAGGAACGTAGTTTTGCCAACACATGGAAGAAGAAAATATCAAATTATTCCTTTCAAGAAGTGGGACGACGTTTGGGAGCATGTGCCATTTACCCAGATTTTCCATTTTCGTAACTGCAAGCCACAGTTCTCCCTGCGTGAGCCTTTAGAAATTGTTAATGAAGAAAACGGAATTTAATTGTATTGAAAGCATGTTTTCTGGACTTGTGGCCGCCCCCGAATCCTGTTTCCATTATCTTTATCTTTCCCATAGTTACGCCCCGCATCTTCTCTACCACCCCTCTCCATCTAACACACACACACTCTCTCTGTCTCTCTCTCCCCTCTCTCTCTCTCCACATACTACCACCCCACCTCAACAATTCAACAAAACAAAATCTCACTTTCATCTTTCCGCCTACTAATCTCTCTCTCCCTCCCTCTCTCTCCCTCCCTCGCTCTCTCCCTCCCTATCTACCTCTCTCTCTTTCTCCCTCTCTTCACTTAATCTTTCCAGTGTTTCTGAGAAGAAGAATGAAGTTTTGTAGCATTTTGAAGGATATAATTTACAGTGTATCTGAGAAGAAGAATGAGGTTTGTTGCATTTTGAAGGATATAATTAGAGTTTGATTGGGAATGACAGATGTTGCCAATATGAAGCCCCTTTCTTCTTCTTTATGTTTTCTTTCCGTCAGTTTGCTTTTTCTTTTTTTCGTTTAAGACGGTAGTGGAAAATTGGCCGTGCAACTTGGACGCTTTCAGAAGCAATTAAACAATCAATTCCCTCCCCTGCCTTTAATGAGGAAGCGATAACTAATTAATTGGCTAGTTCGATGTGATTTTTGTTCTTGTTTTAGAATCATGTGTCGGGGTGTCGACACCATGGGGTGTCGGATAGCGCAGTGGTTGGAGCACTCGCTACTGTGTCGCAAGTTAAGCACCGTCCAGTGCGGTTAGTACTTGGATGGGTGACCGCAAAACGTGAAGCGACAAATAACAACGCCCCCAGTTGACTCAACTGTGACTGGGTACCTACTCTCTTAAGAGTGGGGAAGATAAAGCAGCGAGGGAGAGAGAGATGGGCATCACCCTCATTACGCTGGCCTCAGATAAGTGTGATCTCCAACATCACGCTTCCCTACGGCCACAAGGCTATGGGACTACCTTTACCTTTACCAACCTTTTAGAATCCTGCACATGTCAGCACGCGCACATGCATACACACGAAACCCACAGAACGCATGCCAAACATGTGCGTGCAAACTCGCAAACAAACATAAAAACGCAACACAAAACACTGTTGAGAATTACAGAAGTAACCACTGTTTTGTTGCTTTACGTGGATGTCCATTCAATAGTCTAGATTTTTCAAACGCACATATATTCAGCTCTGTGCAGTATCTGCAAAGTGCTCACACACTGGAGGCCGGTGGCCAAAGGGTTAAGGTCATCAACGTCACAAAGCTTCGCTCCTCTTTCACATTCTCACCACAACAATGACTCTTCCCCGATGACGCAGTGTACTGCGTCTTGTAATAAATTGGCCCTCTCTAATGGAAAGAGAACCAAAAGGTCGACGGAAGGGCGCAAAGTCTGATGGGATAGATGCAAAGGTCAAAGGGCGCGTTCTGGAGCGTGCACAATGAAGCAGTCATCTGACCATTACCGGCATCATGGCCACTGCTGATCTATTTAATGCTAAGGTATTGCTAGATATAGGCTTCTTATGCTCACCTGGTTTACTTTACAGCCACTCCTATATTTCTTGAAGTTAAATCCGAACATTTAATTATTTTTCTTTCATTCTTCTTCTACTATAAGAAAACAAATATCATCCTCCTCCTCCTTTTCTTCTTCTTCCTCCTCCTCTTCTTCTTCAAATTAATTTCCATTTGAAAGCTGAACAATTTATCTTAAATTCTGTTGATCTCTAACTGAAACGTCTTTTCTTTGGAAGAAATGTTTATCGTTTTTATCGTTCTCTCCATATTCATTTCATCGTGTGGTCCAATGGCTTGTGTGATGGTCTGTCGGACTTCATCGTTGGTGATGTGCTGGGTATAGGAAATGCCCAGAAGTCTTCTGTAGCACCTCATCTCCATGCTTTGTATTCTTCGTTGTAGATCTGCTGTGAGGGTCCATGTTTCGCAAGCGTATAGGAAGATGGAGATGACAAGGGAGCGCAGCAGTCTTATCTTGGAATGTAGACTGATGGTCCTGTCTTTCCAAATTGGCTTTAACCTCGCCAGGGCAGCAGTTTGTTTGCAAGCCATTGGACAACACGATGACCTGCTCACAGTGGTGAAAAAACGGAAACTCCGATGGTATGGCCACGTCACCGGTGGGAGGACAACATTCGAGAATGGACTGGTTTGACACTGAGCGAAACGATCAGGGTTGCTGAAAACAGGGAAAGATGGAGTATAGCTGGTTAAACGATCATCTGTGGTTTCCCTACGACCTTCGAGTTACGGGATAGGTAGGATATTCATGTATTAATTTATTACAGGCAAATTGATATACCGCATATATCTAACAGCCCTACACGCACTATGCTATTTTAAAGTTTTAATTTTTCAAAAATAAAAACAAATAATAATAACGCTAATAAATAAATAAATAAATAAATAAATTTAAATTGAATGGATCACGAACACTAATTTACACATATTTGTGAGAACATCGCCCAACTCTGCAGATCATATATATATCCCGTAACTCTGAGGTCGTTGGGGCACCACACAGATGATCGTTTAACCAGCGTACTCCATCTTTCTCTGTCCTCAGCAACCCTGATGGCTTCGCTCGGTGTTAAGCCAGTCCATTCTCGAATGTATATATAGTAACATTTTAACTATTCAATCTTCCTCCCAACAAATTTTAACGTTTAAAAATAGAGCCTAGACTATTAAAATGTGTAGTAAAATGTTAACTATTCCTTGACTATATTATAATGTGTAGTAAATTGTTAACTATTCCTTGACTATATTATAATGTGTAGTAAATTATTTACTATTCCTTGACTATATTACAATGTGTAGTAAATTGTTAACTATTCCTTGACTATTATTATAATGTGTAGTAAATTGTTAACTATTCCTTGACTATATTATAATGTGTAGTAAATTGTTAACTATTCCTTGACTATATTACAATGTGTAGTAAATTGTTAACTATTCCTTGACTATATTATAATGTGTAGTAAATTGTTAACTATTCCTTGACTATATTACAATGTGTAGTAAATTGTTAACTATTCCTTGACTATATTATAATGTGTAGTAAATTGTTAACTATTCCTTGACTATATTACAATGTGTAGTAAATTGTTAACTATTCCTTGACTATATTACAATGTGTAGTAAATTGTTAACTATTCCTTGACTATATTACAATGTGTAGTAAATTGTTAACTATTCCTTGACTATATTACAATGTGTAGTAAATTGTTAACTATTCCTTGACTATATTATAATGTGTAGTAAATTGTTAACTATTCCTTGACTATATTACAATGTGTAGTAAATTGTTAACTATTCCTTGACTATATTACAATGTGTAGTAAATTGTTAACTATTCCTTTACTATAATAAAATGTGTAGTAAATTGTTAACTATTCCTTGACTATATTAAAATGTTTAGTACATTTTATCCTCTCCTCCGTCATCTTCTTTAAAATGGACTGTGCATTTTAAAATTATCTATTAAAATGTTATTTTCACAAGCGTTTTAGTACATTTGCACTTCTATAAATTGGTTAACTGTATTCTTAAGGGTGAACAACGCCATACTAATAAAGGTTCTTACAGTTTTGAAGTAATCCCTATGGCTTGACACCTGCTGGGGATGAGATGTGTGTTAAGTGTCACGTCCACATAGACAGTGCCATGTACCTGTATCTAGTAAACCGCACTACACATGTACATTCGTCACCTCTCTTATCAAATTTATGGTGGACGCATAATAAACTCAACACTAAGAGTGAGATTAAGTCTTTTTTTTAAGATGATGAGTGGTGGTTGGCAGGAGACCAAAGAGGTAGTGTAGTGTAGTGTAGTGTAGTGTAGTGTAGTGTAGTGTAGTGTAGTGTAGTGTAGTGTAGTGTAGTGCATTGTATTTCTTTACCATAAGTATAAAAATATAGAATTTGCCGTCTTTTTCTCTTTTTTTTTCTTTTTTTTTTTTCGTGATTTTTGAAATTTTGCTGGGGGAGCAAACCGGAGTACCCGGAGAAAACCCCCGAGACGTTGCCCGAGTCGAAAGTAAATAATATTCGGAGAAACATAACGCCCAGATGCTGGATCGAACCCACACCTGTCAGGCGCCATTGGTTTCTGGCTTGTGGACAAGGCAAGTTAGTCCCGCCTTAGCCCACTTGGCCACAACGCTCGCTATAGGTTAACAATCAAGGATGTAAGTTGAATTTCTACATCAATACATACACAGTTTAAGGGGTAGGGGGTCGGGTGTCGTGGGTGGGATGGTGGTGACGGGATTGAGCTATCAAGTAAACCGATATACACTTTGCATTATATACTGTTATTACTTTATTAAGGCTCAAAGTTGCATTTCTACATCATTCATGATTCAAGAAATCTGTATTCACAAAAATACAGTGAACATTTTGGCGTGTCGCTTATACTAATCATACAATAGCAGCATACACACACACACTCGTTATGCTTGTGTTACGTCTAATTCTTTTAGTTTTTATTAATAAAGAATGTTTGACTTGACTTGGTTTGAATATATTTGTAATGATGTGACGGCTTAACAGTGCAAATGTTTTAAAAAAATAAATCGTTCCATCTATTCGTCTTCTATCATATAAATTGTTCAGCTCTTTCTCTTGGCAAAAACATGCTGACAAATATTTCACTAATATTTCACTAACATTTAAAACTTCAAGACGTTCAGTGTCAGACAGATTGTATGGTAACCTTCAAAGAGACAACCAGTCGATCCAAATCTATTTGATTTATTTTCATTTAACGTCCTTTCACAGTTGTGATTTTAGAAAAATATATTAGCTTAAAGTTAAAGTAAGAGATCTAATATCAAATTATGATTACTAAAACCGCACATCCCTTAGCATTCCTACGTCATAAGCACTAGTGTCGTCATCTGTTATGGCGACGTGTAAAGTCTCGTGTCAAGTCTAGTTCAACACGAGAAGTGTTGACCGCGATACATGTAAGTGTAGTCTCGCTGTTGCTTCACGTCCAGTCAAGGACGCATGACCAAAAAATGACCTTTAGTTGTGAGACAAGGAAGGCATAGCTATGACGGGCTACTAGCGCCAAAACCTGATAATTACAAATATCATGGGATAATTACAATTATCAAGGGATAATTACAATTATCAAGGGATAATTACAATTATCATTGAAAAATTATACATATATCCGCGTGATCATGTTTAATTTTCAGTTTTAGCTGTAGCAATTCGCCTGGAAATGCGCCCAAACCAAAAATTGTAATTATCAAATAATAATTAAAATTTTCACTCCCTAATTACAATTTGTATGTGATCATGCTTAATTCTGACTAAAGCAGCTTAATAGCGCCAAAATGTGCATTTATAGGTATCAGTGATAAAAGTAATTAACATGTGTTCTGTGTAATTCACATTATGACGGGCTACTAGCGCCAAAACCTGATAATTGCAAAGATCATGGAATAATTACAAATATCTAAGACATATTTACAATTAACATGTAAAAATTGTAATTACCAAGTGAAAATTACAATTTTCGGTTTTGGCCCATTTCCAGACGGATTGCAAGAGCCAAAATTGAAAATAAAACTTGATCACGCGAAGATATTTGTCATTTTTAAATGCTAATTGTAATTATCTCTTCATAATTGTAACTTTTCTATGATCTTTGTAATTGTCTCATGATATTTGTAATTATCAGGTTTTTGGCGCTAGGAATGCGTGGCAAATACTGATAATTATTAACTAACACTGTGGATTACCGGTATCTCTGTAAATTACACAGAACACGTGTTAATTTCAATTATCTCGTGATAATGGTAACTCTCGGTTTTGCCGCTAGTAGGCCGTCATACTTAGCCTTATCTTGCTGCTGATGGTGCTGTACGAATGTTGACGTCATGATGAGATAGCGTGACGGTATTTTCTATACTGGCACCTTAAAATAATTTTGTTTAAAGGAAATTATCACGCAACAGTCGTTACTGGAAAATATTTGGGAGATATTGTAACTCCCCTTCCTCAGTTCTAAACATAAGACAAGTGAACATTTGCTTTATTAGAAATTCTGTAAAGCGCGACATTTCTTGCACTAGCGGGAAAGCATGGATGCTATACAAACAATTCGAAGAGAGAGAGAGAGAGAGAGAGAGAGAGAGAGAGAGAGAGAGAGAGACAGACAGACAGACAGACAGACAGACAAACAGACAGAGAGAGAGACAAAGACAGAGACGGAGAGAGACAGAGAGAGAGACAGACAGAGTGACAGACAGACAAAGAGCATTAAAACCAAATACAATCAAAAGTGTTTGATCTGATGAGGTCAGGGTCATTGAGCAATGCCTCTTGTTTGTGTGCATTGGCGGAAAATAGCTGCAAATCACGCGACATTTGCTTAACTTACATGTATAGATCTACACAAGTTACAGTCAGCGTCTAGGTCAGGCTTTGCACCAAAAGACATATCCCTGTGGGGGTGTCGGAGGGAGGGGGGGTTCTGTAGAAATAGTATGATTAGTATTCCCACTTTCTAGAAATTTAGTGCTTTAAATTCCCACTGTCGCTTTTTTCTCCTTTGTTCTTTCTCATTCATACTCTGTACTATCGATCTACTATACTATCTTCTTCTTCGCTAGACCAGTTACCTACCTTTTTTCTTCAAAACTCTTGCAAACAAAACTTTATTTGTGTGTGACGCTTTCTGCCAAATGGTCACTGGGGCTTCCTATGATATTATTATTTAGCAATGTAGGCATTTATATAGTATGTGTTTTGTTGATATTTTACAATGACGTTTGTATTCTATTTTGTTTTTTGGAGACGGGGGTTCAATAAATTAGAGTATAGCCTCAGCGTCCCCTGCGTGGGATGCCTTTATTGTAAAGCGACCGGCTGGTGGAGTGCCTTCAGTGTTACCACTAGGGTTGTTTCAGCAGATCTCTTATACGGATCAGGGGTGAGTCCTCTTTCAGCCAAGTTGTGGTCTTGATTTTGGGGTCCTGATTCGGCTCTTTGCAGTCCGCCGGACCATGTAAGCAATGAATAACTAACTAACCAAAAGACATTCCCATGGTGTAGCGGTAAATAGCGGCTAGTCTAGTTGACCTGAGGTCAGGCACAGGCTGAACAGGCTGACCTCAGCTACTGTGGCTTAAGCGATGACTTGATTCCTGCACTGGACGTGGGTATCTATCACTTTACTGCTTCTTTGTCTGCCTTGCATTCTGCACCCCCACCCTCTTTCTCCTCATCACCCACCCTCCCTCCCCTTTACACTCCTGTCGCTCCTCATCTTTTTTTTCTAAATTAATTCTGCTGTCTCTTTCTCTCTCTCTCCATCCCTCCCTCCCAAAACAGCACTACAGTTTAAATTCTTTGTGATATACATGCTAGACTAGGCGACAGGACTGACAATAATCACAAAGAACTATTTTGACACTGCAGCAAAAAATCACTGTAAAATGCGCTCGATGAACCCCTCCATTGTCAACACTCCCCCCCCCTCCCCTCTCCCTCTCCTCTCCCTCCCCACTACCTCCCCGCCTAAAAACAAAGCCAGACGAAAACTAGTCAAGCGGACACTGACATGACGTGCGTGTTAAATTGATTAACCCTTACATGTCCGAAACGCTTCACCCTTTCAGTGCCGAACAAGCTTATCCTCTACAGACTTTACATAGCCAAGCAAGATTAACCCCTACATGCCCGGCCAACATTGACCCTTACAGCGCCGAACAACTTGAATTTGTTTGTTATGTATATTGTGCATGCCTGCCGCTGATCTAAAGCATTCTTTGTGTCATGTATACTATAACTGTATGTATGTCACTTGGCGAATAAATTTTGAATTGAATTGAATTGAATTGAATTGAATTGAATTGAATAGACAGACCCATTTATGCCATTTTGCGAGGCAAAGGAGCTGGCGAGTTAACTTGACTCTTGCACACGAGGGCAGTTAATAGTGCAGACGGAAAAATTGCGCTATGAATTGGAGAGACAGAGACCATACAAACAGGCGTAGCAGTCCTTGAGGTTTCTTGGGGGGATGGGAGGTGGGGGTAGGATTGGGGTCAAGAGAGAGAGGGAGAGAGTCTTCTACTCCATGTGTTTTCCCTTGCCATCATCCCCAACCTCCCCTTCCCCCCTCCCCTTTGCCCTCCCTATCTGTACCCCTGTACCCCCTTCACGTGTTTGGACTTCTATCAGACTGTGACCAAAAGGCAAAAAAGAAGTGCAATGAAATAATTGGTAGTGACGGCAGATCACGAAGTCAACCGAGACGACACTTTCCCACTCCGCTGCAAAGAGAGTCGTCTACGGGTCTCCGAGCTCATTGCCTGCCAAAAGAAGCTAAAATGAACACATACCCAAAAGAGTCATAGGTTGCTTTGGCTACACAGTGCAGGAGAGCGAATGGCGGGCGTGAGGAGAAGGAGGGAAGAGGGGACTGAGGGTTGGAGGGCAGGGGTCAAGGGACTGTACAGTGGTCACTTCACTCTGCACACCTACCAATATCCCCCTCTCACACACACACATAAATACCTACAAACCGCCTACAATTTCTTTTCTTTCTCTGTCTCTCTCTGTCTCTCTCTGTCTCTCTCTCTCTCTCTCTCTCTCTCTCTCTCTCTCTCTCTCTCTCTCTCTCTCTCCTTCCTTTCCCTCTCTATACCTTCCACTGCAGTGACGGGACGGCGGGGGTACTTGAGTTAGCTCAACCCTCCGTCTAATTACATAAAATTGCACTTATCCTTCCGTTTGTCGCAGAGTACTTTCCCTTTGTTCAAGATGGCGCCTGCAAGACAAAAGCGGGATTTTGACGCAAAGAAACCGCCGTTTCCATCCAGACGACTCGATCGTTGGTAATTCTTTTTTTTATTTCATTGCTGTGACAGTTTGACACTCATTTCAAGGAATAATACATTGCAAGTACATTAACAAAATATATGGAATGTTATAAAGCTGAAATTTGAAGCATGCATAGTCGATCGAAGTAATGATGATGATGATGATGATGATGATGATGATGATGATGATGATGATGATGATGATCTACCTCTCAAACATGTAGCGTAAAGGCATGGAGATCGCTATTACAAGACGTAAAGGGTAATCGAATTTTATTGTTGAAAATTGAGATTGACTGCATTCAATGCCTTTATTGACATAAGACATCAAAGCTTCTTCAAAACCATTCAAACAGGATAACCATGCATGGTATATAATACAGTTACTAACTCCAAATTACCTCAAGCCACTATTGAAAAATTAATGTATAGATAATCCACTATAGAGAAATACAAATATAGACAATCCACTATAGAGAAATAAATGTATAGATAATCCACTATAGATGAATACCTGTATAGACAATCCCCTATAGAGAAATACATGTGTAAACCATCCCCTATAGAGAAATACATTCCACTATAGAGAAATACATGTATAGATATTCCACTACAGATAAATACATGCATAGACAATCCACTATAGAGAAATACGTGTATAGACAATCCACTATAGATAAATACGTGTACAGACAATCCACTATAGAAGAATGCATGGATAGATAACCAACTATAGAAAAATACATGTATAGACAATCCAGTACAAAGAAATACATGTATAGACAATCCACTATAGAGAAATATATGTATCGACAATCCACTATAGAGAAATAAACGTTCAGAGCTAATCTTTCAATCTCATATGTTTTACCTCTTTCAACCTTCTGACTAGTCTTCCAGAAAACGTTTAGCGAATAATGGTCTAATCGAGTAAAAGTGTAATTTAGAATAAATTTAATTAAAAAAAAACATTTTCGAGCGCAGCGACCATGTTTTATAATGTGTATTGAATGATTGTTGTTGAGCAGAGTTTGATGTGGTGCGTGCAACTGCGTATAGAAGTTGTATGTGTGTGTGTGTGTGGGTGGGTGTGTGATGTGTGTGTGTGGGTGTGTGGGTGTGTGGGTGTGTGTGTGTGTGTATTTTTGTTTTTGAAATGAAAGACTGATTTGTTTTCACGAATAGAATTATTAGGTTTGTAATTAGAGAAAATAAAGTTTCACTTTGATTCGGACCAGCGCAGTGGCAACAGCTTAGACGATTGTCTTTTGATCTTTTTAAATTGATCTGTTTTAACTTGTGTGTTTTTGTTTGTGTGCACGCAGGCAATTTTTAGAGAAAGATTTTTTTTAAACACTTTCATTCTCTTTGGCACATTCAAAACCATCAACATCGAGTGTGTAATAATGTTGCATTTAGTCTGTCACATCGACGAACGTAACATTGCGAGTACCGCATTTGCATTTACTGCATCACTCTTTCGGGTGAGAGCATAAACCCAGATCTAGTCTGTGCACGTACGCATTCCATACCACTGACTTAAAAGGTCCTAGTCTTATCATTTCGATGAGGAAGACGATGAAACAACCCACCAACCAACATTTCAAGATCCTGACGCTCATGTCCAAGACACACATACACCAACCAGGATTGTGCTCAGTTGTCCGGGTGACAGACGATGAGCCCAAAGGCTGCCAGTGAGTTAGATCCTGTATCGGCCAGCGCCTTGAGCAGCTCTTGAGCTAGAGAAGCGCTATGTAAGAACGATTAAATACATAAACGTGTTTGTATTCTATCCTATCTTGTCGTTGGGGCACCACAGATGATCGTTTAACCAGCGTTCTCCGTCTTTCTCTGTCCTCAGCAACACTCATGGCTTCGATCAGTGTAAAAGCCAGTCCATTCTCGCATGTTGTCCTCCCACCTCTTTTTCGGTCTCCCTCTTCTTCTGCCTCCTTGCACCGTGCTTTGCAGGATGGTCTTCGCAAGGCCTGATGATCTGGTGACGTGGCCCTACCATCGGAGGTTCCGTTTCTTCACCACTGTGAGCATGGCATCGTGTCGTCCAATGGCTTGTGTGATGGTCTGTCGGACTTCGTCTTTTGGTGATGTGCTGGGTATAGGAAATGCCCCGAAGTCTTCTGTAGCACCTCATCTCCATGCTTTGTATTATGCGTTGCAGGTCTGCCGTGAGGGCTCATGTTTCGCAAGCGTATAGGAAGATGGAGATGACATGACAAGGGAGCGCATCGGCCTTACCTTGGAGTGTAGACTGATGGTCCTGTTCTTTCCAAATGGGCTTCAACTTTGTCAGGGCAGCAGTTGTTTGTGCGATCCTGGACAGGATCTATTGTCTTATACATTATTTACCGATCTAGTCACAATTTCCAAATATGAAGCTCTGTTCTGTAGTCTCACCGCCCATATATACTTTTCTTGATTCAAGATTGTTCTATACACTTTGGCCCTAAATTGTACTGTTTTGTGTGTCAATAATCGGTTACGCGACAGGCTACCTTCTTATATTTCTAGAAAGAAAATCAAAGGTAGGCTAACATATTTCTGTGATACATTTTGTTTAAAAATTTCATCTTCTTATATAGCGCATTTCCAGTTCAAGAGCAGCTCAAGGCGCTGGTCGATAGAGGATCTAACTCAACCAGCCCGATGCGCTTACTCGGATTCTTTAGATTTCCCTTCTCTGTCACTCAAATACGGTCCCCAGACAATTTTCTTGGTTCCCGTTTACATTCATCCGCCCACCTCCATATCTTGCTGTGATATTTTTTTTCGGTCGGCAACCTTAATCACAATGGAAAAGGCTCAAAGACAGCGCGGAGAAAAAGCATAAGTGGGCGGAAAAATTGCGGCGACGAAGAGATAAGGCGATGGCGTCAAGGTGCAGAACGCGGGGCCCCCAAACTGTGGAACTCTCTACCTCTGTCGACGCCCAAACTAAAATGTGTTAAATGCAAAATGTAGTGTCATTAGTTGTCCTTATTCATTAATTTTGTGAAAAACAGTGTTGTAAGAATTCAGTTACCTATATGATACAGCTCAGTGCAGTTAAATACATAAATAAATAGATAGATAAATAAATAAAT
>CM072521.1:3892021-3987021 GCA_036898135.1 Oncomelania hupensis | reverse complement strand
ACGAAGCATGAATCTTCCTAGTTCATTATTTATCTATAACGCCGCCCAACATCAATTTAACCCAGCTATCAGTTCTTCCCAGCTTTAAATAGCTCAACTCATTTTGATTCAATATAACTTATCTCTATTCAACTTAGCTCAATTATTGTTGACCCACCGACTCATCTACTTAAAAAGTAGCTGTACTTTTTCACTTCATTTTATTTTCAGCTGAACTCGACTCATTTGGAATAAGCTACTTCGCTGATTCTAGTTCAGCAACTCGGTTTAAAACAAATTATCTCAGTTGCACACCTCCAGTATTGCAGTGGGCACACGCTAGCAATGTCGGGATGGGTTACTACTTGGATGGGTAGCCATGCTTGGAAGCAACCACCCAAACGACACAAACAGATTGAAACAAGCCCATGAGAGCTCCCAGTCCTCCACCCAGCTGTGAATGGGTAGCCTACCTGGATGTGTTGAGAATCTGGGAAGGTAAAACAGCGAGGGAGAGGAGAGAGGCACTGCCCTCACTAAGCTGGCCTACAAAAAGGGAGGTCCCACACGCTTCCCTTCCCAACTATCGAAAGGACGCGCCATAGGCTCCGACTACACCTTCCTCAGGGGAGGAGGCCCAGAATTTCCCCTCAAAAAGGGACAATAAAGTGTTTAAAAATTAAGATCAAGCTGTAATACTCATAATCAATTAGAGATCTGGGGTTTGGGAAAACAACATACATTATTCTGGATGTGTATTGACTATTTGGAATAGTTGCAATGATAGCCTTGTGGCCGTAGGGGAGCGTGATGTTGGAGATCACACTTATCCTGGGCCAGCGTAATGAGGGTGATGCCCATCTCTCTCCCTCGCTGCTTTACCTTCCCCACCCTTAAGAGAGTAGGTACTCAGTCACAGTTGAGTCAACTGGGGGCGTTGTTATTTGTCGCTTCACGTTTTGCGGTCACCCATCCAAGTGCTAACCGCACTGGATGGTGCTTAACTTGCGACACAGTAGCGAGTGCTCCAACCACTGCGCTTTAAGTCTTAAATGACGCGATTTACCTCCCTTGAACAAAACACAAAATAATAATTTAAAAAATGAAATGCCACTCTAGCAGTAACATGACACAAAAAAATACATTTAACATTTCACATTTAAAAAATCAGAACTTCCTTGCACTTAAATTTCAATGGAAAAAAATCTGAACTTCCTCACGCCAACATTAAACTAATGTTAAGAAACATGTTTAAATCTGTTAGGAACAACACGTCTTACATACATCACTTGAACTGAACTAAAAATTACAAAAGCAAAACACAAAACCTTAGCAACTTTTTTAGGGAAGGGTAATTTTTTAACAATTGCCACTTTCTTTTTTTCCCGAGTGCGGAAAACTTAAAAGCTGAACTTAAATATGAATTTTAGTTTATAATAATACAAAAAAATAGCCACTTCCTATTCTTTTCCAAGTGCGGTTTTTTGATGAATTGGTGGATTTAGGCCGGATTAAGAGTTATGGGGTGTTTACTGTCTCGTCTGCTGTTAACCGTGTGTGACCCGCTGCGTTAGTTGTAAGTTTACGACCGGCCCTGCACGGAGAGGAGCCTTGGGTAAAACACTAAGTGACACCTGTAACTCCCCATCACCCTGCATGCAAGGGGAAGACCATGTTCACGCATTGACTCACGCAACGTGCCAGCTCAGGTCACTGACGGACTCTTACCAAAAGAACGCTGAGTGGACAATGAACGCTTTCTTTTCGTCATTTGTTCAACTTGCATTTATTTATTTACGTACTTATTTATTATACAGCACTTTTCCAACTCGAGCTGCTCAAGAACACACAGTACAATCCTGGGAGTCCGGTCTTGGGTGCATTGTTTGACTCTTCAGACAAACACAATCCTGGAAGACGGGGAGGGGGGGGGAGGGGAGAGAGAGAGAGAGAAAGTTATCAGGAAAGTGCGCAACTAAATGTATATTAATAATAATAATACAGGATGCTATATACGCGCCTTTCCCCAAATCAATCAGGCTCAAAGCGCGGCGATCTATACCAACATACACGCTCACCTGTCTCATCCACCCTCACACACACCAAATCCACATCCATCACTCAAACAGGTGGTGTAAAGGCAGGAAGATCGCTATTAGAAGACGGAAAGAAAATCGAATTTATATTTTTGAAATTTTTTATATTGACTGCGTCCTGTACCATTATTGAAGGGAGGGAGGAAACCGGAGTGCCCGGAGAAAACCCTCGGTGACCTCAATAGTCTCGTACCTAAGTCACATACGTTCGCCCCTTGCGTAAGAAGAATTTTTGTCCGTGAAGAATAGTTAGCAGTGACGTTTTTATCAACTCTTACGTCACTTTAGTCACGATTCACGTCACTAGTACTCAAGACAAATTTTAAATTTAAAAAACAAAGAAAGGAAAGAAAGAAACAAAGAAAGAAAAAGAAAGTTACAACAAAACAAAACCAAAAAACCCCAATGGTGGTTGGTGGTTACCGCCGCCCGAGGTCGTCAGGTTGAACAAGTTCAACGCTAGTCGGCCTTGCATCTCCTGGAGGATTAACCTAATCCTTCATCTGACGGTTTCATGGCACGACCCGCTTTGAAGCCATCCCCCATCTGCGTGAGAGCCAGATCGTAAAACCCGCTTAGTGAACAAGGGCAAGAAGTGTCTCTGGAAGAGTCCACTCCGTGCTGACGATGGGTGGCAGAAGGCTGTCGGAGTATGAGGGTGATAACGACCAAATGAGTGACGCTATGAGGTAGATAATTATTCTGACCGCGTCAAGAGAGAGAGAGAAAGAAAGAGAGAGAAAGAGAGAGAGAGAGTGAGAGAGAGAGTGAGAGAGAGAGAGAGAGAGAGAGAGAGAGACAGAGACAGAGACAGAGACAGAGAGCCAGAGATAGAGATTACATTACATTACATTACATGATTACTGCTTTAGGTCCAGCGGACTCTTCCGAGCCAAATCAGGACCAGACAACCTCTGATCCGCATAAAAGATCTGCTGAAACAACCCTAGTGGTAAAACTGAAAGCTCTCCACCAGCCAGTCACTTTACAATAAAGACATCCCATGCAGGGGACGCAGAGGCTATACTCTAATTTATCGAACCCCCGTTTACCAAAAAAAAAAAAAAAAAAAAGAATACAGACATCATAATAAATTATCAACAAAACACATACATATAAAATGCCTACATTGCTAAATAATAACATCATAACAAGCCCTAGTGACCACCTGGCAGAAAGCGTCCAATATGCCCAAGCTAATCCAACAGACCTCACACACAAATAAGGAGTCTTGTCCAGGAAGAGTTTTCAAGAAAAAAGGTAGGTGACTGGTCTAGCGAAGAAGAAGATAGTATAGCAGATTGGTAGAACAGAGCAGGAATGAAAAGAACAAAGGAGAAAGACAGCGACATTGGGAATTTAAAGCACTACATTTCCAGAAAGTGTGGATACTATTTATACTGAAACCCCCGGCACCCCAACGGGGGTGAGAGAGACAGAGAGAGTAGTGGGGGAAGAGGGCATGGTAGGAAGGGTAGTAAGATGGGGTGAGCGGGACACAAGCAAATGAACGATGATAAGGGCATCAAATCTCAGAGAAAACCTGAGTTAGACAACGATGATGACATTAATTTAATGTAATATTTCATGTAAATTTATTTTTCGTCTAGTATTGTTTAAATTAAAATTTGTAACAAAATTTTTATTTTACTTCATATTTTTCCATTTCATTTTATTATATATAATTCCTTTCATCAATCCTCATCTCTGCTCTCCTCATCCTTTGGAGAGTGAGACAGAACCTTTTGGGGGAAATTCTAGCTTAACATCAGGTTCCGCCTCTTCTTCAATATGTGCATTCCATAAATAAAATTAAAGCTTTTTTTCTGTAGCCCTGTCATTTTCTATAAAAACGCTTGTGAAAGTGGATTTTACAATAATATTTTCTACGGGTTTTTTCCTATATTTTTTCGATGTATGTTTTTTCATGTTTGCATAGATTTTTCTTGCACGTTCATAGCTTCACGATTTTAGAAGAGAAACAAAATATATTTTAAAAAACGGTTTCGTTGTCCTTCTTGTATTGCAATTACGATTTTAGAAAATGTGGCTTTAACAAAATGTAAAATGAGAACAACTGTGGTGTTTAAATATCACCCCAAAGATTCCAAATTATAAAGAGGTTTTGGGCAGAGCGATTATAGCGTAAAGATGAAAATTTTCAGAGTGTTACACTCAGTTTGATGATGGTGTTTTCTATCAGTATCTGATTCAGCCCCGATGCTTGAATTCCTGATAGGGTGTAACTCAGATTCGTTTATTCACACAGCCCGTCCAAATCTGCATACAAGTTACAAAGTCGACGTATGAAGTTTTCCACTTTTATTCAGCACACATCAACAACTGCATACAATTCTCAACTCAACTCAACAACTTTCACAGCAACTCTCCAAATCACTATCAACAACTTTACTCTCTCAACAGCGACTCGGCTCACGATTAAATAACCTCTCTCTTTTCCGGAAAGATTTCGTACATGGTAGAAAATGACGTACTGCCACCAATCGAATAAAAGATCGTCATCACTGACTTACGTCAATACATATTTTTATATCTTCCAGAACGACCTCTTGCTTCGACATGTATCGGGAAGTTTCTATCAAGAGTAAACACGCATATCCAGAAGATTCTCAACTAATATCGACTAACGCAAATTATCAACGTTATACAAAGCCTCTCCTAACAACAATGCAAACTCAAATCAAAGGTAAATAAACTCTATTATTGAATACTTTGCAAAACGAAACGATTAGATCTATCGTACACGCTTCAGCCATATTATCATTCGCGTTTCAACGTAACATAACCCCCCACTCAAGAAGAAATTTTCCTAATTTCTTTCAACAACGTTGAAACGTAATGCACAAACAAAGTTCAGAATTAAAACTTATTTCAGACTGTCTCATTTACTGTCAATGTTCTCAGTTTATATACACAGAGACAAAGTTTCTCATCTGCAAGTCTTTCCGGATACTGTCAATGTTCACAGATCATTTACCCAGTCAACGTTTTTCATTTTAAAGTCTGTCATTACCAATATTCTTAGTTCGTCCACACAGTCAATGTTCTTTCGTTCGCAAGGAATCGACGCCCTCGTCAGTTGCGGTCGTCATCGGCCCAGGGTCAAAGACGATGATCACGTGGGCTCTCCTGGAGTCAGTGCATCCTCCGTTGTCTCCCTCTGCCATCGAACATCCGATGAAGTCGACGTTGTCAGCTCCCAGAATGCATTCGCTGGATCTCACGGTCAGGTTGGCTTCTGCGAGACGGTGGAACAGCTCCCTCAAGGTCTGCAGATGCTCCTTCCAGGTCTGGGTGTGGACTTCATGTTCGACCAAAGTCGTAGAGCCTGGGACATCACTGAAGCTATGGGGAAATTCGCCCATAAGGTCCTTGAGCTCCAACTTTTGACCTTCCGTCAAGCCTGGTCCTAGCTTAACGTCATCGATGCCTTCTTTGCTGTGGAGGTCTCCCAGTTCCAACAGTTCTTCGCTGTCAAAGCTGTCGTCGGTCACAGCTGCTGTAGCTGCGTGCACAGTCTCTGATGGCCTTTCTACGTACAGCTTAAGGAGGTTGGCGTGGTATATCTTGGAATGCTGGCCGACCTTCACCTTGTAGTCGTTGATACCCACCACGGTCTCCACTTCGTACGGGCCTTTCCACTGCATCAGCAACTTATTATGATCAGTAGGTAGCAGCACCAGCACTTTGTTGCCAGGTTTAAACTTCCTGTTCACAGCCCTACGGTCATAGTAGTGCTTTCCACAGTCTTGGGACTTCTTCAGGTTTTCTCTGGCTATCTCGAGAGTCTGCTCCAGCTTCTCCCGTAGCTCAAACACGTACTGGTAACTGTTCTTCACCTCTGGGGTGTCCACTTCCTTCGTCCACAGTTCTTTCAGGATGTGCATCGGCCCTCGGATGGTTCTTCCGTACAGCAGCTCGAACGGAGAAAAGCCGGTGGACTCCTGCGGTACTTCTCTGTAGGCGAAAAGTAAGGCGTTGATGTAACGATGCCATTGTCTGGGCTGCTCGCTGCACAGTTTCTTCAGGGTGGACTTCAACGTAGCATTGAACTTTTCGACAAGCCCGTTGCACATTGGATGGTAGGGTGTCGTAGTCAAATGCCGGATGCTCAGCAGTCTGTTGACCTCCTTCATGCAGTCAGAGACGAACTGCGTCCCGAGGTCTGTCAGAATTTCTTCAGGCACTCCAAGTCTACTGAACATGTCCACCAGCGCCTCTGCAACAGTTTCAGTGTCAATCTTCTTCAGAGGCACTGCTTCTGGGTACCGAGTCGCATAGTCCACTAAAGTCAGTACCCACCGATGACCTTCTTCACTCGGAGGTCTTATTTCGCCGATTAAGTCTAAGGCCACCCTCTTGAAAGGTCGGTCGATCAGAGGCATCCTCTGCATAGGCACTTTCGGGACCCTTCCTCGAGGTATGGTCTTCTGGCAAATGTCACACGATCGGCAGAAACGGCTGACGTCTGCATGAAGCCCTGGCCAGTAGAACACCGCCTGGATTCTGTCTGACGTCTTTCTGATGCCTAGGTGACCTCCCATGATAGAGTCATGAGCTACCTCCATCACTTGGCGCCTTAGGGGTAACGGTACCAATACTTGACGTAGTGGTTTCCCTCCGTTGACCCTCGGGTGCTGGAAGATTCGGTACAGGATCTTGGCCTTCACCTCAAAATAGACCGTGCCACTGCGTTTGGTCACGTGATCTTGGCGGTTCCTGTACTTGTTTAAAGTGCTATCAGCTTCCTGGAGCTGAATCAGCTTATCTCTGTCCACGATGGCAGCTTTAGAGTTGTCGGCGACCTTCAGTGGCGTAGACGTCTTGTCTCTCTTGGCCTGGGCCCTGGTAGTAACAGCACCGACGATCTCTGGTCGGCAGGGCTGAGCCGGAGTAACCACATTGTCCCGTAGCAGCTCTGTAAGGTCTCCATCGGGAAACGGCAATGGATCCTCCTCCACAACTTCGTCGTGTTGAGTTGAGGCAGGACTCCACTCCGGATCGGGGTCGTCGGGTCGTCTCGCGCCGTCGATATTCCCGATCATCAAATCATACAGCGGCTTCTTCAGGCAAACCGCTTCGACTTCGCCTATGTAGAAAGGGGTGTTGACATGAATCTTCGCAACTGGCGCTCTCACACATTTGCTGTCGGCCATAAGTGTCCATTTTGAATCGCCAATGAACTGTTCTTTAGCGATTAAGTCTTCTCTGACGATGACCCCACTGCAGCCAGAGTCTCTTAAGACAGTCACTTCATGATTTCCGACGCGTCCCTTTGAAACAGGCATGTTCTGGACGGTCACAGCTGCGCTGGCGACGACGGGGATGGATTTTCCGTTGGCAAGAAGAAGTTGGCCATCGGTCATGCACTCTTGCACGTCCGCAGGAGTAGCTGTGCGCTTGGTCTCACTCGGAAGAATGACGCTCCCGCCGCACACTTGATGGTCAGATCTACTGGTTTGCCGTTGATTGGAGAACCGCCTCTGCCGGTTGCCCGCCGCTGAATTGTCCGTACTGCCCCGCTGTCCGCTACTTTTGTTTTGAGGACAGTTAGCCGCTCTGTGGTCTGTAGCGTTGCAGGTGAAACAGCCTCTTGAATGCCCTTCCCTGGGAGGAGGCGTGGAGTCTGTCTGTCTCTGGCTCGTCTGGCTTCCCTGGATCTGGTTCACATGGTTTCCAGTCTTCTGAAAATGTTTCGTCGCGCTGGGTGGCCCCAGGGTTTTCCCATGAGCGATGAGATATCTTTCAGCAGCCTCAGTCACATCTTTAAGCGTCTGCAGCTTTTGTTCTTCTAAGTGGGTCGCTAGGTCCTTGTGACAGGCATTGAGAAATTGTTCCTTCACGATCAGGTCATGGAGACTGTCGTAAGACTTCGTTTCGCCTGATAACTCCACCCACTTGTGTAGATATGACGACAGGCGCTCCACAAACTGCTTTGGCGTCTCGCCTGACTTAGGCCGGCATTCACGGAAGCGTTTACGGTAGCCCTTCTCTGTAAAGTTGTAGCACTGCAATAGGGCCTCTTTCAAGACGTCGTAGTCTTTAGCGTCATCGTCCGACAATCTGGTGTAGACGTCGAGTGCTTCTCCCGTCAGAAGTGCACTTAGTCGAATCGCCCAGTCTTGAGGTTGCCAGTTAGAGCTTTTGGCAAACCTTTCAAATCTCGCCAGATAACAGTCAATCTGGTCCTTCCCGTCGACGAAAGCTGGCAATCTTGGAGCCGTATGGTCGTTGGTGACTTGTGGCGCATGCTGATTGTTCTGGATACGCGCCAACTCTAGCTGGTATTGACGCTCAGCCTCTCTTTCCTCTCTTTCTTCACGACGTCGTTGCTCTTCTTTCTCTTGCCGCTGCAGTTCAATTTCTAGACGCTTCTGTTCTAGTTCTATTTCTTTTTCTAGACGCTTCTCTTCCAATTCTCTTTCTTCACGGCGACGCTGCTCTTCTAATTCTCGTTCTTGTATTCTCTCCTGGGATTTGACGTACTCCGTCAGCTGTTTGCCTTTTAGATTCAGTTGAATCCCTTTCTGCCAGAAGTCAGCCATCTTGATGCTTCTGGAAAGTTCTTTTCAAGAAAGTTCTTTTTCTAGAAAGTTCTTGACTGTAGAGTTCTTTTTCTGGAAAGTTCTTGACTGTGCTGTACCTTTCTAGACTGTTCTAGAACAGCACGCTTTCTGCAGTAGCGCTGATGCTTGTCACTAGTCGCCTTCGCTGACGCAGGCCCCGCTGTCCTCGTCGTATGCGACGCTGCACCACGCTGGTGTTGATGTACACGCTCCTGTGCTGAAGTAGACGCGACGTCCGTTCGTCGCTCTCTCTAATACTGGCGATGTAGCTCCGAGACTGTCCCTCGACGTAGTCTAACGGCAGCAACGTAGTCCCGATCTGTTGTTCGCTCACGAAGCAACTCTTCAGCGACTACACGCCCTTGCAGTCAACCCGAACCTATCGGATGTAGTCCCAGTATGTTGGCCCCTCTCGACGCAACTCGTTGGCGGCTACCCTCGATGACTGCCTCTCGTAACGTTGACTCGCTTGTTGTAGCAGTTGAACCCTTGGCTATGGCGTGAATCGCGGCTTGACCCCCAAAATGTTACACTCAGTTTGATGATGGTGTTTTCTATCAGTATCTGATTCAGCCCCGATGCTTGAATTCCTGATAGGGTGTAACTCAGATTCGTTTATTCACACAGCCCGTCCAAATCTGCATACAAGTTACAAAGTCGACGTATGAAGTTTTCCACTTTTATTCAGCACACATCAACAACTGCATACAATTCTCAACTCAACTCAACAACTTTCACAGCAACTCTCCAAATCACTATCAACAACTTTACTCTCTCAACAGCGACTCGGCTCACGATTAAATAACCTCTCTCTTTTCCGGAAAGATTTCGTACATGGTAGAAAATGACGTACTGCCACCAATCGAATAAAAGATCGTCATCACTGACTTACGTCAATACATATTTTTATATCTTCCAGAACGACCTCTTGCTTCGACATGTATCGGGAAGTTTCTATCAAGAGTAAACACGCATATCCAGAAGATTCTCAACTAATATCGACTAACGCAAATTATCAACGTTATACAAAGCCTCTCCTAACAACAATGCAAACTCAAATCAAAGGTAAATAAACTCTATTATTGAATACTTTGCAAAACGAAACGATTAGATCTATCGTACACGCTTCAGCCATATTATCATTCGCGTTTCAACGTAACACAGAGCAATATTAATTTGTAGCGTAAAATTGTAAATTTTCATAGCAATATTATTTGTAGTGTCCACTTGTACAGTTTGAGAGCAATATTATTTCTAGCTAAAAGTTGAAAATTTTCAGAGCAATATTATTTGTAGTGTACAGTTGTACATTTTCAGAGCAATATTACTTGTAGCGAAAAGTGGAAAATTTTCAGAGCAATGTTATTTGTGGTGAAAAGTTGTACATTTTCAGAGCAATATTATTTATAGCGAAAAGTTTAGAATTTTCAGAGCAGTATTATTGGTAGTGTGAAGTGGTAAATTTTCACAGCAATATTATTTGTAGCAAAAAGTTGAACATTTTCACAGCAATATTATTTGTAGTGTAAAGTAAAAAATTTCACAGCAATATTATTTGTAGGGTAAAGTGCAAAATTTTCAGAGTTTTTTATATTATTTTTTTTTTTTTTTTTATTTTTTTTTTTTAACATTTCAGAGCAGTATTATTGTAATGTGGAAGTTGAAAATTTTCAGAGCAATGCTATTGTAATGCACAGTTGAAAACATTCAGAGCAATTTAAAATGTAAAGTTGTAAAATAATGTATGCAGTGTTTTTGTCTAATTTTATTATACAAAAAAGTAGGGTAAAGTTCAAGATTTTCTGCATCAGCACAAAATGTTTCTGCCACTTAATTTTCATTCTGATGCATGCGCGTTATTTAATTGTTTTTATTCTTTGAACGTGTTTTTTTTTAGTTTAGAAAGAAGAAAAATAAAATAATGCTGTGAAGTGTGAACATGATGATGGTACGGACACTTTTAGTTCACAGTGCACGGGAACTTTTCGTCTTCAGCTATGAGTGCCAATGCATGCAAATAGATTCCAATGGTTTGCCCTTTTGCTAACTTTGATGCCGTCATGAGATCAACAACAAAGAAAACGAAGACAAGAAGACAGGAAAAAGCAGATTGTGACAGATTTTTATTACGTTTTAAAGCGTGCGCCGTGCATATGTTTTTTGTTTTATTTATAAACTGCTTTTGTTTCTGTTCGCACTTTTCACTTTCATTACATTTTGTCCCATTCGGCCAGTTTACCATGTGAATAACTCGCCGGCGATATTTGAGTAGAGTTGTCGTTCTTCAGATCTTGTCTCCAGCCTCTATTTCTAACCTATAGTGTCATGTTTGGACAGGAACTTCACATTGTATATTGTCTCAGACATTTTATTTTATCTTATTTTATAATCCTGTTATTTATGTATTTATTTTATTTCTTTTATTTAATGTATTAATTTATGTAATAATATGTTAATTTATTTTGTCAACTGCTTTTTATTTTAATTTTACAGTTTTAGGTGTGTGTGTGTGTGTGTGTACGTGTGGGCATGTAGAAACGACGTTACAGTGACACACTCATGGAACTCCACATGGTTTCTTTTGACTTTTTTGGAAGGGCGCCCTATTTTGACGTCAAAATAGTTCCCTGCTGAGTTAGAGCTGTTTTAGGCCTAGGGTTAGGTTAGGGGTTAGGGTTAGGGTTAGGGTTAGGGTTTGGGTTAGGGGTTAGGGTTAGGGTTAGGGTTTGGGATAGGTTCAAAAATTTGAAAATGTCAAAATAATGTCACGAAAATGAAAAGTGTGTCAAAATAATCCCTGTTTTTTTCACAACAGTCATCACAATGTCGTTTTTACAAAAATGTGTGTGTGTGTGTGTGTGTGTGTGTATTTTACATGCTTGTGTGTGTTTCACAGGCTTGTGTGTGAAAGTATGTGTGTGCGTACGTGGGCGTGCGTGTTTCCATCACTGCACGCACTTCCGAACATTTATGCGCGCAAGTGTGGTCTGGTCGTTACTGGCCTTCGTTCTCTAACACAGGGAAGAAAGAAGAAGAAGAAGAAGAAGAAGAAGAAGAAGAAGAAGAAGAAGAAGAAGAAGAAAATGCTCCTGCTGCTCTAATGATGGAGATGATGATGAGGAGGAGGATGAGGATGAGGATGATGTGAATGATGATATTAATGATGAAGAAGAAGAAGAAGAAGAAGAAGAAGAAGAAGAAGAAGAAGAAGAAGAAGAAGAAGGTGATGATGATGATGATGATGATGATGATGATGATGATGATGAGCACGGAGAAGAACAAGAATAAGAGCAGAAGAAGCATCTTCAGCAACATAGTTAAAAAACCCATTCACAACTACACTACCACCAACAACAGTAACAACAATAGCTGCAGCAATAATATTAACAACCCCCTCTCCAAAATTGGCAACCGTCAACAGCAACTCTAAAACAAAACAACAACCACCACCACTGACAAACACAAAGCCATCCAAACTTACATAACAGGTACTCACAAATCCATGTTTGTCAGAGATGTTGTTGGTCAGCTTGAGCTTGTGAAAAGAGACCACCTTCTGCATCCACTGTTCGCCGGTCGAGGGGGAGTCTGGATGGATATACAGCCGCTTGGGCATCTCTGGGTCAGCCTTGCCGGCCACCATCCACTTGCCGTTGTGGAACTTGTAGCGACAGTCGTCCACAGCCACCACGTCCATCAGCAGGATGTACTTGCACTTCTTATCCAGCCCTGACACCTTCACCTTGAACGGCGGGAACATCCGTCTGAGGAAAACACAAGGGAGAGAGAGAGAATGATGAGTGAATAATGTGTGTCTAGTAAGACGTATATCGACATGCTGCTTTTAGCACACAGTCGTGGTCCTTGATAACAAAACAACCAACGAAATTGTGATGTAAAAACTAAGACAAGACAGAGCGCGCTGAAGGCCGACAGAAGATACAATACAATACAATACAATACAATACAATACAATACAATACAATACAATACAATACAATACAATGCGAGACAGTAAACAGGTTTTCTTACTCGTGCATTTCGCTAAAAGCTTCTGCAGGAGTTTAAAAAATCAACCAAAACAAAAAAAAAATTTAAAGGAAAGACAAACGTCGGGCGGGAACTTTCACTGTAAAGTTGGAAAGGCTCTGCGACGCTGAAATGTGTGGTCTCGGGACCCACCCTGCATAGCAGAGACGACCGAGGCCACCATGGTGGAGAGTCGACGTTAGATTCGGTCCTCTGCTACCCAGTTTCCTCTTAAACCTGGGACCCTTAAACTTCACTTCATCACTGACGGACTTCCGCACTTTCGGCCACCGCCCACGAGGGCATCTATATGCATTAAATGTATCCCTTTGAAAGAGAGATTTCACAAAGCAAGGCGGGAAGCATCACTGAACTGAACAAGGGCAATAAACGCAACCACTAATGGTCTTCCCCCTCCCTTTCCCTCCCTCCCACCCTCCCCTGACTAAGCTCTCCTCCTCTCTTACACTCAGATCGACGACCGTTAGACATCGCACTAGAGACAACAAAGCCCCATTATCGATAGTACTGAAGGCATCACAGTAAATCCTCTCCGCTGTTACTTTACACTAAGTACACAATTATTGGTCAAGCCACTGGACCAGCTTCTGCTGCCTGTAAGCACAGACCCGTGCGTCCTCAAGTGCAAATCCATTTCATCCTCAGACGTTAGCCCTACATGAGGTCGCGACGTGAACTTTCGTCAATTGTTTTAGTAAAAAGGTTCTTTCTTTCTTTCTTTGATGTAAAGCTCTTATACAGCGCTTTTCCAAGTCAAAAGCTGCTCAAGGCGATGGCCGATACAGGATCCAACTCAAGCTGACCGAGGCGCCCACTTCCATAGCGCATTCCCTCTAAAGCTCAAAGAAGTACTCAAGGCGAAAACTAAAGAAATTAAAATCCGTGTCAGCATAGTGCCGATCGATTCCAACAACAGTTTGCGAGAATGACGGGATCAGGCATGTATTGTGACAAAACGTGGTCCGCTTGTTCCTTGTATAACAGTGTGTGGATTCCATGCACAAAAGCTCGTTACGAAGGGTGAATAGGATAGGATGTACCATTGGATAGGAGAATATGATACGATGTAGCATAGGATAGGAGGATAGGATAGGATGTATCATAGGATAAAAGGATAGGATGTAGCATAGGATAGGGGGATAGGATAGGATGCAGCACAGGATAGGATGATAGGATATGATGTAGCATAGGATAGGAGGATAGGATGGTGCATAGGATAGGAGAATAGGATAGGATGTAGCTTATGATAGGAGAATAGGATAGGATGTAGCATAGGATAGGATGTAGCATAGGATAGGATGTAGCATAGGATAGGAAAATAGGATAGGATGTAGCATAGGATAGGAGGATAGGATAGGATGTAGCATAGGATAGGAAAATAGGATAGGATGTAGCATAGGATAGGAGAATAGGATAGGATGTAGCATAGGATAGGAGGATAGGATAGGATGTAGCATAGGATAGGAGAATAGGATAGGATGTAGCATAGGATAGGATGATAGGATATGATGTAGCATAGGATAGGAGGATAGGATGGTGCATAGGATAGGAGAATAGGATAGGATGTAGCATAGGATAGGATGTAGCATAGGATAGGAAAATAGGATAGGATGTAGCATAGGATAGGAGGATAGGATAGGATGTAGCATAGGATAGGAGAATAGGATAGGATGTAGCATAGGATAGGAGAATAGGATAGGATGTAGCATAGGATAGGAGGATAGGATAGGATGCAGCATAGGATAGGAGAATAGGATAGGATGTAGCATAGGATAGGAGGATAGGATAGGATGTAGCATAGGATAGGAGAATAGGATAGGATGTAGCATAGGATAGGAGGATAGGATAGGATGTAGCATAGGATAGGAGGATAGGATAGGATGTAGCATAGGATAGGAGGATAGGATAGGATGTAGCATAGGATAAGAGAACAGGATAGGATGTAAGATAGGATGTAACATAGGATAGGAGCATAGGATAGGATGTAGCATAGGATAGGATGTAGCATAGGATAGGATGTAGCATAGGATAGGATGTAGCATAGGATAGGAGAATATGATAGGATGTAGCATAGGATAGGATGTAGCATAGGATAGGAGGATAGGATAGGATGTAGCATAGGATAGGAGGATAGGATGTAGCATAGGATAGGATGTAGCATAGGATAGGAGGATAGGATAGGATGTAGCATAGGATAGGATGTAGCATAGGATAGGAGAATAGGATAGGATGTAGCATAGGATAGGATGTAGCATAGGATAGGAGGATAGGATAGGATGTAGCATAGGATAGGAGGATAGGATGTAGCATAGGATAGGAGGATAGGATAGGATGTAGCATAGGATAGGAGGATAGGATAGGATGTAGCATAGGATAGGAGGATAGGATGTAGCATAGGATAGGAGGATAGGATATGATGTAGCATAGGATAGGAGGATAGGATAGGATGTTGCATAGGATAGGAGAATAGGATAGGATGTAGCATAGGATAGGAGAATAGGATAGGATGTAACATAGGATAGGAGAATAGGATAGGATGTAGCATTGGATAGGAGAATAGGATAGGATGTAGCGGAGGATAGGATAGGATGGAGGGTGTAGTGGCTTTGGGATCAAAGTATAACAGTAGGGCTTGTGGTTTTAGTGTCAATGAGTCTTAATTTAGTCTCAATTTAGTCTTAATCACATTACGTGACTGCGACCAGACGAGGTCTTCTCCCCTTTTCTCTCAAGTCTCAGCAACGGTGGGACCGGCCTATACCGACTAAAGCCGGGAGACGTAACGAAGGAGTTTTCCTCTTTTTTTTAAATTGGCAGGGAAAGAGAATGTGATGTCGACGCGTTTAAACGCAGTCCTGCAAATCTGCAGTGGGTAGACCTGCTCAACAGCTGTTGAGACTTGAGAGAGGGGGATTAGGCTTCCTGTGTCTCTACTACGGTGTATACATCTTAACATCCGATGCAATAAGACTGTGGTAACTAGATATAAATAAATAAACGAACAAATACATGAACAGACAGACAGACAGATAGATTTGTCTAATATCACAGATGTGAATAGACGTTAAATAAAATAAATTCGATTAGATAGATAGATAGATAGATAGATAGATAGATAGATAGATAGATAGATAGATAGATAGATAGAGAGATAGAGAGATAGAGAGATAGATAGATAGATAGATATTTCATTGGGAACAATGACTCATTAGTCCTCGTTTGCTACAGGATCATCCAATGCTCCAAAAGCGCAAACATTTTCTACCCAGTAAATACTGAACACCCGAGTAGGCGTCACTAGCTACACAAAACAGTTATTGAGCTTTGCCACACACATACAGGAACTGTGAGGTGGGTTGTGTATGGTGGAAGGGGGTGGTGGGGGGAGGGAAGGGGGAATAATGACTCACGACAATTACGTGTTGACCTATTTGACTGATAGAGCAACCAAGTGTTCTCAATGACCAAATGCATGCCGCGTTCAGTATAATTACATCTTATTATTTCTTCTCTTTCAATGCCAGGTCAATTATACTTGTTCTTGCTCTTGTTCACCACCCGATACACATTGGTCGAAGGCTACTAGAAGCATGCTGTAGTAGTCGCCTCAACAGGCCATAAAGCATGCTCTCATGCTTCAGAGCACTGCTTCCTATACGCTTCAAGCCTTAGGAGCATTGACCAATCAACTCATGAAAATAAAAAAAATGTAAGTTTCGTCTCCTGTAGGGGACGAATTAGGTCAAACTGTATTTGTTTCTAGGGCCAACTGTCTTTTACGAACCGTTTGATAATGTTTTTGAACCGTTTGTTGACGCCGGATAGTGTCCTCACTTGGTTTCATAAAATTTTAGAATCCAAGAAGGCAAATGGGTTTTTGAGACGGAAAGAGCGGATGTTGTAGAGCAACATTTTGTATATATTTACAGTGACATTGCGCTTTTTCCGTCACTATAGAGCTTGAAGAGTGTAGGAAGCAGTGCTCTGAAGCATGAGAGCATGCTTTATTTTCTTCTTCTTCTTCTTGCCAGTGTCTCAGAAGAAACAAAATCATTACTTATGTTGATGAACCTAACAGATTTGACAGAAGAAATGTCTGCCAAGAGCAAAATTAAATGTACTTTCCATCAATCACCTCCCAATTCTCTGTAAAAACCAAGCTTATTTATTTATTTATTCATCATCATCATCATCATCATCCATCATCATCATCATCATCATCATCATCATCATCATCATCATCATCATCATCATCATCACCATTGTTCCTCCTCCTCCTTTTTCTTCTTCATCTTAATTCATCGCCAGTAGCAAAGTCGGGATGGAGAGGTAAAAAGGTAAAGGTAAAGGTGGTCCCTTAGCCTTGTGGCCGTAGGTGAGCGTGATGTTGGAGATCACACTTATCTTGGGCCAGCGTAATGAGGGTGATGCCCATCTCTCTCCGTCGCTGCTTTACCTTCCCCACCCTTAAGAGAGTAGGTACTCGGTCACAGTTGAGTCAACTGGGGGCGTTGTTATTGGTCGCTTCACGTTTTGCGGTCACCCATCCAAGTGCTAACCGCACTGGACGGTGCTTAACGTGCGACACAGTAGCGAGTGCTCCAACCACTGCGCTATCCGACACCCCGGGATGGAGAGCGCGCGTCTATAAAACAGCAATATCCGCGCAGCAAACGAGTTATTCAATTACGCTTACAATAATTTGATATGTCATCATAATGTATGGGGTTTGATAATCATTGTCTATTGTATTCAGGAAATCTCTAAGTCTGGACTACGGGATATTGATGACATATTCATAACGAAATCGTGAAAAAAATGTGATTCGGCATGCCAAAATAATGTATGACTGAAACCAATCATACTTTACGGCGCGAAAGACAGGCTTTCTTTGCTTATGACATGATTCACATACAAAAGCCACAATGATTAATTACTACGTTCATTTAAGATTCGAGTGGTCGTTTATGATTTATGGTCAACTAAAACATAGTTTGTATCAAGGTGTATGTTAATAATAATAATAATAATTACTGTATTTATAATGCGCTTATCTTATAATAATTATAACTCTAAGCGCGCACTCACAACTCACGCACGCATGTGCACGCTTTAGACAATGACACATGTAACAATTACGCAAAAAATACATTCACTCAAATATACTCATACCACAAACAGACCAGACACTATATGTAAGAGACAGCTGGCGATGGGGTGCGTAGTGAGGTCATAGTGTTAGAACTGCTTGAAAAGGTAAGTTTTGAGGGCAGACTGTTCCATTACATACACGCCCAAAGCAGAGTAGAATAGACGGAACATTGAAGTTTAACGCACCCGCCTTTGGCGATATGGCAGGCGGGAAAACTCAACCAGGGTAGAGGGGATAGTGACCTAACTGTACCCAGAACCACCAGAGCAATCATACTGAAAAGTGTGTTCTGCACAAGGCTATATAAGAAGAAACTACAATCAACCATTTTAATTTCATTTTTTTAATACAGAATTTGTGTTATTTACGAGAAAAACAAAGAAAACCTGGAGAACATAAATGGCACATAAAAAGCAAAGCTTAAATAAGTGTTACACTTTGATACATGATAACAATAACATGTCTCTGGTGAACAGGAACAAGTACAAAGTAAGGAAAACATCTTTTATTGTTGTTCTGTTTTCCAACAGTTATCTTAGAGTATTTGATTTTAATTAAAGTGTTTTTAAAAGAAAGTGTGTTTGTTACTGTTGTTGTTGTTGTGTTTGTTGTTTTTGTTGTTCTTCTTCTTCATTATCATCATAATCATCATCATCATCATCATCATCATCATCATCATCATCATCATCATCATCATCATCATCATCATCATTATCTTCTTCTTCTTCTTCTTCTTCTTCTTTTTCCTCTTCTTCTTCTTCTTCTTCTTCTTCTTCTTCTTCTTCTTCTTCTTCTTCTTCTTCTTTTTCTCTCTCTCTCTTTTTCTTTGTCTCTTTCTCCACCCACACCTCGTCTTTCCCTTTGTCATGTGCCTCCTCACGTTACTTTGTTTTTTCCTTCATCCACCTTCCTTCCTCTCATTTCATGATCCTCTCCCCCCCCCCTTCTCCCATCCCCACTCCGCTTTCCTTTCGTACTCTTCATCTTCATATTTTCTTCTTCATTTCTGCGCCTATTCCTTCGCCTTTCAGCAACTACGCTGGGAACTTTGGAACTAAACGAAGCATGATTTCAATCAGGTAGTTAACGTTTGTCGTGTTAGTCCAGGTTCGCTTCTTCAGCCTACAAAACTGCCCGTAAACGACATTTTTAAGAAAGTAAGCAACGGCGCGCGGACAAGAGAAAAGCAGCCGACAGAGAATGGCAAATGGAACGACAGCATTCAATCATTTCAACTCACTTCTTCAAATCCCATCTCTCCCTAGAGCAATTTCTTTCCAACTCCGCCGGTTTTTGAATGGCCATTCCCATCCAATTTTCCAATGAAAACGGGAATGGAAGAAAACACGCTGCTTAATTACCCGTGATGCTCGACAAAAGGCAATGTGAAAAGATGGAACGGAAAAGGCAAGCAGATCAATAGTTCGACTCGGAAGAAAAACGAACCAAACAACACGGCTGCTTCTTTCTCTCTCTCTCTCTCTCTCTCTCTCTCTCTCTCTCTCTCTCTCTCTCTCTCTCTCTCTCTCTCTCTCTCTCTCTCTCTCTCTCTCTCTCTCTCAATGTGACGGTTGTTGTTGTTGTTTGTAGATTATAGTCACACGACACTTTCGCATATAGGTGACTACTGGACCGAATTATACTGACACCAGCGGGCCAGTTGTTGGTAAAGGGGAAAATAATATGATCACACGTTGACCAATCCGGGATTCGAACCAGCGACCTTTCGGTTACTAGCAAGACGCTCTTACCAACTGAGCTACCCGCCCCCTCTTTAATGTGACGGTAGACAACCCTTCCTGCTATATTGTGCTAAAGGGAAGCAACGCCGTACCTCGCAGCCTGATCGGATTGCATGAAACAATCTTGGTGTTAAGCTAATCACTAATGTCACAGGCCGATCCGGAACCCTCAACATGGAAAAAGTGGACCGACCAACCACTGTTTTTTTTTTTTAATCGATTTTGTATAGCGCTTTTTCAGTTCAAGAGCTGCTCAAAGTACTGGCCGATACAGGATCCTAACTCAAGCCCTCCCTCTTCCCCCTCCCACCAACCCCCCTCCCACACACACAAATACACACATACGTAGCTGTGTGAACTTAGACCTGCCAATTAGCCGTAAAGATGCAATGCAATGCACCATATCCTTCTTACATCGAACAGGCAACTGACAAAATCTAAAGTGGCGCATGAAAATGGATAGGACTGTGTGTTCACAGGTATACTAACTTATTCCGTGCTACACGTACTCGAACCTGCAACCACAAGAAGACAAGCACGAGGCTCTACCGACCGAGCTCTGCGCCAACTCCACTTCATTTTTCCACTTTCTGTCTCATAATTATGATTACACGCGCGAATGCGATCGACCTGGACAACGCATCGCCGATGGATTCCTGGTCTTCAGAGAGGTTGCCAGCGGTTTCTTTCAAAGGCCCATCCCTCGACGGGCTTGCATCAGTTTACTCCTTCGGATGAGAGTATAAACCGAGGTCTAGTCTGTGCACGCACGCATTCCCTCGCACGGACTTTAAAGATCCTGACGCTCATGTCCTAGACCGGTGAGTCCCGGATACACAAATACCCCCGGCAAGCATTAGGTCTTTTCTCGTCCATATCCGGTCACCCAGGAATATGCTCCGCTGTTTGGACGGCGGGAGTTAGATCCTGTATTGGACAGCGCTTTGAGCAGCTCTTGAGCTGAAAAAGAGCGATAGCATTAACAACGAACGATTAAAAAAAAAGATTCAACCTTTGAGCACTAAGTCTCTGAGATGATTTATTTCATATCTCTCAACGGACTTGCGTCAATTTGCCCGCACAACTTTATCGGCGGCTACTTTTCTGCATTCAGATAAATCCTGTCAGCACTTAATCTCTCTAACGAGGTTTGTTGTATTTTGACGACGGTGTAGTTTCCCTTCAAGCAGGCTAGGCTACGTTACAAAGAGAAGGGGCGGAGACTTGTTAAAACAAAACTAGCCTCATTGACTGTTGTATACTGCCTGTGACTTCACAACACTGGCTTTCGGTCTAGCGCTAACATTGGATGGACAAGAGAAGAAGAAGAAGTGAGGTAGAGGGAAAATGGAGGAAGAGAGATAGCTCAAATAAGGCGCACGCGCAGAAGAGGGGGGGGGTGAGGGGGGGGGGAGGAAAAGAGACAGACAGACAAACAGATGGACAGATACACAGAAAGAGAATTGTTTTTCTTCTTCTTCTTCTTCTTCTTCTTCTTCTTCTTCTTCTTCTTCTTCTTCTTCTTCTTCTTCTTCTTCTTCTTCTTCTTCTTCTTCTTAGTAGTAGTAGTAGTAGTAGTAGTAGTATTGTCGTTGTTGTTGTTGTTGTTATTTATTAAACGCATTTTATTTATCAAAGATTGTTGTCTGCCTTCAGAGAAAGAGGAAGAGGACAAAGGTTCCGATTCAAATTCAATGTTTTATTACGAGAAGAAAATTATTTTAGCATTGATTTGCTTATCTTACAAGAAGAAGAAGAAGAAGAAGGGTTCGAATCAATAGAAAAAAGACACAAAATCACCATGATCACAAACATGTCTTTCCAGGAAAACTAGAAGAAGAAAAACAATAAGAAGAAGATCAGATCAGCAACAATAACAAAAACAACAACAAAACAACACCAACAAATACAACAACAACACGAATAGGAATAAGAACACTTCGTATTTCAGGGAATTGCATGAATCTGGCTTTACATATATGTTGATAGTTCATTCACATGTAAGAAAGGATATGTTTCATGTTCACAAATTTTGTAAATTTTAGGTAGGTGTTTAAGCTGCAGGTTAGACTGTAACAATGTTAATGTGAAATCATTTAAATGTATTTATTTAAGTAGTTGTGGGTTTTTTATAAAATAAATTTGTGTTGGTGTTGTTGGTAAAAGATTACTATGTGTACGGACCTTAAATTAAATAAATTAAAGAAAGAAGAAGAAGAAGAAGAAGAAGAAGAAGAAGAAGAAGAAGAAGAAGAAGAAGAAGAAGAAGACCAACAACAACAACAACAACAACAATAATAATAATAATAATAATTAATAATAATAATAATAATAATAATAATAATAATAATAATAATAATAATAATAATAATAATAATAATAATAATTACAACAACAAAAGAAGAAGAAAAAGAACAACAACAACAACAACCACAAGAAAAGAAGAAGAAGAATCGGAATTCAACAGCCAGGAAAACACAAAAAGCGTGATAAAATTCAAAAGGAGTTGTTGTTTTTTTGTTTTTGTTTTTTGTTGTTTTTTTTACTGTACACTTAGACAATGCGAATAACAATTCTAGGACTACTTTAAGCAAGGGCGCTTAAGACAACTGTTCAAAAGAAAATGCAGATTCATTCACGATCACTCAATGAAATAAAGCGTTAGAATTCAAAGAGAACATTAAAAAAATGTAACAGACATTTCCCGAATGGAAAACATGTTCTGCGCTTTACTACATACCAAAGGCTGAATCGGAAATTTAAATAAAATGAAACGAAATGCACTACAACGACGTAACAGGGCAATCAACAAAAGGGGAATTTTTAAGACGGTTGAAATATTACATGGAGTAGCTGTTAATGTCCCAAAAATGGATTGAAAGAAAGGAAATTGAGTTTTGTCTTCTTTTCTTTATTTTTTTAAAAATGGGAGCAATTCAAAAAGACGCATCGGAAACGCTCCCAAGCAGAACTGTTTGTTTTCCATTAGTTAATTTTTCCGCAACGCGAACTGCGAAAAATGTCTCGCTTGCAAGCGGTGAAGACATCGACCGCGGTATCAAACCAAACAAGAAAGAGCTAAAGAAGAGACAAAGACAAATAGAGGGGAGAGGGGGATGAGGTAAATGAGTGAGAGAGAAGGCGAGAGAGAGAGAGAGAGAGAGAGAGAGAGAGAGAGAGAGAGAGAAAGAAAGAAGGCAAGAGAAAGAGAGAGATAGGGAGAGAGAGACAGAGAGAGACAGACAGACAGAGATAAGATAGGCAGATAGAGACAGAATGCACACTTGGAACGTGAGAGACAGAGAAAGACAGAGGAGAGACAGACAGAGACAGAATGTACAATTGTAACGTAAGAGAGAGAGAGGGAGGGAGGGAGAGAGAGAGAGATAGAGAGAGAGAGATTTTGTCAAGAGAATGGCGACACGTGCAATATCTAAAAAGACAGAAAGAGGATGAAGACAGTAGATTCAATTCCACTTAGTTTCGTTTTGAGTCGTTGAGCATAATCTTAATTTATGGTGTAGTGCGCTCTACAATTGGTTTTCTCGTTGCTTTCATTGTTTGGTGCAAGACAACCCAGGCATCAATGCCAACAACATGCATACAAAAAAACCCGAGAAATTTTGAAATCAATTTTATAATTTTTTTTTCGGTCTGGCACCAGACAGCTTGGGTATAATGAGCTACGTTTTATGTCAACGTGTTATAAAAAATATGACTATTAACACTTGACATTCAGTTTTGAAATGTTTTTAAAGAGGAGAAAAATTCACTGCTTTTTATTGTTTCATGTTTTTAGTTGTTCTCGTTGTTTATCAATGTAGTGAGTGAGTCAATCAATTGAGGGGGAAATTTTAAAAAAATCATAATTTTTAACATTATGTTGTCTCTGTTTAAAGCTACTTAGGTTAATCATTAATGGACAAACAAAAATGTAGAAGAGAAATACGAACAGATCAATTTTCTAACTTATTGTAAGTAGAAATAGCTCGGTTTTTTTTTCCTCACTTCAAATTTATTATTATAATGTAGCTACTTTCCGTCAATTCAATTAAACCATCCCTGCCGGCAAAGGGAATTAAAGGAGATAGGGAGAGGGTGGATAAAAATTTAAAACCAAAGTTTTAAAATCTTATAGGGACTCAGGAAGGAAATACTGGACAGACTTGATCATCAGTGTTTTCAATGCTGTGTCCGTACTAAATCATTTTGTCGGCGGAAGGCTAGTTTCATGCACTTTACCATTATGTTTTCATTGTCAGTGTTCCCCAGGATTACAACTTAACTTAGCAGTTATAACAGCATTACCTGTTGTTGTTATTATTTTATTATTTATTTGATCGTTCTTATATAGCGCTTTTCCAGCTCAAGAGCTGCTCAAGGCGCTGGCCGATACAGGATCTAACTCAAGCCGCCCGAGACGCCCACCCGCAGCCTTTGGGCGCATGGTCTGACGCCCGGACAACTGAGCACAATCCTGGGCAGCCAGGGATGGGGGAGAAGGACCAAGTGCATGCTGGGTGTGTTCTTGTTACCGGCACTCACCCGTCTAGGACATGAGCGTCAGGATCTTTAAAGTCCGTTATGATGGAATGTATGCGACACAGACTAGACCTCGGTTTATACTCTCATCCGAAGGAGTAGGAAAACAGGAGTAAAGTGTCTTTCCCAGGGACACAACACAATGGCCCGGCCAGGGCTCGAACCCGGGACCTTCAGATCCACAAGCCGAAGCACTACCATTAGACCACAGTGCCTCCTGTTGTTGTTGTTATTGTTGTTGTTGTTGTTGTTGTTGTTGTTGTTGTTGTTTGCATTGACACTGCATACTTTCGTTAGTAACAGAGTCTTAAGACATGTTTCTTGTCACTTGCAAAGGTATGGTGTTTTTTATTTGTATTTTTTTCCCTTTGGCCGTTTTGATGAACACATCTGTATGAAAGTCAAATATCAGTAGCAAAAGAAAGGGACACCGAACCACAAATAAAAATCTTTCAATATAATTTTTTTATCGGCATAAAAGGCAAAAGCTAAAATATGTTGTTGTTTTTAAACACAAGAAGAAGAAGAAGAAGAAGAAGAAGAAGAAGAAGAAGAAGAAGAAGAAGAAGAAGAAGAACAACAACAACAACAACAACAACAACAACAACAACAAGACAAATATGTTTATTCGCACGTTTCTTTGACGCGCATGCCCTAACGCACACACACACTGACATAATAGAAAACACATACACTTACTCACTGACATATAGAAAACACACACACACACTTACTTACTGACATATAGAAAACACACACACTCGCCTGCACAACACACACACACATACACACACAAATAGGGATGGTTATCCCAGACTGCCGTATCCTCAATGGAGGGTGTGGACGTTTAACTTCATTGTTCATTCTTCATTCATTCATTTCTTCTTATTATTCTCTCTCTCTCTCTCTCTCTCTCTCTCTCTCTCTCTCTCTCTCTCTCTCTCTCTCGCGCTCTCTCTCTCTCTCTTTCTCTCTCTGAGGATCATATTAACTGATTGTTTAGCCTGCAATAATCCTATTTTCACGGTACACTCTTTCCCGTCACTGAGCCGAAATGGATCAAAGCAATTCAGAAAATTGTCCAATAATCTGAGCTCTTCTGGTTCTCGCATTCGCAACCTCTAAAGTCTCACATAGGCAGGATAAACATTCACCTTTTCAGAAAATCGAAAGAAATCCACTGAACTGAGTAATGAAGGCAATTAGAAGCTTCCCTTGCTTGTCAGGTATTGTCCCCCTTTTTTCGCTTATTGTTAGCTTATTAACTCCCTTTAGTTGATAATGGTTTATTCTCTCCCTTCTTTATCTTTTATCTCCCTTGGAAGTTTTTTTTTTTCTATCACTCTCTTGCGGTGATCTTAAATTATTTCCCTCTGCTAAATGTCATTTATTATTTCCCTTTGCTATTTTTTTTTGTAGATGTTTCCCTTTTTATTTTGTGCAAGTCGTTGCGTTCGGATTCAAATCATCGGTGAAAACGTCACAAACGGGCTAAAAAAAAATTTTTTTCATGAAAGTATGGTGAAATTCTAAAGAATTATAATTATGCAAGCTGGTGGTGATGATGGAAGTGGTGTTGGTGCTGGTGATGATGACGATGATGATGGTGATGATGATAATGATGATATTGATGATGATGATGATGATGAGGAGGAGGAGGAGGAGAATGAGGAAGAGGATGTTGATGAAGCAATACATGAAACCAAAAGAAGAAGATGAAGAAGAACACCCGATACACACTACTAGAAGCATGCTGTAGTAGTCGCCTCAGCAGGCCATAAAGCATGCCCTCGTGCTTCAGAGCACTGCTTCTTATACTGTTCAAGCCCTATGAGAATTTTTTAGGTCAACTGTCTTTTACGAACCGTTTGAGAATGTTTTTGAACCGTTTGTTGACGCCGGATAGTGTTCTCACTTGGTTTCATACAATTTAAGAATCCAAGAAGGCAAATGGGTTTATGAGACGGAAAGAGCGGAATGTTGTAGAGATACATTCTGTATATATTTACAGTGAAATTGCGCTTTTTCCGTCACTATAGAGCTTGAACAGTAGAGGAAGCAGTGCTCTGAAGCATGACAGCATGCTTTATTGCCTGTTGAGGCGACTACTAAAGCATGCTTCTAGTAGCCTTTGACCAATGTGTACCGGGTGAAGAAGAAGAAGAAGAGGAGTAGGAGGAGGAGGAGAAGAATGAGGAGGAGGAGAACGGGTGAGAAGAAAGAGAAGAAGAAGAAGAAGAAGAAGAAGAAGAAGAAGAAGAAGAAGAAGAAGAAGAAGAAGAAGAAGAAGAAGGGATCGAATCAATAGAAAAAAGACACAAAATCACCATGATCACAAATACGTCTTTCCAGGAAAACTAGTACTGTGGTTTGAGACTGAGGGCGCTGTGAATGTGGTTGAAATGACGGGAAACTGGTGTGTGCTGGGATGAGGATGCCACTGGGGTTTGATGCTGGTTCGTAAATCAGCGTCGACACAACAAACTGTCAATCTTACAGCACGAACACCATTTCTTGCAACCAGCACTAGTAGTCCAGCCCTCCCTCCCTCCCTCCCTCCCCACACCCCAATAGTTTTGTTTCTTCACCCCACCCCCTCCATCCCATAATCCTTCTTTCTATGTTTCTTTGTTTCTTTCTTATTATCTTTCTTTTCCTTATTTTCTATCCTTGTTTCTATCTTCTTCTTTTTTTGTGTGTGTTCTTTGTCCTTTCATGTTCTTATCCTTTAGAATCTCTTTTTATGCCCGTATTCGTTTTTTGTTATAAGTTTAGTTTATTTATTTATAAGTATATCTGTATTACCCCTCCTCCCCCCATCCCCCCGACTTCCTCCTCATAGAGTTTGTCGGGCTTCTTTTTTATCTGACACGTTCATAATCTTTCGGACTATTAACTAATATATTTTTGTGTCGAACCTGTTCCTGTTCGCTAGAGACATTCCATTGTTATAAATTGTCAAAGGGTAGCACTTACTTAGGCTTTGCTTTTTGCGTGCCCTTTATGTATTCCATGTTGTTGTTTTTTTCCACCGTTAATAATACAGTTAAATCCTGTATCGGACAACGCCAGGAGCACCAACAACACCAATGGCATCAACACGGACATAAAAGTCCAAAGCCAATCCCTCAACACAGCGCATAGCTTCAAATATTTAGGAGCAGACAATGGGTCCCGACAGGAAGTCCTCTCCAGGATCGCACAAACAACTACTGCCCTGCCAAGGTTGAAGCCCATTTGGAAAGACAAGATCGTCAGTCTACATTCCAAGGTAAGGCTGCTGCGCTCCCTTGTCATCTCCATGTTCCTGTACGCTTGCGAAACATGGTGCTACAGAAGACTTCTGGGTATTTCCTATAGCACACAAGCCATAGGACATCACGATGATATGCTCACAGTGATGAAGAAACGGAAACTCCGATGGTACGGCCACGTGACCAGATCATCAGGCCTTGCAAAGACCATACTGCAAGGCACAGTGCAAGGAGGCAGAAGAAGAGGGAGACCGAAAAAGAGGTGGGAGGACAACATTCGAGAATGGGCTGGTTTGACACTGAGCGAAACCATCAGGGCTGCTGAGGACAGAGAAAGAGGTAGTACGCTGGTTAAACGATCATCTGTGGTGCCCCTACGACCTCCGAGTTACGGGTAAGGATAGGATAGGATATGATTCTGTCTTTACAGCGCAGAAGTTTTAAAGCAACAAAACAGAACAGTGCGAGAGAGAGAGAGAGAGAGAGAGAGAGAGAGAGAGAGAGAGAGAGAGAGAGAGAGAGAGAGAGAGCGAGCTGGAGAGAGAGAAGAGAGAGAGACTTAAAAAAATTAGAGATTCAGATTTTAGACTAATTAGAGAGTCTAATCTTCCAATCTTCCCTTAACCAATTAACATAATAACATAATGCAGAACTATTTCATTTGGAAATCATACCACACACACACACACACACACACAAACACACACCTACGTGCATACACTTACACACCTCATGGTAATTAAATCAGCCTAAATATAAACTGAGAGTGGCAGAGAGAGAGAAAGAGACAGAGACAGACAGAGACAGACAGAGAGAGAGAAAGAGAGAGAGAAAGAGATAGACAAATAAAGAAAGACCGACAAACGTGTTCCAGATGAAGATTTGACGTCAAAGTTGACAGTCTCACAAGTAGACGGGAAGTCACATTTGAAACACGGAGTCATTGGTTTCGTTCGCGACAGGATCATCCAGTGTTCCGAATCGCTCGCTGTCTCTGTCTGTCTGTCTCTCTGTCTGTCTCTCTCTCTCCCTCTCTCTGTCTCTTCTCTCTCCCTCCTCTCTCTCTCTCTCCCCCTCTCTTCTACGTAAACTAAAACTATATGGCATTCATTCTAAATCTCTTGAATTTCTTAAATCGTTTATTTCTGACAGAGAGCAGTGTGCTTATGTAAATAACCAAAAGTCACAATCTGAAATTGTTTCAGCTGGAGTACCGCAAGGATCTGTTTTAGGACCGTTGTTATTTTCTATCTACGTAAATGATCTCCCCCTTTATATTTCTACTTCTTGTGAACTCTTCGCTGATGACACTACATAACATTCTCAAAATACAGACCCGAATAATCTCTCCTCCTCATTTTCAAAAAGGGGCTAGTGAACTACAACCACATTGCCCTCAATCCAGACAAAACAAAATCCATGCTAATTACAACAAGACAGAAAAGACAAAATGTATCTATAAAACTTCCTCCATTAAAAATGTGCAATACAATAATTGCTGAAATACAATTTCATAAGCTTCTTGGTTTAACTTTAGACAATAATTTGTCCTGGGTGAAACATATTTCAAATATTAGTTAAAATATTTCTAAAAAGACTTACCAATTATCAAGGATAAAGCATTTATTAAATTTACATTCTCGTAAACTGTTTTATTCCGGTCATATTCAATAATGTATTGATTATTCTTCTACTATTTGTGATTTTGCTAGTGGCAATGCAATGAAGCCTTTAATTAGAATTCACAAATGTGCAATTAAACAAGTTATTCTTAAACAAAAAATCTCTGCAGATGACTATAAACGGATCAATATTCTATCACTTACCGACAGACACAAATTTAATAAACGTGTTTTCAAGCACAAGGTCCTTTCTGGCAATGCGGCGAATGCCCCTTCCTATCGTTCTTCTCTTATTTCAAAAACAAAACTGCCAGATCGTCCACAAAATTAAATATTCCAATTCCAAGAATTGATCTCTTCAAAACTAGTCTAGCTTATTCCGGTTCCACTTTGTGGAATAACTTTCCTGAAGATCTCCGCACTCCAGCATCTAAATTTACTTCATTTAGAACACGTCTCTTAAAACACATTAAAAATTAAATACCCATTAATTGTTAAAGTTGTTGATTAATATTAATAACATTAATTTGATTTCAATTGTTTGAAAATGCCTTTATCTAATGATGACTGTGTTTATTTGTTATTGTTCCATGATGTGAATGTTATAACCTTGAGTTGTATTTAATAGTTATTGTTAAAGCCCCAAGGGCAAAATGTAAAAAAGCGCACTCAGCGCTTACTCTTTTACCCTTGCAAAATAAAATTGTTATTTTATGTTATCTTCTCTCTCTCCCTCTCCCTCCCTCCCTCCCTCCCTCTCTCTCTCTCTCTCTCGGCTCTCTATCTCTCTCTAAAACAGACAGACAGACTGATAGAAGAGATAAAAAGAGAGAGAGGCAGACAGAGACCTACAGTTCACCAGAAGATTGAAATTGAAGGCAAGGAGAGACAAAAACAAAGGCAAGGAAAAACACACATATTAGATAACACTTAACAGTGCCGCGGATTCTAGGCTAGTAGAACATCCAGTGCAGTTTATCGCCTCCAGAGACGCCTCCTTCCAGACGTCCTAGCTTCATTATTCAAAAGCCTCAGGCACCCAGCTTTTTCTTCTGAAGGTGCGTGGAATGCAAGTGTTGACTGGGAGCCAGTGCAGAGTAAGGAAATGAAGAAGGAAGCGTCCCTGCACCAGTCTGCATTACATCTGAACTAGCATAGCCACTGAAAACAGTTTTAAAGCACAACGGGCACCCGCAATGCAAACGAAGATGGTAGAAACTGAAAACCGGTTGTTTTATTACTTTTAAAAAGTATTTTAATACACCATACGCACTTAGTCGCTGCAAAACATTCTAAGCGAGCATCCCAAAAGACATATTTCCATCATAGTTCCAAACTTCCGCCAAAATTCAAAGGAACTCGTGCATGCGCAAAACGGTATTGTACAGCATTTCTGAATGCGTCCAAAAAAAAAAACGAGTGGTGAGAAAAGTCACGGGCTATTGCGTCACAGAGCACGTGCATAATGTATGCTAAGAAATCTCGCGAGACAAAGGGTGACGGAGTAAAAGTGGCGCTGCTTAGTGTCTGAATCTAAAACAGGCCTTGAATAGTTGCAATTTTCTTGAAAAAAAGTGCGGCTTGTTGACTGAGCTAACCAGAGTGGAATTGAAACAAAAGTGGGGATTGATGGAACGGGATGTTGGGGGATGAGGAGACGGTGACAGATCTAGAAACTAGCTTTATACTTCCAGCGTAAATACTCAAGAGTGACTCTGCTCGTAGCATCCATTTCCTCAGCTTTGGAATATTCTTCTTCTTTTTTTTCTTCTTCTTTGTCGTCCTTGTTCTTATTGTTCTTGTCCCTCTTCATCAGTATAACCTAAGTTAATCTGATGAATAAAATTTATTTTGAACTTTCATCATCATCATCATCATCATCATCATCATCATCATCATCATCATCATCATCATCATCATCATTGGCAGCATCATTATTCATCATTGTCGCCATCATTGTCATCAGCTAGCAGCAGACGCAGCATCGTCATCATCAACCGCTATTACGGAGAATACTGACGAACTTGTTTGCATATAATTAAAAACAGCCGGTGCAATGTGTTAAGACGAACTTTTCTCATGATTGAGTTTTGTGTATTTTATTTTACTTGCCTTTTATTTATATTATGTTTTTTTTTTCTTTTCTTGCAGGAGTGTCTTTTATGTAGGGTTTTTTGTGCCGTTGTGCTGGTGTGTACTTGTGGGTATAACCCTAATGACATTGATGGATTGGCTGGAGAGGAACAAGAACTTGAACAGCTGGTACAGAGGCTTGACACCACCTCCAGAGCTTATGGAATGGAAATAAGTGCAGAGAAGACCAACATGATGACCAACAACAGCAATGGCATCAACACGGACATCAAAGTCCAAGGCCAATCCCTCAACACAGTGCATAGTTTAAAATATTTAGGAGTCATTGTATCAGACAATGGGTCCCGACAGGAAGTCCTCTCCAGGATCGCACAAACAACTGCTGCCCTGACAAGGTTAAAGCCCATTTGGAAAGACAGGAACATCAGTCTACATTCCAAAGTAAGACTGCTGCGCTCCTTTGTCATCTCCATCTTCCTATATGCTTGCGAAGCATGGACCATCACAGCAGATCTCCAACGAAGAATACAAAGCATGGAGATGAGGTGCTACACAAGACTTCTGGGCATTTCCTATACCCAACACATCACCAAAGACGAAGTCCGACAGACCATCACACAAGCCATTGGACAACACGATGACCTGCTCACAGTGGTGAAGAAACGGAAACTCCGATGGTATGGCCACGTCACCAGATCATCAGGCCTTGCAAAGAGGTAGAAGAGGAGGGAGACCGAAAAAGAGGTGGGAAGACAACATTCGAGAATGGACTGGTTTGACACTGAGCGAAGCCATCAGGGCTGCTGACGACAGAGAAAGATGGAGTATGCTGGTTAAACGATCATCTGTGGTGCCCCTACGACCTCCGGGTTACGGACCGGATATATATATATCCAGAGTATTATTTAAATATATCTATAGTTTTTATATACTCAAGAGCTGTTGGAGGAGATTTCAATACACTAAAGTTCTCTCTCTAACTCCCATCCTCCTCTCACCGGCTCTCTCTCTCTCTCTCTCTCTCTCTCTCTCTCTCTCTCTCTCTCTCTCTCTCCCCTCGCTCCGTCGACAGTCATCAAGCTTGAAAGTGATATCCTGACGACGCCACACTTAACAACCAGTTACAACTACTGATAACCGATACAGAAGTAACTGGTCCAGCTTGTGGTCATCCCTAGCGGTCAAACCAACAGCAGATCCAGATAAAGGTAATGACCATTTGATAGGGCCTCCCCTATCTGGCACGAATGCTTCAAAAGCCTGCACTGGACACTTAAATTGCTCTTTCTTGACCACGAGTTTGCATCCTTCATTTTGCCAATTGTGCACGGCAAGTGTTTGGTTAATCGGGGCTCAGTGCTCTTTTTTTATAATCCTTACACTGAGCCTAGAATTCCGTTAAAGTGTGGACTGTTCGGGTTGACCCTGGTTTGGGAGCACTATTTTAACATGCAGAATCGTCTGTCTGGATAGTTTATAATAATGACAGATTAAAAATAATTTTTAAAATGATTTCCTGCTCAATCGTGTACTGTGAGCAAGTTGTTTGAGCTGACAAATGCGCTCACACACAATGTAAAACAATATGAATTTTTTTTTATAAAAAAAAAACACGTGTCTTTTCTGCTAATGAACCCGGAAGCGATTTCCACAGAAATCGTGTGTCATGAATGACTCTTTATACATTTTTTGTTCAACTATGCTTCTCCTTCTCTCTTCCTGGTTCACGTTGTCGCCTTAACGGTACGTTAAAAAAGAAATAACTTCTGTGACAGTGCATGGGGCTGAACCAAAATATACATAAAGATATATACATACAATAATTAAATACATCAAACAATCAATAAAATAAATAAATAAATAAATAAATAAATAAATAAATAAATAAATAAATAAATAAATAAATAAATAATTTAAAAAGACCAATGAATACAGGACTGAGTGGGTATCTCATTGGTACGCCGCGTTAAGCAGTGTGCGAAAGTTGCAGCTAGTGAGCACCACACCATAGCGTGAGGACACGCTCAAGGCACACCCAACAAACCACACACAATGAAAATCAAAAGAAAGTATAGTTAAAAAAATAAACACAGGTTGCAAGCAAAAATAAAAATAAATATAAAGACACTGTCGCCAATTGCTCTCTCTCTCTCTCTCTCTCTCTCTCTCTCTCTCTCTCTCTCTCACCTCCCCCTGTCTTTCTCTCCCAACCTCCGTCCCAATTTTCCCGGTGTCTCTTTGATTCCTCCACCTCTCAGCACTTCTCGGTCACCTTGCACGGGTCCATAGCGCAAGAGTTGAAAAGATTAAAAATCGTAATCCGGGTGATAGAGACTAATCTGTTTATTGGAGCCGCAAGCTTTGCGCAGATAAAGGGGACATAATTTGACATGATAGTAACCACGGGGAATAACTGTATCAACTTGAGCCGCCTAACGCACTGAATATCGCTGTTTTACATATTCCGGTGTTTGGATGAAGTCTCCTGATACACAAGAAATTTAGTACCGAAAACTACAAATAACCGCATGTCTGTCACTTTCACCATAAGCGTGGAATTTTTATGTTATTTAAAGGGACTCTCTTTGACCACGCCAACTCCACATATCCACCTCCACAGATCCTTTTAACATTCACAGTGAGTCTTGCACCCACTGAAAAAATATGCTTTCAACAAAAAATAACTCTTTAAAAAAGTACAGTATTTTTTTTTTATGAATCAATTCCATAGGTTTGTGTCTAATAATAGCAACAGCAGATGACTAGCCAGTTCACATTCTGGAGTTAAAAATAGCACCTACCAAAGCCGGTAGGCGAAAAACAAATGCTGGAAATTTAATAAAATAGACCATAATCTACCCTACCCAAACCTACCCTACTCTACCCTAACCTACCCTACCTTACTCTACCTATTCTAATCGACCCTAAACTACTCTACCCTATTCTACTCTACCCTATCCTACCCTACCCTACCCTACTCTACCCTACTCTACCATTCACTACTCTACCTTAATCTACCCTACCCTACCCTACTCTACCCTACCCTACCCTACTCTACCCTACCCTACACTACTCTACCCTACTCTACCCTACACTACTCTACACTACACTACTCTACCCTACTCCACTCTTCACACTTCTACCCTACCCTACCCTACACTACCTTACCCTTCTTTACACTACTCCACCCTACCCAGCCTACCCTACTCTACCCTACCTTACTCTACACTACCCTACCTCACACTACCCTACCCTACCCTTATCTACTCTACTGTTACCTACCCCACACGACCCTACCATACCCTATTCTAATCTACCCTAAACTACTCTACCCTATTCTACTCTACCCTACCCTACAATACTCTACCCTATTCTACTCTACCCTACCCTACAATACTCTACCCTATTCTACTCTACCCTAACCTACAATACTCTACCCTATTCTACTCTACCCTACCCTACAATACTCTACCCTATTCTACTCTAACCTACTCTACCATACCCTACCCTACTCTACTTAACTCTACCCTTCACTACTCTACCCTACTCTACCCTACCCTACTCTACCCTACCCTACTCTACTCTACCCTACTCTACTCTACCCTACTCTACCCTACACTACTCTACACTACACTACTCTACCCTACTCCACTCTTCACACTTCTACCCTACCCTACCCTACCCTACCCTACACTACCTTACCCTTCTCTACACTACTCCACCCTACCCAGCCTACCCTATCTACCCTACCTTACTCTACACTACCTCACACTACCCTACCCTACCCTTCCCTACTCTACCCTACCCCACACTACACTACCCTACCTCACACTACCCTACCCTACACTACCCTACTCTACACTACCCTACCTCACACTACCCTACCCTACACTACCCTACTCTACACTACCCTATCTCACACTACCCTACCTCACACTACCCTACCCTATCCTACTCTACACTATCCTACCTCACACTACCTTACCGTACCCTACCCCAGGCACCAAAGACACTCTTCAGCTTCGTTGATTGCTCAGACATAGGGTCAAAGGTCACACGGCTAAGATATTCGATGTACCGTTAATCAGGGGAGATCACTCCCTGTCAGACCTGAAATGGAAAATTCCAGCTTTTGCGTTTAGCTTGAGCAATACAAGGCCTCTGCCTCATTGCGTAATGTGATGGCAATGCGAGCTTTAGTGTAAACCCGTTTTCAGAACATGTTTGTGCTAGTGCTTGCGTTATTCGGAGTTTTGGCATAGAAAGTACGCTATAACTGGCATAAGCAAATATTCGCCTGCCATAACTAAAGTCAAACATTTATCAGTCAAATAGCAAATAAGGCATCAGGCAAAAGCGAGGTATCTTTAAGACATATAATGCAGCAAGATACATCCTTCTGCAGTGAAACTCTTTATGAGAGTAGCCGAACAAACAAATAGTCCTGAATTGTGGGGTAACTTTAGATTAGCACAATCTAATGAAGATTAGCCGACGCTAACTGTACATTAGCCTAATCTAATCAAGATTAGCTTAGATCCTCGTTTTCCCATGGTGAAACACTACATTTTGCTGGACATCAAACCGACTTCAATATTGATAGGTAATTGTCAAATAAAGTTTGCTGCCTGTTAGTAAACTGTATTTGCTACCAGTGGTCCATGATATCTCTCTCTCTTTCTCTCTCTCACTCCCTCCCTCGCCTTCCCCTTTCAGTCCAGCGTCTAAATAACAGAAACAGCAGCCGACGTCTAAAAGACAAACACAAAAATAACCGGACGTGACGTCAGCGGCACCGCCACTACCTTTCTCCGCTTCTCTCCCTTGCAAGGGGAAATAATTGGGGCATAATTGAGTTTCACTCTTCAGCGGAAGAAGACAACATGGTCGCTAATACGATTGTCTGCCACCGGCCAAAAAGTCAGCCGTTGTGGGAGAGGGTTTATTGTGCAGACAGAATTATCTGGATCCTGGAAAAGAGGGAAGATAGCGTATCTTTAGCGTGAAACATGCTCTGCAATACTTTCTGTCTTTTGACTTCACGTTTAGTGAAGAATCCTATCCTATCCTATCCTATCCTATCCTATCCTATCCTATCCTATCCAATACCGTAAATCGGAGGTCGTAGGGGCACCACAGATGATCGTTTAACCAGCGTACTCTTTCCCTGTCTTCAGCAACCCTGATTGTTTCGCTCACCAATGAAGAAACAATATAGTAAACGAAATGTACCAAGATGAGCTCATTCAGAGAGAGAGAGAGAGAGAGAGAGAGAGAGAGAGAGAGAGAGAGAGAGAGAGAGAGAGAGAGAGAGAGAGAGAGAGAGAGAGAGACAGACCGACAGACAGACAGAGACAGAGAAAGACAGACAGAGAGGAAAAGAGTAAGATGGGCCTTTTTGGCTTGTAGGTTGCTCTCCGAGATATTATCTTATTGCTTTAATGACAAGTGATGGACAATGCAACAAAGTTGATGACAATGATACACGCATAAACACACCGAGACATAAAGACAATACGTCCCTTTTGGAAGAGAAAATAAAGAGGCATGGGGTGGGAGAGAGAGCGCGGAGAGAAAAATAAAGACGGAGGACGTGGGGGGAGGGTTGGGGGAACGGGTCTTTATCAACTTATTAAGCACCAGTCTCATCTATCCCCGTCCTGGCCGGGCCCCCATTTTTCCTCATCACCGTCACACGTCATTGCATCCGTGATACGTCACTTACGGAAATGCCCGAGGCGACACGAAGCGGATTTTGGCGATTACTCGTCAAACCCCGCCTCGGCACTCATCGGAACAACGAGAAGTTAATAGGAAGGGCGGAGAACTTGCCTCTTGGCTTTGCTCATCTAGGGTTATTTCCCTTTAGCTTGATACTCTCTCTCTTCCAGTGCTTGCCCTTTAGCTTGTCTTTCTCTCCAAGAGTGATTGCCTTTTTTGACGGACCTTGGAGACAGTTATTTCCCTTGAGCGGATGTCAGCGACCTTCCTCGTAAGGGATTGTAGTCATCCAGTTGACTGGTACAATGCCAAAAGTGGTGGAGGAGGAGCAAAACTGGTCCATTTGATGGGATGACCTGACTGATCCGGTCGACCACAAATAATCCAACATACCTCCGGACGCCTTCATTTTAAAACTACGAGGTGGTTGGAAACGTAACTCCATATTATACATGCTGCATACATTTTGTATTGATGTACCGCATGGGCATGAAACACTGGTAGAATTCAAAAGTTAATATCTGATTTGAGATCACGGTGACAAGAACATCCATACTGGTCGCCGCCCGATGACACTGCGCAGGCCAGTTCAGTAACCAGAAGAACATATAGTTACTAGAGCATTGTTGAAATCTATCTTGGGGGGGGGGGAAGAAAAATGGGACCTTAACGACTTAACAATAGTATACTGTCGTAGCCTTAAGGAAACCTGTCATGGTTTTCACGATTTACAGTTGTAATTGACTTTACTATCCAACCTTCTCCTCCACCCCCCACCCCCTACCCCCCACTTCCCCTCCCAGCTCCCACCTGTGCCCGTTTACACTGCAATAAATGGAAAAGGAAATGGTAGAACAAACTTTAATCCTGCAGGGGGCATGACTATTTAAAGGATTAAATTAACCGTAACGCCCAAAGTGTCACCTTAACTGGACTGAAGAAAATTATTAAGGCATTGACAATGTGCCCTGAGCTTGAAGTGGTGTGCTATGGAAGTGGGCAGGGACTTGGGATTATGTCATTGGTGAGTTTCAAGTCTGATTAGATTTCACAACAATGAAACTCTTGTACGCTCCTCTCCGTCACTTTAGGCATGAAAGTAGGCATTAAGATCGATGGGGATATATAGAGGCACTCTCCTACGCTCACTCCACTGGCTACCATTGTATCAAAGAATCGTCTACAAAGTCTGCAGTGTTCTGTCAGAGATGCAGTCCGTGGATTAGCCACTATCTTGAGTTAAAATATTAAATTCTACCCGCCATAAAGAAATCAACGCTTTTCTTCTGACAAGCCTCTTCATATATTGTCTTTTATATAGCGCTTTTCCAGATTAACAGCTGCTCAAGCTGGAAGTCGCCAGCACACTGCTGTTTTAACCCGTAGGCGTGAACAAGGTAGGAGACCACCATCCCATATCCCGCCCCAAGTTAAATTTCACCCCCCTCGATACATACAGGGCATGCCGTCTCATTCAAAATGACTTTTTTAAAAGCAACAATGTGCTCTCTGCAGCCGAAAGCCGATCAAATTGCCGTCAGAGACGCCAACATAGGGCTACTCCTACATTAAGGCTTGTGGATTTATTAGCGATTTTAGGATTTATGTTACCATCAACAGCTGAAGCTGTCTACTATATGAGTGTATGGACGATGCAAGAATGCTGAAACTGGAGGGAGGGGAAGAAGAAGAAGAAGAAGAAGAAGAAGAAGAAGAAGAAGAAGAAGAAGAAGAAGAAGAAGAAGAAGAAGAAGAAGAGACAGACAGAAAGATCGATAGTATGAATGTGTATGTTAAAGAGAGAGAGAGAGAGAGAGAGAGAGAGAGAGAGAGAGAGAGAGACAGAGACAGAGAGACAGAGAGAGACAGAGAGATATACAGAGAGAGGGAGAGGAACAGAGAGAGGAGTGTGTGTGTGCGTGTGTTTGTGTGTGTGTGTGTGTGTGTGCGTGTAGCAGGCTGGGTGTGAATGTGGGTGGGTGAGAGGGAGGAATGAGAGCCCAAGGCTGAGCACAGTGGTCAGTACCACAGCACACGACAACAGCCTCTGTCAGTCAACCAACCAAACGGTGAGGCATCGTCTCCATCCCCACTCCTTCCAATCCCCAACGCCACCGCCCACTCTCCCTGCCCTCCCACTCGCCTACCCCCCTCACCAACACTACTCCACCCCTTTTCCTTTACCCCCCACAGCCCCCCCCCCCTTCTTCAACCTACACTAATCTCACTCCATTTAACAATCCAAACGCTCTGCCTCTTTTGGGACTTGTTGGCAGGTCTGCCTACCTTTAAGGAAATGATTCAGTGTTAACAAACTTAAAGGACTTAGAGGTGTTACACACACTTCAACGCCACAAATACTTTTTTTTTCCATTTACAGTGAGTGTTGCCCCACTGGACAAAATATAATTAAGCCCCCTCACCCTACCCTCCACCCCCCACCTACCCCCACCTCCCCAAAAAAAACACAAAAAAAAACAATTATAAGTACACTCTTTCCTTTCTGTGTTTATGAAATAAATAGATCGTAAAAATAGGTTTGACTGTAACAAATACCACTGCGGCGAGAGCGTCCGTATTAACAAAACAACAACCAACAGTGAAAGCTTTGCGGTCCGTTTGAGCAACGATTGCCCATTTCATCATCTTGTCATGTGACCACAGTGCCATTTCTGACCCTTTAAAAAAAAGATTTGAGACATCGCCTCCTCCCTCCCCTCTGTTTTCTCTTAAATTCCCCCCCCCATCCTCCCCCTCACTCCTCCTCCCTCTTCCCTCCTAGTAGCTCCCATCTTTTCCACTGTACAATAATGGGATTCTCCTGACACCATTTAACGATGATAACGCCCCGCCCCTCGGGAGTTGCTGACAAGCTGTAAGGAACTGAGTCAGTGTTTACCAGTGGACTTCCCCTGTCATTCCGCATACTTTTTAACAATAGACTAGTGCAACAAAAGGTGCATAGTCCTCTCGACCCTTTAAAGGAGGGCGGGAGGGTGTGGGGAAGGGTGGTCGTTGTTGGGGAGGGTGATAGAACTGTTCTAGGTTTTTGAGCCCCTAAGGCGCCCATAGCGCACTGCACAAACAATTGCGTGCCACAGTGAGTCTAAGCCATTCTAGTCTCTTCTATAGAGCTGACACTTCTACAATGAAAACAATTTTTTGATTATATCTAAACCGGTGGTACAGACCAGTCACTTCCTTTCAAAGGCGCTCTTGTTTCCGAGCATCAGAAACAATAATAGTTTAATTACAAAAAGGGTTTTTAATGGAAAGTTGGGGACGGCATATTTGAACATCGGGCGGAAAATTTTAGTTTAAACAGCCAATTCCCTTGGGGGTAGTGCTGTTATAAAGAGTAGGCTACACACACTGATGACCCAGGTTCGAATCCCGTGATGTGCAAGATAACAGTGGCCATTTTCAATGTCCACCTTAGCAGTGTGATTGCTCTGGTGGTTCAGTGTTCCTCTTCCCTCTCTTCACTGAGATCGGTGTATCCCCGTCTGCCGCATCGTCAATGGTGGGTGTAGAGGTTACACTTCAATGGTGGGTGTAGAGGTTACACTTCAATGGTGGGTGTTGACGTTACACTTCAATGGTGGGTGTTGACGTTACACTTCAATGTTCATTCAAAGGGTAAAACTTAGTTAGGTCATTGTTTATAGGGTCCAACGGACTGCAAAGAGCCAAATAAGGACCACAACTTGATTGAAAGAGGACTCACCCTTGATCCGTATCAAAGATCTGCTGAAACAACCTTAACGGTAACACTGAAGGCACTCTACCAAACGATCGCTATACAATAAAGGCATCCCATGCTGGGGACGCTGAGGCTTTGCTCTAATTATTTTATCGAACCCCCGTTTACAAAAACAAACTAGAATATAAACAAGATTATAAAATATTAACAAAACAAATACATATAAAATGCCTACATTGCTAAATAATAATAACATAGAAAGCCCTAGTGACCATTTGGCAGAAATCGTCCAATATCCCCCAGCCGACCCCATACACGAATGAGAAGTTTAAGAGAGTTTTCAAGATAAAAGGTAGGTGAGAAAAATATTGAAAAAGTGAATATTGTAGACAACAGAAAAGAAAAGTGAATACTGTAGACAACAGAAAAGAAGAGTGAATACTGTAGACAACAGAAAAGAAGAGTGAATAATGTAGACAACAGAAAAGAAGAGTGAATAATGTAGACAACAGAAAAGAAAAGCTAAGGCAAGAATACAAGGAGTGAAAGAAAAGAGGAAATTTCAAGCACTAAATTTCCAGAAAGTAGGGGAACTATTCATACTAAAGGATCCCCCGGTATCCCCACGGGGAAAAGGTTACCACTCACTCGCTTATGGTACAACTGACTCTCTCTCTCTCCCCTACCCCCTCCCCTTTATTTAACTCATTACAATGAATCGTTAGTTTTATTGTTAATTTCGTATAGAACTGCCGAAACAACGGGCAGTTGTAGAGCGCGAAGACCCCTTTAGTCGCCCTGCTTTCTTACGCCATCTTGTTGTGGTTTGATTATTTGAGCACAACCTGACAGAAGATGCGCACCTTGGGTGTGGTGGCTTAATAGTCCAAGGCGTCGGCGAGGCGACTGTTAAAAAACTTGCTTTACTTTCGCGACTTAAGTGCTTATTGAATTAATTCTTTACTTGGGATTTGAGCTGATCTGTCATTATGGAAAAGCGCTATATAAATACCCTTATGATGATGATGATGATGACGATGATGATGATGATGATGATGATTATTATTATTATTATTATTATTATTGTTGTTGTTGTTGTTGCTGCTGTTGTTGTTGTGTTATTATTATTATTATTATTATTATTATTATTATTATTATTATTATTATTATTATTATTATTATTATTATTATTATTATTATTATTATTATTGTTATTACTATTTACGTATGGGGAAAGTAAAATGATTTCTCTTCAATCTTGTCTATGGGAATTGTAATTTTAATCTTGAAGTTGAGATCTTAGTAATATAGGAGTGTAAACATTGAAAAAAAGTTTTAAAATAAATAATAAATAAGTCAACCTAAAATGTTTTTCAGTGCTCTGATTAAAAATAATTTGTTGTAAAAGCATAAATAAATACATAAATATACAAATAAAATAAAATAAATAAAAAAAAATATTTAAAAAAAAAAAAATAAATACAGTTGCATCATCACCAAAATTATAGAATGTTAATGTTCATACACAGGGAAAAAAGGGTCCAGGAACATGTTTCTCAATACACACTTTGTGTTTCCATTGTGACCAAATTCGTCTTTTTCGCCGCAGCGTGCAAAATTTCCCACCGAGTCGCACATAAATTTACGGAGAAGAAACTTCAGCCCAGGGGTCTCCAAAGGTCTTGATATTAATTAAATAAGCGTTGGGATATTAACAGTACTGTAGGACAGGCTAATGGAGAAGACTTGTCCTGCGTACCACCACGTCATAACTTCTGATGACAAAGACAAGAGCAGGAACATACACCGTCAGGCATTGTTGAAATGCCTGTACCACCCTCAACTCAACGCAAGCCCTAACCTAAGGGTGACTGCACACGGGTCATCGATCGGACATTGAAAGCCTTTCACTTTCAAGATTTAAGTCGGGTTTCCTCCTATTGGGGTTGTGAAGAGTATAGAATAGTATGATCAACAACGATTCAATTCAATTCAATATTTGTATTTTAAAGTCTTTTCACGTACACGTGAGTTTAGTCCATTTCATTCTCACGCATGAACATACAAACATACAGTAAGATTAACATGATTTAAAGTTGAATTTGAAAGTCTTTCAAGGTTCAAGATTTAATTTTGGTTTTGCTCCTTTTGGAGTGGTGAAATAGCAGAATCCACGATGAATGACCCTTTCGACGCTGTACAAAAAGCGTTGAATGGAAATAGAACGCGCATCCATTTACGGAAAAATTACACGCGTCAGCTTTCAAGAAGCAGACACCATTGCCCCTCGTCTAATCGCTGAAACACGTGTTTCAGCTATTAAAGATGCTTGCTGCATACCAAAGGTATTTAAAAAGTCAAAAGCCTGTCAAATACGCAGGTTCTGGGCGAGGTTCGATTATCCACTTCCTATGTGCTGTTAAAATGCTGCGCATGAATGTTGAACGTTCGTCTATTTACGGGGATGGGAGCATGCTTTCCCATTGATCAACGGGTCTAAGTGTGTTCTGGTGTTAAGCAAGAACAACCCTTATAGTGAGGTAGGAAGGAAGTGGTCAATCACTCTTTAGTGATGGACACTTCACCCTCCTTACGCAGGGCTAATGTACTTAGCAACATCAAAAAGCTGCTCAGGGTCACACCAGTGTCACGCTGTAAACCACTCAGCCACTGTGACTCAACTTACCTTGACTACATTCTCATCACAAAAAACAAATGACGACAATTGCTGCCAACAACTGCAGTCTGTAATGCCATCGCTTGCACCCAACAATTTTGTTTTAAAATGATGACGTCGCGGCGCGGATCGGGATGGGAAGATAAGCATCGAGGCGCTCGTGATGTCATAATAAATGAGGTGACGTCAAAATAGTTGATGAGGTAAGCAGAATGACAATTACTGTCGCCGTGTTTTTGCTTGTTCACGCGTGTTGAGGTGACAGACCAACCCAAGATTGCCATTCATTTGTTTTGCTTACATGAACACTTTATGGTCTCGTCTTAGTCGTTCCAACTTTCGCGGCGGAAGATTTTTTTTCTTCTTTTTCCTTAAATGAAAGGGCCCCAATTGGAAAACCTTTGTTAACCTTTAGCGAAAACGCCACCCCACACCACCCCACACCACTCCACACCACCCCACACCACTCCACACCACCCCACACCACTCCACTCCACCCCACCCCACACCACTCCACACCCCACCCCACACCACACCACACCACTCCACACCACACCACCCCACACCACTCCACACCACACCACACCACACCACACCACTCCATACCACACCACACCACTCCACATCCACTCCACACCACCCCACACCACTCCACACCACACCACTCCACACCACCCCACCCCACACCACTCCACACCACCGCACACCACTCTACACCACTCCACACCACCCCACCCCACCCCACCCCACACCACTCCACACCACCCCACACCACCTCCAAACCTCGCATTGTTATTACACGAAACAATAATAAAACGTGCTCAGCCCAACAGCTACCGTTTGAATTTTTCCATTTCCGTTCGGACAGAAAGTGATTTCCCCTGTTTTAACGGTACACCATTATCATAAGCCTTGTGACCTTTGACCCTCATTTCTGATTGAACCACCTGGCTTTCAGAGTGCGTCTTTGGTGCTCGGGGTAGGGTAAGGTCTGCTAAATCAACTTAAAACCAAAAACCTGACCGAGCAACATATTTTTATGGGTTCTGCCTCTTGCGGCTTTGGTAGATGCTATTTTTAGCTCATGAGTAGTGGCTACTGTTTGCTATTATTATAGGCACAACAAGTACGGAATTTATTGCTTAAAAAAACAAACCAAACACAAACAATGCTCTCGAAACAATCTGTGTGTGTGTGTGTGTGTGTGTGTGGGTGGGTGTGTGTGTGTGTGTGTGTGAGAGAGAGAGTGGTAAATTTATGTTTTCCAGAGGGGCTACACTCAGTGTGAGTATTAAAAGGATCTGTGGGGGGGGGGGGGTGAGTGGTACAGTCCCCTATACGCTAAGTGTCCGGGGAACTTTAATCTACCAACGTAACGTAACGTGAGTGGTCAAAGTGAGCCCCTTTAAGTTGCGTCAGCGAACATGGACATCCTGCTCGACGATGCCAGTGTTGTACACAGCTGCATAGTTGTTCAGGATTTTTTGTAAAATACGGTAAATGGTAGCTGCCCTGTAATGCGTTTATAAGCATAGCGTTTAGCTGAAAACAATTCTTGACATAAAACTTCACTGAAGTAATTCTTGACTAATAAGGAGGGTAGGGTTTGAGGATGGGGGAGGGGGGTGGGAAGGAGGGGAAAGAAGGAAGTGATACATTGCTAGTGGGAGAGGAACAAACTAATTAACCACATGTCAACAAAACTTGATTTGAGTTAGTAAACTACTTAAGACAAAAATAAGAAGAAGAACAAATCACATTAAAAATAAATAAATAAATAATCACATATTAACATCCGAAAACAAAGTGACGTAAACCTTATGTAATACTGTCATAATTAAAGTCATCTTTATGCGATGATTGTGTATGAAATATTATGATTACCATTTTTATAGAAAATTTCAAACAGGACTATGAATTAAAGATTTTGCTATGATTATCCAATAGTCAATCTTTTTTTTTTTACTTTGAACAGTATTACTGTTCCGTGGAATATATTGTTGCACTGCAGTCATGAATGATATGTTTTATAGTTGTATTATTTTTGCAAATGCAAACAATATCCATGTGTCAGGCTACAGCCAGTGGCGTACCACCGGAGTACACGACACAACAACTGCAACAGGGGGCTGAGTGACCTCTTTCTTGCCAGGAGGAAATTCGATGCTGTCTTCTAGCACATTGGCTAGCTCTAATATCATGTGCCTCGGCAATCGGAATCTTTTTAGAATTTGACCATTGTTCCACACCTCAAATGGATGTGTTGTGTCTCTAAATACTCGATTTCTTCGAAGCAATCGGTGACTTTGCTGCCTACACCAAAGAACGCACGCCATGTTTGCTTTCGGTAGTTACTAACTTCGAGCTGGTAGTCCACTTCCGATGTGGACTACTGTAGTTGGAAACTTAGTTGCCGGGGGTTTCAGTATAAACAGTATCCCCACTTTCTGGAAATGTAGTGCTTTAAATTCCCACTGTCGCTGTTTTTCTCATTTGTTCTTTCTCATTCCTGCTCTGTTCTATCAATCTGCTATACTATCTTCTTCTTCGCTAGACCAGTCACCTACCTTTTTTCTTGAAAACTCTTCCGGGACAAGACTCCTTATTTGTGTGTGAGGTCTGTTGGATCAGCTTGGGAATATTGGACGCTTTCTGCCAGGTGGTCACTAGGGCTTCCTATGATGTTATTATTTAGCAATGTAGGTATTTAATATGTATGTGTTTTGTTGATAATTTATAATGATGTTTGTATTCTATTTTGTTTTTGTAAACGGTGGTTCGATAAATTAGAGTACCGCCTCAGCGTCCCCTGCGTGGGATGCCTTTATTGTAAAGTGACTGGCTGGTGGAGAGCAATCAGTTTTACCACTAGGGCTGTTTCAGCAGATCTTTTATGCGGATCGGTTGTTGTCCAGTCCTGATTAGGTTCGGAAGAGTCCGCTGGACCTAAAGCAATAATCATGTAATGTAATGTAATAAATTAGAGTAAAGCCTCAGATCCCCTCCATGGGATGACTTTATTGTAAAGTGACCGGCTGGTGGAGTGCCTTCAGTGTTACCATTAGAGTTGTTTCAGCAGATCTTTTATGCAGATCAGGGGTAAGCCCTCTTTCAACCAAAGTTCAGCTCTTTGCAGTCCGCTGGACTCTATAAACAATGACTAACTAACTAACTTTATCAAGTCTCCTCTCTGAAAATCCTTATCGGGAAGAGAGGGGACTATAAACTGATACACATACAAACTTTATCAACTGTCAAAGTAACACTAATGCATTCATTAAATCCTACACAAATCTTTTGTCCTCGAGGAACCCGCTCATTCCATTACCCCTCTCCTCCCTGCTCAATCCTCCTCCCTTCCACCTCCCCTTCCTCCTCCCCCCCCCCACACACACATTTTCCTACATAAATTCACTCCCCACAACCAGAAAGTTTTCATTCTTCTTCTCTTTAACATTTTTTTTTTTTTTTGGCAGACTTTTTTCTTTCTTTCTTTCTTTCTGTCTTTTGTTTCTATCATTCTTTCTTTCTTACTTTCCTTTTTTTTTTCTTCTTCATAGCTTCCGGATAGTGTTTTCTGACCTGTACAAGGGTGAGGAAAGTAACAAGTTCCGCTCGGTTCCCTCCCTTGTGTCTAGGCTGAGCATGAAAACGACTGTGAACCGAAACGCACCACAAACGACTAGTAACCGCAACGCACCCAAATGACACTGCTGTATCGCCTCACCTCTCCGTCACGTTTGACTAGATAGCGGATCGATTATCTTACTCGATGGTGTATTCAGCGAAACACGGTGAGTGTCATCTGCGCATGCGTGATTGAGATTACTTAACTCCGCGTTTCGCACATCATTATATTTGGGGGGAAGTATTGTCGCAAAATGTAACCAAAGAAAAGAATAAATAAATAAAATAAAACAAAAGTCAATAAATTAATTAATTAATTAATTAATTAATGACTGAGTGGATGAACTATCGGATCAATGAAGACGGACTGTGACAGAAAAAAACAATGGGAACAAGAAAAAGAGCATCAGCTTTCTTATTTTAATGTTGTGTATTGCTAATGCCGCTTTTAAAATGTCGTTTAAACACGCTTTAAATAACGCTGCGACACTTTATTTTAAATTACCTTGTATCACTAAACTGGCCAGTTTCCCCTAAAAGGTGGCCCTCACGCTAGCTGAGCGTCAAAGATCTAACAAGCTTAGGTTGTGTGTAGGCTCTCAACAGCGCAGTTTTTGAATAGAACTGGTACCTTGGTTGTGATGTGGTCATCTTCCACAAATTCTACAAGTCCATCAACTCAGACACTCGGGTTGGGCCCAGTGTCACTTTTTGTCTGATTGCCAACCCAAACTTAAGTAGCATTCTGATAACGGCAAAGGGTCTATTTGTGTGAGGTATGTAGACATTTATAACTCTGTATTTTCAAGTCGTTAAATGTCTGAAACCTCTTCATTGTCTTTTGGCTAACAGTGTTTACGTTAGCAATTGCGGGTTCTGTTGTGCAGACGTGAATAATTCAATACAGAGTCGGAAGAGGTGAGACCCATCTTTAAGGGTGAAAGCGTTTTAAAGTGCAGTAATCAACCTTAAATATGTTAAAAGTTCTCCTTTGGAATGTCCTGAAATCGGTATCACAAAACCACAACAAAAAACAACAACAACAAAAATCCCGTACACCAATAAACACACACACACACACACCCACACACCTACACACACGCACAAACAAACACACACACACACAGAAAAAAACAACAACAAATGAACAAACAAACAAAAATCAGCAGGAGATAATGTATAAAATAAGGAAAATAGTATCGTGATGTAAAAATATTTATTTTTATCCGCCTGAGTTATAAAGCGTTAAAACCCTTTACAATGTACACAAGCGATGAAAGTCTGTAACACTATAATACAATACCAAACAAATGTGAGAGAACACAAAATACTTTAGGAGATGCATTCTGATAGATAAATGGTAGTATTAAAGCGTGTTGAACCCATTCTTATTGAGGTACTGCGCTACATAAATCTACTGTATTATTATTAAAATTATTAAAATTATTATTATTATTATTATTATTATTATTATTATTATTATTATTATTATTATTATTATTATTATTATTATTATTATTATAACTTGCGTACAGTTGAGTCTATCCCGGCCCTTCACGAGAAACGAAGCAGCACCAAAGTTCCAATTAATACAAACAAAACCACGCCCAAACTATAATCATTTAACAAACAAACAAACAAGCCACGGAGTTCAACAAGGCATAATTGATTTGTTTTCTTCCCTACATAATTACCTCCCTTATCAAAATGTACACCAACAACAACAATTACCAGAAATTTGTTTTTGAAAAGAACACGCCCAAATTACGAATACCAAATAAAGAAACAAAATCCGTTTCACCTAATCTATCCCAAATGAAGTAATATTGATATTGTTCCAGCAAGGTATACCCCTACAATAACCTCATTTCAAAATTTTTTACTGGATGCTTGTGATTTTTCCCTGCAAAAAAACTTTTCAACTTACTGCACTGAAAGGCAAAGTCAATACCTTAACCTTCCACGATGGGCCTGGATGAAAAAAACAAACTTACCCACACCTCCATTAAAATCAAACTGTCACAGTTTTCTCTATAATCTATTGAAATTTAATGACTTTGTTAAAGATTCATTTCTGAATATATTGACCAAATTTGGCATGTTGATGTTATAAATAAAATTAGAAATAAACAACAAAGTTTTCATTTAAAAAGCCTGGAGTCATTGTGAACTCGAGGGAAAGTAAGTTTTCTATTTATTTGATCGTTATAATTTAATATTACGGCAATCAGAGTCCAGGGCCTGAGTTCATGGTGGGCGACCAGGGGTTGGGGAGATGGAACCTAGTACGTGTTGGGGGTATTTGTGTTGACGGCACTCACCCAGCTAGGACGTGACCGTCAGGATCTTTAAAGTCCGTGCGGCGGGACGCGTGCGCGCAGCCTAGATCTCGGTTTATATTCTTATCCGAATGTCGGGATTTTTTTTAACGTACCCTTATGATCGGGATTTTTAGCGTACCCTAACACGAGGGTTAGGGTTAGGTACACCGACGAAAGAGTCGTAATAGGGACCTTTCGGAAGCGAGCGATTTTCGTTGCCAAAGTGTTTCTGTCCGTGACGTCAGTCTTTTATGCTCTCATTAGTATTCAAAGGAGAAAATTCACGAAATCTTTCTCGGTAGTTTCGTAGAAAACAAAAGGGCTTTTCCACAAAGTTAACTTTGTGGATATATTTTGTTTATTATATGACATCCAAAAGGAAGGGATTTTGTGAAAGAGACTTTACTCAACCATTTTAGATGTGAAAAGTGGGATCTGCACTTGTTTTGAGACTTAGAATGTAGTTTGAAGCGAGGTACTGGAAGTAGGTCAAGTTCGTCACTGCGTGGCGTATGAAGCCGCCTCGAGGCAACCACGAAAACAAAAAGTAGTGCGGAATCATTTTCACAACGAAATCACTCGCTTTCGAAAGGTCCCTAATAATAAACTCTTGTGAGGAAACACAAATAAACAAACAAACAAAAAAAAACCCTCCTTCCATTAATTGGGATTTGAACCCTGACCTCTAACCACCGGAGCTGGGCGGCGTACCTCGGATCTCACGCTGCAACGCTCTCTGTACGTTTAAAAAAATATATTATTATCCTATCTATCTATCTATCCATCCTATCCTATCCCGTAACTCTGAGGTCGTTGGGGCACCACAGATGATCGTTTAACCAGCGTACTCCATCTTTCTCAACATGTCCTCAGCAACCCTGTCAAGCCAGTGTCAAGCCAGTCCATTCTTGAATATTGTCGAATATTATGTTCTCAAATAATTTTTTCTCGTTTTCAGTATTATTAAAATGCTGTTTTCGTTGTTTTTTTTTTTTAATAAAACAACAACAAACAGCTTTACACTTTTCAGTAAAACAAAACAGCTTGCAAGTCGCACAAAAAAATGGTTGTTGGTAGTTTTTGATACAACGCAAAGTTTTGATCATTCTATTGGTCATACACGCTCATGCAATATGGCGTTAAAAGAGTGAGCTTTCATTCCTGCAACCAACCTCTTACGTTTTGACATTTTCCATTTCTGTTCTGAGAGAGAGTGGTTTCCCTTTTGTTTAACGGTACACCAATGTCGTAGCCCTATGACCCTATTTGTGACTAAAGTCTGAAGCTTCAAGAGTGCGTCTTTGCAGGGTATGATGTATTGTATAAACCTAAAACAAAAGCCTGGCTTCTGCCTCTTACCGGCGTTGGTAGAGATGTTATTTTTAGTTCCAGGAGGGTAGCTGGTTGCAAGTAATTGGGACAAAACCAACGGAATACCATTTATTTTAAATACTGCACTTTCCAAAGGGTTATTTTGTTGTTGTTGTTGTTGTTGTTGTTGTTGTTGTTATTGTTGTTGTTGTTATAAGTTTATTTTTTCAGTGGCGCAACACTCACCGTGAATGAAAAAAGGATCTGTCGATGGGAAAGGTTCGAAGTGGGTCCCTGTAAAACTTAAAAAAACCAACCTTGTTCTTCATTCAAGGGAGTTTTATTGATAGTCTCCCACAGTAAGCTAGTTAGTCAAAACACGGCACAGAAGCGCAAGCAAAACACCGCATTGACGTGAGGCAATTTGAGTCAATCTATAGAAGATGCTTTCTGCATGCTCTTTTCTCCAGTGTCGACGAGAAGGGAGAAAGAATACGAACTACAGACTGATGTTATTATTATTTTTGACGTTTGACCTATTACCTTTTAAGAAAGATAAAAACCTAGTCTTAAATGACTTATTTTATTCTGAAGACATTTTACAAGACTGTCAACTCTTTTCTCGAAGCCAGCTTGCCAACATGCGACTCTTATTTTGATTGAAGCCATTTAGAGACTGGACTGTCAACTCTTTTCTCAAGGCCAGCTTGCCCACGTATAACTGTTTAGTTTGCTTGAAGGCATGTTAGAAGACTGTCAACTCGTTTCTCAAAAGCAGTTTGCAGAAGTATCTTATTTTGTTTGAATGCATTTAAAGATTGTCAACTATTTTTTCAAGACCTGCTTGCGCGGCATGACCTTTTAAGTTCAAGAAAGAGGAATGTGAATAATTTCTTCTTAACCTTTCCGAGTCGAATAATAATAATAATAATAATAATAATAATAATAATAATAATAATAATAATAATAATAATAATAATAATAATAACAATAACAATAACAATAATAATACGGGATACTATTTATGCGCGCTTTCCCCGAAACTACCAGTCAGGGTAAAAGCGCGGCGATCTGTACCAACATACATGCTCACCTGTTTCACCCACTCTCATACACACACATCTATCACTCAAACATATGGTGTACAGTCAAGGATATCGCTGTTAGAAGGCCGAAAGGAACTCAAATTTTATTGTGGAAATTTTAGATTGACTGCATCTAATAAAAGATGGAATACGCTGGTTAAACGATCATCTGTGGTGCCCCTACGACCTCCGATTTATGGGATAGGATAGGATAGGATAGGATAGGATAGGCATCTAATACCATTATTAAAGGGCGCGAAGGAACCGTTTAGCAACTTGGCAACACAAGGAGTAAAGATCGATAACTTTTATCGAAAACTGCCTTCGTCATATCAGCTTCAGTTATACCCCCTTTTCCGCCATTTTAATTTCCCAACAAGCCCTGCGGTTACCTCCCGCCAACGCTTTAAATAGAAAACAGCCCTCCTTGGTTCAGTAGCAGCTCATCGTCTGGCGATAGTTAACTGCCTCCATCGGAAACGCAATCAAAATTGGCTAGATTGATGTCAGATTACATTCAAATACCGTTTACATTGAAGTGCTGGTATAGTCCTAGTGGTAGTTGTTGTTGTTGTTCATTTCAGTAAATCTTTCTTACCTCATCAAGGAATTTGGACAGGTGCAGAGATCATCACTCAAATAAACAAATAAATGAAGAAAAAAAATAGAGGAAGAAATAACGGTTGCATTAAAATATCATACAGGTATGCTTAAATGTCCTACTTCTTCGGATGAATATTTAAACCAAGGTCTAGACTATGGACGCACCCACTCCATCGCACAAATTTTAAAGATCCTGACGCTCAGGTCCTCGACGCGAGAGTGCTGGCTAAACACATATATCCAGCATGCACTTCATTCATTTTTCCCCACACCCGGTAGCCCAGGATTGTGCTCAGTTGTCTGGGCGTCAAACTATGCGCCCAAAGGCAGTAAGTAGGCACCTCGGGCAGCTTGAGTTAGATCCTGTATCGGCCAGCGCCTTGAGCAGCTCTTGACCTGGAAAAGCGCTATGTAGGGACAACTCAATAACAATAAATAAATGTGAAAAGTTGTCCGATGTCCTGTGTAAGCGGAGTTTGACACTTTCCGGGACCAAGAGACCTTTATTGCAGATGCTGTGCATGGCTCTGCAGCACGAATAATCCCAGTGTACCACAAACCGATCCAGAGGAGGAGAAGCAGGCTTCTTCTTCTTTTCATTGACTACCAGCTTCATCATAGTGGGTTAGCTGGCTTGTAAACTTCTGAAGAAGCGGGGGGAGGGGGGAGTGGGGGGGTATGAGAAATCCATGTATAGAATCCCTTTTCATCAGCTGTTTCACATCTCCTTTAAACTTTTATTTTTTACTCGTCTCCCTCACAGTGAACATTCTGCAGACGTTTGACTTTTGGGGTTATGGATATATGGCTATATTGAAGATGATCAAGCAACCAAGGACTACTTCACTGCCTTGTTGTTGATTCTGTGTGCATGTCTGATACTTGGTTGGCCGGTGCTTCGAGCAGCTCCGTGGTCTGGTATCTGCGCTATGTAAGAACACTCTGTTTAACCTGCAGTACGGTGGTATAGCAGGAACTGAAAATGTAACAGTATCTGATTGTATACAGTAGCAGTCTTCAGCATTGTCTTGAGAGTCAACCAACTGAAGGGTTCCTAACGTCGCTCTTTCCACTACATCAATACAGTAAAACCTCCGTTGTGAGACCCTCTCTTAAACAACTTCCTCCAACATACGACCGGGAAAAAATTCACCGATGGTTTGTACTATATAAACGACCTCTCTTAAACGACTACCTCTAAAACGCGACTTCCGACCTTCGAATAATAAAATTTTACGACCTAGCATCATCTGAAAAATTTAGATTCCAAAGCAATACTATATTTGTGCGCTTGAACAAAACAGATTCGTTTACAACTTTTAACAGCAGACGATGCATTAAGACAGCTAAGGGGCTGACCAGATTTGCCCTGAGCAGGGGGCTGTCAGATCTTGCCGACACCATGTCTGTGTTCAAAGTGACATACTAAGAGAACATGCACGGGTGGGGTGGAGGGGGGGGGGGTCATGCAAACAAACAGAAATAATCGCTTTCTTTCAAAAAAAATACAAACTATTCAATGATTTAAAAAAAATTACAACAATATTATTGGGGTTATCTTATAAATAGTTATAACTCCAAACATGCACTCAGCACTTACATACACTTTTAAACAACTATCATACCAACATTGATTTTTTATTTTGTAAATGATGAGGAACAGGAAGATATTGACTGTATTGGTTGTGAGACAGAGTTTAATCTATATTTCTGAAAGATGGTAGATGCTCCCTATACTTAATGATATGTGTACTTTTTGTACATGTATTTATTTTACTTAATTAATTTTCTTATTGTCTTTCGAAAATGTCCTACCTCCTTTTTAAGACCCCTCCAATTTAAGACCTCGTTTTAATGGCAATTTAAAGGTCGAAAAACGGAGGTTTAACTGTACTAGTATAGGACTGATACTACGGTTCCACCCGTACTATTCTCAAGAGGAATATTCCACTGTGTCAACACAAGACCTGCGTCAACTTTATCGCATTGTCAACAATTAAGCTACATTACAAACCAGGCAGCTACGTAAAAGTTGTTTCCCGCTCTTTTACGATTGTGAGCGACCTAGTATCGCAGTTGTAAATATATCCAGACATTCATGAAAGGAGAGACTCTCCCCCCGCCCCCCCCCCTTCCTTCTCATCGACTTCTTCTCTGTCTCTTTGATTCTTGCTGTTCTCTGTTTCCCTCTGGGCTGGCTTGGTAGCACTGCTGGTTTCCTATGCCGAAGGTCGCGGGTTCCAATGAGACGAGCTTATCCGACTTTCCAGGACACCGAGGGTTTTCTCCGGGTACTCCGGTTTCCTCCCTCCCGGCGATAAAGGTAGTGGATCCAGTCAATCCAAATTAACTAATATTAAACATTTGATTTCTCTTCCGCTTAATATGTCTTCTTCTTAATATGCCTCCTCCTTCTTCTTCTTAATATGTCTTCTTCTTCTTTTTCTTCTTAATAGGCCTATGTCTCCTTCTTTCCTAATGTTTTCTTCTTCTTAATATGCCTTCTTCTTCTTCTTCTTTTTCTTTCTCCTCCTCGTGTTCCCTTGCAATGCCTCCGTCTTCTTCTTCTCTTTAACTCACTCCTCCCCCCTCCTCCTCCTTTTCTTCTTTCGTTCCTTTATTCCCTCCCCTCAACCCCATCTCTTCCGGTATAAAAGGGACTCCTAGCAATTCTAAGGTGATTATATAATGTCTTGATGTAATATTGGATCGGTATCGCCTGGAGTAGGAACCGTCGCGTTCTTTAGTCGTGGTGACTGTGGCGACGTTCTAAATTCGATTAGGCTATCTCTCCCTGACATGTCTTAACGGGGTAACGATCGTTAGACACGACCACGCAGGTATGTCGCGCTACCTGACGTAATGTTCTACTCGTGAAGTTATCGAATGAGGATAAATATGTGAAACATGGTTTCCATCCTCGTCGCATGTACGACTGAGTCTTTTATAAATTTACGCTATATAAATGCGATTTATTCATTCATTTCTTCTTCTTCTTCTTCTTCTTCTTTTTATTCTTCTTCTTTAGTTTCGGAAGAAACTGGAAATGTTTAAGAATAAGACTGTAAATGAGATGATTCTCTGAATAAGCGTGCAAATCAGTAGAAGCGTGTTGATGGTAGGGTGTGTGCTGTTTGTGTGTGTGATGGGGGGTGGAGTTAGGTAGGTGTGAGCCTGCGCCTGTAGGGGTGGGGATGGGAGTGAGAGTCTAAGTGAAGCAAATTTGAAAAATACAATAAAATAAAATAAAACTAAGGCGTCCGTTAGCCAATTATCTTCAAATTGCCTGCGGCGTCTTCAACAAGATGCAATGCAATCACACAGCATAGAAATCGTCATTGTGTGTGAACTGATGGCGAAATGATGTAGACTGCCAATACAGATCCATTTTATGAAGAAGAATTTTTCATTTTGGATTTTGGATTTTAGAGAATATTCGCCACCCAAGCGCATGAAATTCTGACGTTGCTTTTTCAGCGAAAGCGAAGCTGCTGCAGGGCACCGCCGCCCAGGGCGAACGGGGACTAAGATCCAGCAACTCCATTTCATCGTATTCTTGGCCCAATCCCTACATAAGGGTAGTAGTGTTTGAAGGATGCGTTTTGTATATCCGCGCTCTATCACTCACCCTCTAGAACGTGAGCGTCAGGATCTTTAAACTAGTCGTCCGCGCGATGGAATGTATGCATGCGTGTAAACGTCCGACAGATACACGAAAACGATGATTAAATGAAGAAGGTGATGATAATAATGAGAAGAAGAACACCACCACCACCACCACCACCACAAAACAACAAAAGAAGCAAATTTTCAGCTCAAAGAATTGCTCAAGGAGACAGTTAAAGTAGGCATTGAACCCCAGCCACATATTTGTCTGCGTACTTCGTAACGAGAGGGACCGTTTAGCTCACATCTGCATGCTGTGGTTATTTCGACCGTCAACTGAACTTTTATACAAATAATTGCGAGCAAAGACAAAGTTGTAAAACGTTGACGGGTTAGGCAACAATAATAGCAGAAAATTGCATCCCCATTGCTGATAACAACAGCAATGATACCGATGGGGGCAAGCTTTGATAATGTTACACTGGATTGATGATGATGATGATGATGATGATGATGATGATGATGATGATGATGATGATGATGACGATTTTGTTGAGGACGATGATGATGATGATGATGATGATGATAATAATAATAATAATAATAATAATAATAATAATAATAATAATAATAATAATAATAATAATAATAATAATAAATGTTATATACGCGCTTTTCCCCAAATACCAAATACTCAATCGGGCTCAAAGCGCGGCGATCTGCACCAACATATTTGCTCACATGTTTCACCCACTGTCACTCACACAAAAAACACCCATCTATCACTCAAACATTTGGTGTACAGGCAGAGAGATCGCTATAATTATAAAAACAAAGGAAATAGAATTTTAGTTTTAACATTGTTAAAATGACTGCCTCCAGGACCATTTTAGAAGGAATGGAGGAACATGGGAGTACCCGGAGAAAACTCTCATTGACCTCCCAAGTCACATGAGTTCGCTCCTTGCGGGAATCGAACCCGCGACGTTAGGCAAAGGAACCCGACGACTAACGCACTGCGCCGCAAGGCCGCTCATAAAACGTGAAAATAAAAATCAATGTAAATAACAGATACATAGAGAAAAGAATGCCAAAAATCCCACATTGAACATGACTTTGGCTGAAGGCAAGATGGACGACCGTCATCATTACGCCAGGCTGATGTTCATGCACCCAAATGTTGGCGGTGTCTAAATACACAAATCTGCAGGCGGTTTTCGCCACCCATCACCAGACGCGCTTTATTATATTTGTTTTCCCTTTCAAGTCATTGTGTCTGTAACTTGTCAATTCTGGGCAAACACAAAACAAGGAGAGAGAGAGGGAGAGAGAGATCGAGAGAGGGATCGAGAGAGGGAGAGAGAAAGAGAGAGAGAAGAAGGAGGAGGAGGAGGAGGAGGAGGAGGAGGAGGATGCAAAACAAAATTATAAAGCAGATAAATTTGGTGACACTGACAAGAAAGGAAAATAATGTAAGGACAAAAAAAGTCAATTCCGGAGAACGTAAAAAAAAGCGTATAGAGGATGGATGGAAGAGAAAGAAGAAAAGAAGAAGAAGAAGAAAAATGAGAAAAAGGAGAAGAAGAAGGAGGAGGAGGTGGAGGAGAAGGATCTTCTTAACCACCATGGACAGACGGCTTTTAAAAACGTTTTACTTTTCAATTAGTATTCATATTCGTAAAGCGAATAGATACAGTAAATGCAGAAGCAGAAGGAGGTATGATAAACGCCGAGAACAGTCAAAGTGTTAAGTCGAGATGGTTTATTGCAGAGAACATGGTTGCGTTACAATACTGTAGTCAAAAAGTCAAATAAAAACGAATATTCGATCGAAAAACAAACGAACCAAACTTAAAACGCCGAGAAAGTAGTGATACAGTACAGTGATGAGGGAATGAATGAGGGAGAAAGTAGTGATACAGTACAGTGATGAGGGAATGAATGAGGGAGAAAGTAGTGATACAGTACAGTGATGAGGGAATGAATGAGGGAGAAAGTAGTGGTACAGTACAGTGATGAGGGAATGAGTGAGGGAGGAATGGGAAGAGGAAGACGGAGACGTGCGGAGGACGTGTGGGGGAGAGAAAAATTGAAGACAGAAACGAACAGACGGTGCGAACACACAGTCCGATCGACGGCGTGACAGGCACGGCAACAATGGTGAGCATCACTCATTTGCAACGTTAGGCAAACGTCTGCTTTCAGCAACGTCACGCGTGGCGGCCTTCATCAAACAAAGACAACACAACACGGCGCCTTATCTGGTAACGACCACTCCGTGCCTCATTAAAAAATCCTTTTCACCAATCTAACCCCTCATCCTGCTCTCTTCGCTCACACATACGGGCCGTGTTTGTACTAAACTAAACTAAAAGCCAGTACGAGGTGGTACAGCATGGAAGCAGTTTTTAATTACAATGTCGCATTTTGGAATTCACTGTTCTATAATGTGCTGGGCCAGTACAAAGATAGTTGGTTACAATAATGATAATAATCATAACGATATTAATAAAGATAACAAATAAGAATAATGATTTTAGACTCTCTATTGCTAAACTTATGATATAACAAACAATAAAACTGGAAACATAACAAAAAATGTCTTTAAACACTGTTCCTGTTTTAAGTGTGTAGCCTATTTTACCATTTAGAAATTAGCAAATGTTTCAAAATATTGTATTAAAGGACAGAAATACAGGGTCATTAGTTTATTTTGGATCTGGAATTAGTTTGGGCACATGCATCAAGCATGACGGTGTGTCATCTTTTGTTTATTGTGTCTTCGTCTGTTTATCTTTGACCTGTTCCGTTACTCTTAACATTGATCATTCAGGACGGGCTGATGCTAAATAAAGTGAGTCCTTTAGCTGCTGTAGCAGACGACCCTTTGCACGGCCAAACACAGAGTTTAGATTTTATTTTTTTCCCTCCAAATATGAGGCATCCAACCAAAAATATCTGAATATAAGCAAATAGTCAAGTCTTAGAGCAAAGTTTACATTTTATAAGTTTGTGCACAGTTTTAATCTCGACACTGAACGTGCTTTAATAGAGATTTTAAATTTCGCAGTTGCGTTTCTTGATGTACTCCATGTTCGCCGTAAGTCAGAAGAGAATGGTAAAGGTAGGTAAAGGTAGTCCCATAGCCTTGTGGCCGTAGGGGAGCGTGATGTTGGAGATCACACTTATCTTGGGCCAGCGTAATGAGGGTGATGCCCATCTCTCTCCCTCGCTGCTTTACATTCCCCACCCTTAAGAGAGTAGGTACTCAGTCACAGTTGAGTCAACTGGGGGCGTTGTTATTTGTCGCTTCACGTTTTGCGGTCACCCATCCAAGTGTTAACCGCACTGGACGGTGCTTAACTTGCGACACAGTAGCGAGTGCTCCAACCACTGCGCTATCCGACATCCCTCAGAAGAGACTGAGAGAATGATTATAAACAATATGGCAAGCCACTAAAATGTATTCCCACACACAGAGCCCCAAAATAGGCATTTTCAAAAAGTTTGAAGATCTTGGTGGTGGTTTGATTCGGGTTTCTTTTTCTAACGAAACAAAGCAAAACACATGCATGGAGTGAAAGGCCACTGATCTAAAGTATCTGCAAACCCAAACTTATCCCAATCGGCTTGGCCAATGTTTCCATACAGCGCAAAGCGTGTTTAGAAAATGATGACCTTGACCTTTGAGAAAGTAAAAATACCCATGATGAGGAAATAAAATTAAAAAAAAATACGTGGAAAAAAAGATTGACAAGCGGACATACAAACAGACAAGACACTATCCCAAAACATTCTAACACTTCCCCCAAACGTCAGTTCCACAAAGTTTCTCAGGTGAATTATTCTACACGAAGAAATGAAAACGACATAGACGGCTACACATTTCTACAGCTAGACAGGCAAACAGACAATAATTCAAGACAGGCCAATTTACGCGTGAACCAGACTTCGCGTTCAGTGTTGCAAAATGTTTCCTCGGTGGATTATGGACCACAACTCAGATGGGGGAAATGCCAAATGTTAGAGTGCAGAAATAAAACCAGATTTTGCCAGATGGGGCCAATTCTACAGTCAGGACCGATAATTTGATTGATCCGATGACGAACAATTACAATCATCCAATTGTCTCCCCTTAAAGAATAATTCTCTCCCATATTGTGCTTCCATCACCTCCCACTTCCCTCCCTTGGAAGAATAAATCCCTTCCCATCCCCCCGCCCCTCTTTTTCTTTTTCTTTTTATTTTTTATCAGCGATTATTTCGCCATACAACAGCTTTTCTGCTGGTGCAGCTTTTGTGTGAGATTACGTCAGGTACTTTAGCGGGAAGAGTGATTAAGCCACAAGACTGGGGAAATCGCCTTTGCAACTACTTGATGATTTTCTGGAACTTTTCACGCAATTATTGCCTTCCTTTTGTCTACCCCTTGCCATGATTATACTCTCGTGACCTCAAGTGCGAATATCGTCACGCTGCGATGGAAGCGCGTGCCAACGTCACGCACGCATGCGCACACAACTTCCTCTCCTCCCCCTTCCCCCCCCCTCCCCTACACTGTTCTTGTTCGGTGCTCAGATGATCAGACCATATTGATTATATACTATAAACAACCGAGAAACTTTGTAGTGATTTTAACACTTCATTGGGCAATACTGAATGTTATGAAAGTCTTACTTAAGCGCGCCTCTTAATTCCGCTGTAAGCAGAAAGTGTTCAGTTTCCTGTGTTTTCCGATCCTCTCTGGAACAGTGTCATCGATCGCTTCTTAAAGACTTTGTCATTGTAGTATGGTTCTGCAATAATAATTTTTTATTGGTAGTCGCTGATCTTGCAAAGACCATCCTGCAAGGCACAGTGCAAGGAGGTAGAAAAAGAGGGAGAACGAAAAAGAGGTGGGAGGACAACATTCGAGAATGGACTGGTTTGACACTGAGCGAAGCCATCAGGGCTGCTGAGGACAGAGAAAGATGGAGTATGCTGGTTAAACGATCATCTGTGGTGCCCCTACGACCTCCGAGTTACGGGATAGGATAGGATAGGATGGGATGTTTTCCACTGAAGTCACACTTTCATACAACATAAGTAACGGTGGGAGAGATGGAAGGGGGGGGGGGCGGTGATGGAAGGAGGGAGGGAGGGAGGGAGAAGAAAATTGGAATGGTAGAGGGACAATAGGTGCGCGAGAGAGACTATGTGAAGAAAAAAAGTGTGGAAATACAAAGAGTGCAGAGATGGGATACAAGGAGAGAGAGAGATAAGATATAAGATAAGATAAAAGAAAGAGAGAGAGAGAGAGAGAGAGAGAGAGAGAGTGTATGTGTGTGTATGTAGGTGTGTGTGTTTGGGTGTGTGTGCGTGTGTGTGTGTGTGCGTGTGTGTGTGTGCGTGTGTGCATGTACTAGAGAGAGACAGACAGACAGAAAGACATACAGATATACACACAAAGACAGACAAACAGAGAAAGAAAAAAAGACAGAGAAACAGGGATTTGGGATTAATATAATGATCTTTTTTCGCAGTAATTCAACAAATTACCACTTGTGGGAGGAAGTCAGAGGAAAAGTCAATTAAGCCCAGTACAGTGGGCGGACAAGGTTATCCTGTGCAGCGCAGTTTCCAAGCTCAAAGAGCTGACCAAGGTCCACTTCACAAAACACGCCCACACCTGGGTCATCAAGTCCCACGCCGTGAGTAAAACTCACGAAGGTCATCCTTGAACTGCGTGGCAACAGAACGGTTCAGCGCTCTCACGCAAAGCCCAACTGTGGATCCACAGGATTTGCTGGCAAGTCGACACACGGAATACTGCGCTGCACTACATTGTACAGCGAGGTGAACACACTCCTTCGGATGAGAGTATAAACCGAGGTCTAGTCTGTGTCGCATGCATTTCGTCATAACGGACTTTAAAGATCCTGACGCTCATGTCCGTAACAAGAAAACACCCAGTATGTACCTTGGGTAAAGCGCTTCACTTGGGGCTGCCGTACTTTCGAAAATGAAAGTGCCCGAATTTCACCTAGGTGATAATAAAGTTGTTAAAATAAATTTAAAAAAAATAAAAAATAATAAAATAACACTGCAACAAGGACCCATCAACCGCTTCTTATTCAAAGATATACATAAACCCATTAACTATAATAGGCCTATACTACAACCACCAGAACGACTGGAACAGTAAGATGGCCAGTGCACACAGTTGATAACCTGGGCCTTATGCTGAACGAAAAACAGGCATTTGCTCTTAACGTTTCTAAACATTGCCATTTAGTGTTGCAATTCTATCACTTGATTTTCAATAAACCCAGTCAATACATTGTAAATCTAAGAACACAGCCAACATTTTGTATATTCCTGTTATAGTTGACATTGTTAGTGTTATTATCAAAACCCAAATTGTACAAAATATGATTTATATTTAATTTTTGTATTGTATCCTCCCTCTCTATGTCTCTGTCTCTGTCTCTGTCTCTCTGTCTCTGTCTCTCTCTCTCTCTCTCTCTCTCTCTCTCTCTCTCTCTCTCTCTCTCTCTCTCTCTCTCTCTCTCTCTCTCTCTGTGTGATCACTATGTAGTGACAAGACGTAAAATTTTAAGAAGTAAATTGAACTGAACGCAGCCAAATGGCCATTTGTATATATGGCATAATTCCCTAAACAGACCACTGCCTATCCTATCCTATCCCGTAACTCGGAGGTCGTAGTGGCACCACAGATGATCATTTAACCAGCATACTCCATCTTTCCCTGTCCTCAGCAACCCTGATTGTTATGAGGACCACTGCCAGCCAAACTAAAAACGTACACGTTTCCTGTCACTCCCTAACTCTCTTCTTCTGAATATATTTAGTATAGTTCTATGCGTAGATTCTCGATCTGTTTTAGAAGCTCTAAAATCTAATATTACCTGTAAACGAAAAGAGATTATTTTTTAGATTAATAACTTTATTCATGGATTGATAATTAGTGGTACTGAAGTGACCCTTTGCTGGATTCCATCGCATTGTGGATTTCTATATAATGATTGGGCTGATCATGCTGCAAAATTAGGTGCATTAAATATTAATTCCCTATCATTTAAATTAAATCTGTCTTCTAAAGAAATTCAAAACAATATTGAAAATTATATTGTAAAGAAACTTTAGTTCTATACAAACTATAAAAAAATCTTCGTCGATTTCCCAGATCAGTTTTATCTACAACAAACAGAATATTATTAAATTCAATTAAAACCAAATATTGTAAAAATGTAAAGTGCATTTGTGATTAACCTTTAACTCTAAAACATCTATTATTTGATTGTATTCAGATTCATCCTCTTTTGCCCCTTGAAGTAAATACCATAACATCAGTCAAAAACATTAGTCATGAATTAAGTGTGGGATTGGCAAAAGCTTTAATTTCTTCTCCAGTCGCTCGTTTTATTTAACTGACATTGTTTTTGTTATGTTAGAGAGATAGTAATAGTACCTGTGTGCATGTATGTGTTCATGTATGTCTGTTTAAATGCGTGAATCTGTATGTATGGTCTTTATCATCTTGATGAAAAAAGACGTTAATAAAACAACCAACCAACCTAACTCTCTTCTTGTTCTTTGTTAAACTCGCCAGTAATACTGTCTTCACTAGGAACATTTAAATGCTTAAATCAGTTCTTTCATGAAACATCATCGCTATCTGATACAAACATTTTTTTCATTGTAAGGAAAGTTATATAAATTCAAATTGTACAAATGTCCTCTGGGAGTACTTGAGGGCAGTCAAGGCTAAGAATGATGACGGGCTGTGGGAAGATTGTGTACCTTTGCGCTATGATCTGTTTACCTTCTTAGTGCCCAGGACAATGCGTTGCTGTGCTGGTCACCTTGTGTCCACTCAGGCGCCCTCCCTTGCCCTTCGTGCGCCATTTAGAGGAGGCAATTAGCATTCATCTCGGACACAATGAGTGCCGCGCCAATCAGGGAATCCAACAGTAGTTATCCGTTTATCGTCTGCAATGATAAAGGGAAACTACTCCTCCGGCGGATAACGTTAGCCGGGCCAGGGCAGAGCAACATATCGGTGTCAGGGAATGACGGTTTTGACAACACAGGGCTACCATAGAGCCCACGAAGCAGTCAGTTGTCAGTATCGGGTTTCTGAGACTTTTGACATCAGTCGCCAGCGATATAGGCGACTTGCGACAGGGCTTTGGGGTAAAAAGCCACGCTCCGCCTCGTTTCCGATTGTCGTTATGATAGCTCGGCTGTGGAATTATGGGACGTTATGGCAGCTAATGTGGGGAATTATGATAGCTTAATGTGAGCAGCTATCACAGCCCCGGTGGTTTTATTACAAAGCCCCATGATAGGCTTTTGACGTTGGGTGGTTTGTCACAACAGCTATCATTGCGTCTAGCTTTGGTGAATAACGATTGGCGCTAGAGGTTATATGGCAGGCCTGAGGGCTCTAAAGTGGCCAATGAGAAGTGTATGGCTGGCCTTTTAGTGTCAGTTTAATTTCTATATAAACCTTCAATTGTTATGAGGACAAGGCACATTCGATTGCAACTGACGTAAATTAGTGGTCCCCTTTGATTGCTTCTTAATCATAGTGACTGTTAATTATCTTCTCCCCATCTTCTCTGTTCTTCTCTCTTTCCTGCGTAGTTGTTCATCTAATGTTTGTGTCTTCGCCTGGCGTCTTTTGATGAGCCAGAGAATGACAGAGGAGGGTCAGGTAAAGAAGAAGTGAAGGCTATCCTATCCTATCCTATCCTATCCTATCCTATCCTATCCTATCATGTCCAGTAACTCTGAGGTCGTAGGGGCACCACAGATGATCGCCTAACCAGCATACTCCATCTCTCTCTGTCCACAGCAGCCCTGATGGCTTCGCTCAGTGTCAAACCAGTCCATTCTCGAATGTTGTCCTCCCACCTCCTTTTCGGTCCCCCTCTTCTTCTACCTCCTTGCACTGTGCCTTGCAGAATGGTCTTTGCAAGGCCTGATGATCTGATGACGTGGCTATACCATCGGAGTTTCCGTTTTTTCACCACTGTGAGCAGGTCATCGTGTTGTCCAATGGCTTGTGTGATGGTCTGTCGGACTTCGTCGTTGGTGATGTGTTGGGTATAGGCTAGGTTTGGGATACTTGGATGTGCGGGTGCGTTTAAATGTGCGTATGTGAGTACGCGTGTGTGTGTGTGCGTGTGTGTGTGTGTGTATATATGAGCATGTGTGCGTGTGCTTGTGCGTGTATGTGTGCGCTTTGTCTTTGATGTTTTTGGTTAATCTAATTGCATATATTGATGTGATTTATAGAGAATGCAACTTCAAATTGTGTGTATATGTATGTATGTATGTATGTATGTATGTATGTATGTATGTATGTGTGTGTGTATGTATGTGTGTGTTTGTGTGTGTCAGGGGGGGGGGGTGAAGGGGTAGCAAATCAAAGCTGGATCACTGACTGTAGACAAGAACAACGGGCTCAGCACACTACCTTGCATTAAACACCAAAATGACTGTTATCAATCGAAAGAAAACAACTGCCGGTGAAAGGTTAGCCCAAAGAATTTTTTTTCAACTCCTCTGCCTCTTTCCCTTCTTCTCCTCCTCCTCTTTCTTTCTTCCACATTTTCTTCTAAATGAAACAACTGCTTGTGAAAGGTTAACTCCCTTCTTCCGCCCGCTCACTCCTCCATCTTCATCTTCTCTTCTTCTTCTTGTTCTTCTTCGTCGTTGTCCTCCTCCTCGTCATCCTCCTAGCCCCCATATTTTTTTGTCGTCCTCTGCATCCTTCCCTCCTTTCTCTTCCTCCTCCTCCTCCTCCTTCATCTTCCTTTTTTTCCTGTCCAAAAAACATGTCACTTTTCGTGGTAGAAGAAGATCGAAGGAACACGTTATTTCGCCACAAACAGAACACGCCTCGAAAATCGTCAATAAAATCGTTAACAGCAAGGCTCCCAGTCCACACAAATAAAGAAAAAAAAAACTACCATCCACAATTTCAGATATTATCAGAGTTCCTTCAAAACTTAGTATTTCCATAGCGTAAGGTCTGAAAAAAGTCAAACTGTAGCGGGTTGGGGTGGGGAGGATTCGGGGAAGGAAGAGGGAGAGGCACAATGCTGGAGTTTGTTTCTAGTTCAGCTGGGAGCTGATATGAAATGGTTGAATGGAAGTTCGGCGCTACTTGCTTTTATAAATGGATGTTGTATTTTATGCTGGCCGTTGTTGTGTGAGTGTGGCTGTCGATGATTGTTGTACACTGCAACACCATTTTCCTTGCTGCTTGTTGGGACAGTTACGATTCTGATTCTGATTCTGAAACTGCTAGCTCCGAAATACTCAGCATTATAAAGAATTTTTTTTAAGAACGTGTTTTGCTTAGGTAGAGGTGGGCCTAACGCACAATAGCATACAGATTGTCTGAGATTATCAGAGTGCCCTTAGTCGTGCTCGTTAGACAGTTGTACGATTCCAAAAATCAGATACTATCTCCACAATACTGTCGTGATAAAACACCGTTTCCTCGCTGGTCATTCAACGGGATGTGGATTCATTTCCTCTTCTCATCGGCCTCCGTCTTCTACTTATTATCCACCATGACATTGGCTCTACCACAACTTTGACTTCCATCCATCCATCCGGAGTCAACTGGACGAATCATCTTCTTCATGGTCAAGGGTGAAAACGGAAATCTGGTTTAGAATACTAGGGGCAACGTTTTCAAGACAAAGAATTACTATCAAACAAAGAAATCCGGAATTCAACAATTCATCCAGCTCCACTTTAGTTAAGTGACGAATTATGTATAGATATTCAATATTCATTATTTTTATAAGAACCTTGTCACCACAGGTTCATTGTAACATAACATATGAAATAAATATCTACCGTCAACCAGTGGTATTCTTTATTAGTTGTAAAATAGTAAATAAGACGAGCTATTAGCTAATAATTAGTGTATAATCTCTTGTATTATTTATTCTCTATTTTAAAATATTGTTTTCTCTTATACTGATTTCTGGACACCATAAGAAAGGTAAATATTTATTCTCTCAATACATTTCTTTTAAAAGTATTCATTCGAACTCTCTAACATCATAAATAAGCAATATAAAAACGCGACAAATACTCTGTTGTTTTTTTAGAACATAAATCGTTACACATTCATATATAAGCCATAAAAAGACATCAAAAATGTTATTTGTCATTCAGAGATAAATACAAGAAAATGTCATGATAATATCAACTATCAGAAAAATAGATAACAGTCTGAATAAGAACAACAGTAATAAGACCTATCAGACTGCGAAGCGGTTCACAAGTGATAAACAGCCCAAGGTCTCCACGATCCAAGGCAAATCTGGCATATGCCTTACAGAAGAACAAGAAGTTTTGGATAGATGGACAGAGGACTGCTCTGAACTTTATAACCACACACCAAACGGAGATCCAATATCTAGCATGTCCCCCAGAACAGAGAAAAAGAAAAAAATCCTCCCAATTATCCGAGAAGAAGTTGAGGCAGCAGCGCAATCGCTGAAGAAGGGGAAGTCAGCGGCGCGGGAGTGGACAACATACCCACAGAATTGTTTCAAGCAGGTGGAGAAGCGATGATTGACGCCCTCATCATTATCTGTAACAAAATCTGTCATCACTCTTCCCAAAAAGGGTAACCTTCAAGAAAGTGAAAATTACCGCATCATCAGCCTCATCAGCCATCCCAGCAAGGTCCTCCTGAAAATAATACTCAACAGGTTGAAACCCCAAGCTGAACAAATCATAGCTGAAGAACAAGCAGGGTTAAGGGCATGGCGAAGTACCCCTGAACAGATTTTCCACCTCAGCTGGGTGTAAATACATGTATGTAGCTGGCACTCTCATCAGTCTGGGACATGGGCGTCAGGATATTTTGTAGAGCTCTTGTATCTGAAAGGTTCAACACAACAACGGCGTCTTTCCAGTTTCTTTTTAAAGTATTTCCTGTTAGGGACGACCACACAACAGACTGTTCTATGCAGGTATTGACAATGACGCCTGTGGGATAACCACACAACAGCCTGTTATATACAGGTATTGACAATGACGCCTGTGGGACGACCACACAACAGATTGTTCTATTCAGGTATTGACAATGACGCCTGTGGGACGACCACACAACAGACTGTTCTATACAGGTATTGACAATGACGCCTGTGGGACGACCACACACCAGACTGTTCTATACAGGTATTGACAATGACGCCTGTGGGACGACCACACAACAGACTGTTCTATACAGGTATTTACAATGACGCCTGTGGGACGACCACACAACAGAATGTTCTATAAAGGTATTGGCAATGACGCCTAAGGGACGACCACACAACAGACTGTTCTATACAGGTATTGACAATGACGCCTGTGGGACGACCACACACCAGACTGTTCTATACAGGTATTGACAATGACGCCTGTGGGACGACCACACAACAGACTGTTCTATACATGTATTGACAATGACGCCTGTGGGACAACCACACACCAGACTGTTCTATACAGATATTGACAATGACGCCTGTGGGACAACCACACAACAGACTGTTCTATACATGTATTGACAATGACGCGTGTGGGACAACCACACAACAGATTGTTCTATACAGATATTGACAATGACGCCTGTGGGACGACAACACACCAGATTGTTCTATACAGATATTGACAATGACGCCTGTAGGACGACAACACACCAGATTGTTCTATACAGATATTGACAATGACGCCTGTGGGACGACAACACACCACATTGTTCTATACAGATATTGACCATGACGCCTGTGGGACGACAACACACCAGATTGTTCTATACAGGTATTTACAATGACGCCTGTGGGACGACAACACACCAGATTGTTCTATACAGATATTGACCATGACGCCTGTGGGACGACAACACACCACATTGTTCTATACAGGTATTTACAATGACGCGTGTGGGACGACCACACAACCGATTGTTCTTGACAATGACGCCTGTGACAACAGACTGCTCAATACAGGTATTTACAATGAAGCCTGTGGGACGACCACACAACAGACTGCTCAATACAGGTATTTACAATAAGGTCTGTGGGATGATCGTGTAAAGTACTAAACAAACAGCGTAATAATTATTACATCAATAGCGGCAGCGATATCCAACCTTTTCTTCAGCTGTTTCATCTCCTTCAATATACTTAGCTCGTCTCCCAAGAGCATTAAAAGTTAATCTGAACCCTAAATAAAAAGGCCAAGAAAACAAAATCTAATTCCGTCTAAGAGAGGACGAGTTGTACATAATTATACTCATTCCAAATAAAACTCTGCGTCTAATACAAGCAAGCAACATTGGAATTTTAACTTTGTGTGATATACCTTTGTGCCGATATACTAATTTTGACATTTGCTAAATCAGACAATGCTAGTAAACGTGAGTCCGAGCGACTAGAAACCACTATAATCAGCACATTATCTGCCCTTAGCAATCAGCACCACTGGATTTTTGGCAAGACTATTTTCTTCACACAATGACACACACAGAGGATAGATAACATGACTGCATCTGCAACAAACAATCTGCATGTTGGCAACAACAACACTAAGTCTCTATAAAGGCTCTTTTCATGGATGGTTATCTCTGTCTGCCATATCGCCAATGGTGGGTGTAGACGTTAAACCTCAATGGTGGGTGTAGACGTTAAACCTCAATGGTGGGTGTAGACGTTAAACCTCAATGGTGGGTGTAGACGTTAAACCTCAATGTTCAGTCATAAAATAAGTGCCAGTCGATACATTATTGGTAAACATGTTATAATGCAACTGCCAATAAAAGGCGTTTAAGCAAAACTGTTCGTAAGGCAACCTAGAATAGAAACCACTTGATATTTTCACCGCAAATCAAAGCGCTTTTTTTTGGTTTTCCTAGGATCATTTAGAGGACAGAGAGAGAAAAGAAGTTTTTGAAAAGAAAGAAAAAGAAGAAAAAGAAGAAGAAGAAGAAGAAGAAGAAGAAGAAGAAGAAGAAGAAGAAGAAGAAGAAGAAGAAGAAGAAGAAGAAGAAGAAGAAGAGTTGCAACCAAATCAAAACACTTTTTGTTGTTGTTGCTCAAATCATTTTATAGAACCGAGCGAAGAAGGAGAAAAGAAAAAGAAGAAGAAGATTGATGGTGGTGGTGATGATGACGATAATGATGATGATGATGATGATGATGATGATGATGATGATGATGATGATGATGATGATGATGATGATGATGATGATGATGATGATGATGATGATTAAAAGAAAGAGGTATCTAATAACTGCATTGAAATAAAATAACCAACCTTTCCAAACAACAGAAAAATGCATTTAGTAGCCTACAATGCTATCACTGTAAGGTTTACAATGCATCTTGTTTGATGCAGAGGCAGTACTATTGCTACAGAGGCTTGACACCACCTCCAGAGCCTATGGAATGGAAATACGTGCAGAGAAGACCAAAATGATGACCAACAACACCAATGGCATCAACACGGACATCAAAGTCCAAGGCCAAGCCCTCAACACAGTGCATAGCTTCAAATATTTAGGAGCCATTGTATCAGACAATGGGTCCCGACAAGAAGTCCTCTCCAGGATCGCACAAACAACTGCTGCCCTGGCGAGGTTGAAGCCCATTTGGAAAGACAGGACTATCAGTCTACATTCTAATATAAGACTGCTGCGCTCTCTTGTCATCTCCATCTTCCTATACGCTTGTGAAACATGGACCCTTACAGCAGATCTACAACGAAGAATACAAAGCATGGAGATGAGGTGCTACAGAAGACTTCTGGGCATTTCCTATATACAGCCAAATCACCAACGACGAATTCCGACAGACCATCACACAAGCCATTGGACAACACGATGACCTGCTCACAGTGGTTAAAAAACGGAAACTCCGATGGTATGACCACGTCACCAGATCCTCAGGTCTTGCAAAGACCATCCTGCAAGGCACAGTGCAAGGAGGTAGAAAAAGAGGGATACCAAAAAGAGGTGGGGGGACAACATTCGAGAATGGACTGGTCTGACACTGAGCGAAACAATCAGGGTTGCTGAGGACAGGGAAAGATGGAGGTACGCTGGTTAAACGATCATCTGTGGTGCCCCTACGACCTCCGAGTTACTGGATAGGATAGGATATGATAGGATAGGGTAGGATAGGATAGGATAGGATAGTACTATTTACAAACTTTATCAGCCATTTTCCATAGGGAGTTACTTTTCAACCACCCTTTAGACTGGGATTGCACATTGTATAGCACAGACTCTACGAGCCTTCCCTTTTATTCTTAATTAAAACAAACAACCCTTTAGAGTAAACGAATGAATGAATGAATGAATGAATGAAAATGTATGAAGCGCATATACATTTCCACACAAAGTGCATGATCACAGCCCTGATCTGAGAAGTATGAAGAACCGTCTAGAATAGATATTACAGCGCACAAGAAAACTACTCGTTCTTTCCAAATACTATTTCGAACTGTGTGGCGGGAGAATTCGCCGCAAAAGGGCGACGAAAGCGAGCGGACTTTTCGAAAGTAGGGACTAGAAGCGCAAGGGGCGTGCGGAAACCGCAAGGCTCAGTTCTATGACCCATTCGTGGCGAGCGGTCTTTTAGTTTTCAAGCACCCAAGGTTTGGAATGCGCTGCCTGCCGGTTTAAGACATTGTACAGACCTTGTTTCCTTCAAGAGCTGCTTAAAAACGCACTTGTTCCGCAAGGCGTTTTCTGTGTAAATAGTAAGAACATTAATATTACTTTCTGAATGATGCTGGACATGATGTAGTGCGAATGTTGTGATAAAGCGTACGAATGATGTGTGTAAGCGCCTATCCTATCCTATCCTATCCTATCCTATCCTATCCCATAACTCGGAGGTCGTAGGGGCACCACAGATGATCGTTTACCCAGCGTACTCCATCTTTTCCTGTCCTCAGCAACCTTGATTGTTTCGCTCAGTGTCAAACCAGTCCATTCTCGAATGTTGTCCTCCCATCTCTTTTTTGGTATCCCTCTTTTTATACCTCCTTGCACTGTGCCTTGAAGGATGGTCTTTGCAAGACCTGATGATCTGGTTACGTGACCATACCATCGGAGTTTCCGTTTTTTTTAACCACTGTGAGCAGGTCATGATGTTGTCCAATGGCTTGTGTGATGGTCTGTCGGACTTCGTCGTTGGTGATGTGCTGTGTATAGGAAATGCCCAGAAGTCTTCTGTAGCACCTCATCTCCATGCTTTGGATTCTTCGTTGGAGATCTGCTGTGTAAGCGCATTGAGTTGTTATTCTAATGAAAAATGTGCTGTATAAATGCAATTTATTATTATTATTTTTATTTCTTTTTTTTTTACTCTGTACACATCGTCTCTGTCTCAGATTATTCAGGAACATAGTGTTGACCATCACTTCTACGCCGATGACACCCAACTTAGCAACAACGACACTTTTGAAAGTCTCCCCTCCATTCTGAAAACCTCATCCGACTGTTTCTCAGACATCCAGAATTGGATGATAGCAAACAAAGTACAACTCAATGCAGACAAAACAGAAGTCATGCTTATTGGCACTAAGCATAAACTATGATCGACCCTCACCAAAACATTAGCGGTAGGTCATAGCACCATCCATCTTTCACCTACTGCAAGGAACCTGAGTGTTGTCCTTGACAATACTCTTGTTATGTAAGATGTTATCCGCAAAACATGTCAAGCCTGCCACTACCAACTTCGCCGAAGTGGAATACCTGACAATCGACGCAACTTCTACATTTGCGACATCTTTCATTCCTTCTGGACTTGACTATTGCAACTCTCTTCTTTCTGGTCTGCCTGCTTCTTCCATCCACCATCTGCAACGTGTTCAAACCGCTGCTGCTCGCTTCATTCTCAGAAAGATAAAATCTGACCACATCACTCCACTTCTTCGCTGACTCCACTGGCTTCCCATACCGCAAAGAATTCTGTACAAAATCTGTCTTTTCTGTTACAAGTGTCTCCATGGCTCCGCTCCTTCATACCTTGGCGTTAATGTCCAACGCTACACTCCCTCTCGCAACTTGCGCTCTTCATCCCACACACTCCTTCTCAGGATACCCTGCCATAAACTGTCCTCTGTTGGTTCTAGATATGTTCCTGTCTTTGGACCACCTGGCTGGAATTCATTACCACTTTCTCTCCGCAGCATACCAAATATCAACACCTTCAAAGCAAACCTCAAAGCGCATTTCTTCTCTAAAGTCTTCTCCTGATCCGTTCAGTCTTCAAACTGCTTCTTCCATATTGCAGTGTGTGAATGTGCGTGCGTGCGTGCGTGCGTGTGTGCGTGTATGTGTGTGTGTGCCTGTTTGTGTGTCCATGTTGTCGCAATATGACTAGTTTTACCCTGCCTTATTTACGTTTTTGCTTGTAAAATCAGTAAATCTTAGAAAGTTAATGTAGTATAGAGAAGACGATGACAGTATAACTGAGGTACACACTCAGCGAGTTTGACGCAGACAGTGTAGTGACGTCAGTACTGTGTGTGTTGAATCGGCAGGCAATGATATAATCGTAGCTACGTTAGGCGAGTCGATTACCAGCCAATGGGAACACAGTTTAAAATGGATTCAACCAGGTCTGGCTGATTCAAATAGAGAGATAGAACGGCAGTCGAGAGGGAAACGAGGAGCAGTATCCAGCTACACAGTTAGCAGTAATATCTCTCCTGAACCGACCAGGAAGCAGGACTTGAGAATCTTGGAATTCAATCAAGTAGCCACGGGCCTGACTTTGTCAAACAGACGAGTAGGCGAGATATACCGTGCGCCCAACTCAACAGAAAAAACGAGTTGGCTGTTTAGCCTCTACAGCACAGGACTGAGAGAGCAACCCTGGAAAACACCCTCCAAGACACCACAGCGTGTCAAGGGACCAAACTACACGACGACCCAGCGTGTACCAGAAGCTACCTCAACGAAGGGCTTCAAACCCGCTACATGAAAGTTAAGTGCAGAGGAAACCGTGCACTAAAACTGATAGCAAAAGGACCACAGTGTTACGTTGAAACGCGTACGAAAGTATGTCGAAAGCGCGCACGATAGATCTAATCGTTTCGTTTTGCAAAGTATTCAATAATGGAGTTTATTTACCTTTGATTTGAGTTTGCATTGTTGTTTGGAGAGGTTTTGTATAACGTTGATAATTTTTGTTGGTCGATATTGATGTAGAATATTCTGGATCTGCGTGTTTACTCTTGATAGAAATTTCCGGATGGATATCGAAGGTCGTGAATGTTCCCGGAAGTAGAGAAAATGTGAATGACGTAAGTCAGTGATGACGATCTTTAGTTCGATTGGTGGCAGTGCGTCATTTCTACCATATACCAAATTGTTCGAGAAAAGAGAGAGGTTATTTAATCGTGTGCCGAGTTGCTGTTGAGAGATAGTAAAGTTGTTGATAGTGATTTGGAGAGTTGCTGTGAAAGTTGTTGAGTTGAGTTGAGAATTGTATGCAGTTGTTGGTGTGTGCTGAATAAAAAGTGGAAAACTTCATACGTCGACTTTGTGACTTGTATGCTGCTTGAGCGGGTTGCGTGAATAAACGAATCTGAGTTACACCCTATCAGGAATTCAGCATTGGGGCTGAATCAGATACTGATAGAAAACACCAACATCAAACGGAGTGTAACACACAGTAGTCCACTCTTCAGAAACTATAGTAAAACGGACCACAGTAGTCCAATCTTCAAGAACGCTAGTAGCCAGTGCCCTAGGATGAGATAACAGCTGCCTAGACTATCAGCGATCGAATCAATTGCATTGACTTACGAACTTTTAAGGTAGATTAGTACATCGAAGATCTTGTATAGAGTAGAAGAAATAAATGTGTGATTTTAACTGTTATCAAGTGGCTGGACTACATATGATTCATAGCCGTGTGAAAGCTAGTGTGACAGTGATCTTTTACCATTTTTCTATCTATCTCTGTATCCCAGCCTTAACACAGACCGAGCTAAACAAATAAATGTATTAAAGTAATTCATCGGGTGACAAACTAGCGGTCCCCATCGAATAGACGTGAGGGTTACAGCAATCCATTGTGCAGAGCCCAGTAACAACTAAACCCCACGTCACACATGTGTGGGGAATAACTGGTTATTACTGTCTCTCCGCCAGTCCGCTTTGATTTCGCTCGCTCCCAGCCATGTATGTGTATGTAGCCTATTGTGTAATTGGTGCGTTTTGAACTGTTGCTTGCAAGGAAAAGCGTTTTATAAATATCCCTATTGCTATTATTATTATTATTATTATTATTATTATTATTATTATTATTATTATTATTATTATTATTATTATTATTATTATTATTATTATTATTATTATTATTAAATAACTCACAGAAGATCTACAACGAAGAATACTAAGCATGGAGATGATGAGGTGCTACAGAAGACTTCTGGACATTTCCTATACCCAGCACATCACCAACGACGAAGTCCGACTGACCATCACACAAGCCATTGGACAACACGATGACCTGCTTACAGTGGTAAAGAAACGGAAACTCCGATGGTATGGCCACGTCATCAGATCATCAGACCTTGCAAAGACCATCCTGCAAGGCACAGTGCAAGGAGGTAGAAGAAGAAGGAGACCAAAAAAGAGATGGGAGGACAACATTCGAGAATAAACTGGTCTGACACTGAGCGAAACCATCAGGATTGCTAAGGACAGAGAAAAATGGAGTAGGCTGGTTAAACGATCATCTGTGGTGCCCCTACGACCTCCGAGTTGCGGGATAGGATAGGATAGGACAGGATAGGAATTAATTAATTATTTATTTATTTAATAATTTTATTTCTTTATTAATTAATTAATTAATTTATTATTATTATTATTATTATTATTATTATTATTATTATTATTATTATTATTATTATTATTATTATTATTAATCAGAACGCGCTTGCTGCTTTAATGTAACTAGCATCACACGCATAGAGAAACCGACATACACTAAAAGACATAGCCCGACGATAACCTTTACTAGCAATGAGTACGAGAATGGGTAACTGGTCACATTATTCTGACACCAGCGAACCAGTTGATGGTAAGGGGAAAATAATATGGTCACACGTTGGCCAATAGATTCGAACCAGATACCTTTCGGTTACTGGTAAGACGCTCTACCAACTGAGCTACCCGGCCCCACGGTTAGGAGTTTCCAATACAGTACCATTATATAGGCTCTAGCATGCTTCCCTCCCTCCCACCCCCCTCACCACCACCACTTCCTGTACCTCAATATACCAAATAGGAAAAGCAAAGAGAGTTGGAAATGCCATGTGTACTGTTCGTCATCAATACCAAGTCCTATTAAACGTCAAAATCGTGACGTCGATGTACGAGTCATAAATTAGTTCATACCGCGGGTTCACTGACGATTACAAGAAACAAATAATAATTATGATCTTCTTCTTCTTCTTCTTCTTCTTCTTCTTCTTCTTCTTCTTCTTCTTCTTATTATTATTATTATTATTATAGTGTACACATTTTTCAAAGAATTCAATTACAGCTAAGTGACAAGTGACTTAAAAAGTATTCTTGATTCGTGTTTTACCGGAATGAAGGTGTATGTTGGCACCGATCGCCGCGGTTTGAGCCTCATTAGTGCTTTAGGGAAAAGCGCCTATATATAATCCCGTATTATTATTATTATTATTATTATTATTATTATTATTATTATTATTATTATTTAAAGTTATTTATTTATTTATTTATTTATTCTATTTATTCTATTTAGATATTATTTGACTTGGTAACATTCACTTTGGGTACACAAAATATTTCGATCTCGATTGCATTGACTTAAGAAATGTAGTTTCAACAGTATAAATAATGTGGGGTTTGTTGGTTTTTTTTTTTAGACAATAAAAAGCATAGCATATACAGAAGCACGTTGTTGCTCTTCATTGATTTAAGAAGACTGTGGTAATTTTGACGGAATTAATAAAAACCGCACTGTAGATAACCCAAAATAATGCATACATTCGCGTGAAACGTATTAATGCTATTGCTAATTCGACTTGCAAATCGATTACAAAATTAATCTAATAACGCTACATCAACGAATAGTCAACAATAGCACCATGACGATGCCGGGGAATTAAAATAGCAGCATCGATTCACACTTTTCCAACAATTCTTTCGTAACACACTACGTCATCAAGGAAGAACGTCATTCACACACATTGATCATTATCGTGCAAATCCAAACTTTCTCAAGCACGTTACCTAACTTTATTATCATCGCCGCTCTTTTGAGTATGATTTAAGAGGTAAACCGCGTGCTTTCACTAATACATCGATTGTTCTCTTCTTGAAACAATCTCCCACCATGCGTGATGTTCCATCACTTTCGTTTTCAAACACAGTGTCATAGGCAAATACAATATCTCTGCAGGAAACCTGTTTCTTTGTGTTAGTACACATATGTGTCACTTTCATTATTGATACAATACAATACAATACAATACAGCATTATTACCCCATCCTATCCTATCCTATCCTATCCTGTCCCGTAACCCGGAGGTCGTAGGGGCACCACAGATGATCGTTTAACCAGCATACTCCATCTTTCTCTGTCCTCAGCAGCCCTGATGACTTCGCTCAGTGTCAAACCAGTCCATTCTCGGTTGTTGTCCTCCCACCTCTTTTTTCGGTCTCCCTCTTCTTCTACCTCCTTGCACTGTGCCCCCAAAATGAATTACATCATGCGCAGAATTACATTTTAAACTCATTTACATTAAGAATACACAATAATCTGCTTTCATCCATTCATCCATTCATTACATTCATCGTAAACTTTATTCCAACTCTCTCACTCCCTGGCGGCAGGGATAGCTCAGTGGTCAGAGCGCACGACTTGTGTGAGTGCGTCTTGGGCGAGGTAGATTCGAATCCTGACTTCAGCAAACTATTGTGTGATTACTGGATATTACGGGCCAGCGTCTTGAGAAGCTCTCTGAGCTTGAAAGTGCGCTATATAAGATAAATTTCCGCTTTTTCCTTTCCTTTCTTTCCCTCTCTCTCTCTCTCTCTCTCTCTCTCTCTCACACACACACACACAAACACACACACACATACACGTATCACAGCTGAGCCAAACAGTTGCATGCCTTGTTATCATAGGTATGACAGAGCACAAGGGACAGGGTTATAATTCCTGAACAAAGAAGACAAAATCGACTATCACAGTAAATAAAACGCGTAATTTGGTTTTCACAATGGTCAACAAGACAATGGATCTGCAGGAAGCACTTGTTTTGCGAAGACAAGAAATGTAAATTGTATAGCACCAATGAATAATAGCCTCATCAGACATCCCAGCAAAGTCCTCCTGAAAATAATATTCAGCAGGTTGATAATTGAAACCCCAAGCTGAACTAATCATAGCTGAAGAACAAGCAGAATTCAGGGCGAGGCGAAGTACTGAGCAGATTTTCGGCCTCAGAATAATCTGCGAGAAATACCTACAGCACCAACATCTATATCATGTGTTTGTAGACTTCAAGAAAGCGTTTGACCGAGTCTGGCATGCATCTCTGTAGGCAACCATGAGAGTGTACATCAGACCTAACATTATTGAAGTCATCAAAAGCCTGTATGACAAGGCTACCAGTGCAGTCCTCTACAAGAACGCCATCGGGAGATGGTTTAGAACACCAATCGGTTTGCGTCAAGGATGCCCACTCTCTCCAACACTCTTCAACATCTTAATAGAGCGCATTATGCCAGATGCCCTTGCCGATCACGAAGGCACAGTCAGCATAAGGGGTAGAGCAATTATCCAATCTCCGTTTTGCGGATGAAATTGATGGATTGGCTGGAGAGGAACAAAAACTTGAACAGCTGGTACAGAGGCTTGACACAACCTCCAGGGCCTATGGAATGGAATAAGTGCAGAGAAGACCAAAATGATGACCAACAACACAAATGGCATCAGCATGGACATCAAAGTCCAAGGCCAATCCCTCAACACAGTGCATAGCTTCCAATATTTAGGAGCCATTGTACCAGACAATGAGGCAGAAGAAGAGGTGGGAGGACAATATTCGAAAATGGACTGGCCTGTTGCTGAGCAAAGCCATGAGGGTTGCTGAGGACATATAAAGATGGAGTACGCTGGTTAAGCGATCATCTGTGGTGCCCCAATGACTTTGGAGTAACGGGCTAGGATATGTTAATTTGTAATGCGTACACACTTCCCACAATTTGTGATAAATGTCATCATCATCATGATCATCACCATCGACATGACTTTGGTTGGGGCGGGCACTGGCAGAGGAAACAAAACAAGTTTATTAGGGGTTCACACCTCGTAACTGCGTAAATCAAGACAAGAATTACGCGCCATTTAAAAGAGTTGCGTGTCTCCCAATCGTTAATTCTTAACAGAGAGACCCGCCATGCTTTAACATCAGGCACATGCACAGTACAACAGTGGACTAACAAACAAACCCAAGAGAAGAAAAGGGAAACAGATAATGGGGATGATGGTGATGATGATGATGGTGATGATGATGATGATGATGATGATGATGATGATGATGATGATGATGATGATGATGATGATGATCACCACGACGACCACCACCACTATCATCACCACCTCAATCATCATAATCACCACCATCATCATCACCTCCATCACCACCACCACCCTCATCATCATCACCATCATCACCACCATCATCATCACCATCATCATCATCACCAGCACCATCATCATCATCACCACCACCATCATCATCACCATCATCATCATTATCATCATCATTATCATCACCACCACCATCATCACCACCACCATCATCATCACCACCATCATCATCGTTATCATCATCATTATCATCATCAGCATCATTATCATCATCACCAGCACCATCATCATCATTATCATCATCATCATTACTATCATCATCATCTTCATTATTATCATCATTATCCTCATTATCATCACCACCATCAGTATCATCATCATCACCATGATGATCATGATCACCATCATCATCATCGTCATCATCATCATCATCATCATCATCATGGAGGTGACAGGGTGCTGGTTTCCTATTCCGAAGGTCGGAGTTACAACCCATCCCGAGTTAGAACGTATGCGACTTAGGTACGACGAAACTTTTCAAGATACCGAGGGTTCCTCCGGGTACTTCGGTTTCCTCTCTCCCTTCAAAAAATGGCAATGGATGTAGTCATTCTAAATTTCAAAAAAATATAAACATTAATTTCTTTCTACGCTTTGAGTTTGATTGAAATAAAAGTCCTTGATTGCATCCTGCATTCCTGTTCTTGTTCTTATCTCTTTTTTTTTAAATTATTATTTTGTGCACACTCACTCACAAACCCTCCCACGTATACACGTACGTACACGAATTTACACGATGAGTAAGAGAAACGCAGAGACATAACAGAAAAAAAGGTCAAAGACAAACAAACAAACAAACAATTACAAAACAGGCATGACGCATTTACCGGAAACACGTCATACATCATGATCACAAAATAGGCGACAACCATAATTATGTGCTAAACACCCAAACCACAAAAGAAGGAAAACACGCGACTTAAAACCCGACACAAATAGAAAACAAACTATTACAATATTACATCTGTGACTTGCAACGCAAAAACAAAAAGAAAAGTAGATAGAATCTAATGTGCAGAAAGCCGAACCACTCATTTTTATGCCAGTTGTGTCACACAACAAAATCTTATTGGCAATAATTTACAGTGTTTACCTTTTTTTAATGCTCTTGGGCTTGTGTGCGTGTTTGTGTGTGTAGGTGTGCGTGTGTGTGCGTTGGGTGTGTGTGGGTGCGTTTAAGAGGGTTTGTTTGCATGTGAGGAAGCGCATGTGATCTAGTCTATGAGTAGTGTGTTAATAATAATAATAATAATAATAAGAAGAAGAAGAAGAAGAAGAAGAAGAAGAAGAATTATAACAATAACAATAACAACAATAATAATAATAATAATAATAATAATAATAATAATAATAATAATAATAATAATAATAATAATAATAATAATAATAATAATAATAATAATACAGTAAAACCTCCGTTTTGAGACCCTCTCTTAAACGACTTCCTCCAACATACGACCAACCTAAACAAAAAATCACCGATGCTTTGTACTCTATAAACGACCTCTCTTAAACGACTACCTCTAAAACGCGACTTGCGACCTTCAAATAATTAATTTTTACGACCTAGCATCTGAAAAATTCAGATTCCAAAGCAATACTATATTTGTGCGCTTGAAGAAAACAGTTTCGTTTGCAACTTTTAACAGCAGACGATGCATTAAAGCAGCTTGAAATACTCTAAGGAGCTGACCAGATTTGCCCTGAGCAGGGACTTGTCAGATCTTGCCGACACCATGTCTGGTGTTCAAAGTGACATACTAAGAGAACATGCACGAGTGGGGGGATCATGTAAACAAACAGAAATAACCGCTTTCTTTCAATAAAAAAAACAAACAAACTATTCAATGATTGAATAAAAATAATTACAACAATATTAATAAGGTTATCTTATAAATAGTTATAACTCCAAACTTGCAATCAGCACTTACATATACTTTTAAACAACTATCATACCAACATTTATTTTTTATTTTGTAAATAATGAGGAACAGGAAGATATTGACTGTATTGGTTGTGAAACAGAGTTTAATCTAAATTTCTAAAAGATGGTAGATGTTCCCTCTACTTAATGGTAGTGTACTTTTTGTCTATTTATTTTACTTAATAAATTTTCTAAATGTCTTTTTCGAAAATGTCCTACCTCCTTTTTAAGACCCCTCCAATTTAAGACCTCGTTTTAATGGCAATTTAAAGGTCGTAAAACGGAGGTTTTACTGTATTAATAAAGGATGCTATATGCGCCTTTTTCCTAAATCAGACTCAAAACGCGGCGATCTGTAACCAACATACACTGGCTAGTGTGCACGGTGTCGAATTTCATTATTGCATAATTCTCAATTGTGTTTTTGTTTTCTGATTAATTTATTTAAATCTATGTATCTATATATGTATGTATGTATGTATTTATGCATGTATGTATGTATCTATCTATCTATCTATCTATCTTATTTTATTTCCATTATTCCTTTGCAATGTTAATCTAATCAGAATTTATAACATCAATATTTACCATTTTACGGGCTGTGGAAAAGAACTTTTATAACGTAGTAGAAGAAGAAGAAGAAGAAGAAGAAGAAGAAGAAGAAGAAGAAGAAGAAGAAGAAGAAGAAGAAGAAGAAGAAAGAATAGGAGTAGGAGGAAGAGGAGGAGAAGAATGAGGAGAACGGATGCTTTGATTGATTTTATTAGTGTTTCCGTGCCAAAATAATAGCAAGACATCATCATGTCTCCAGTCATCATCTCCATCATCATGTCTCCAGTCATCATCTCCATCGTCATGTCTCCAGTCATCATCTCCATCATCATGTCTCCAGTCATCATCTCCATCATCATGTCTCCAGTCATCATCTCCATCGTCATGTCTCCAGTCATCATGTCTCCAGTTATCATCTCCATCGTCATGTCTCCAGTCGCTGCTTCTTCTTCTTCCCGCCCTCTTCTTCCTCTTTGTTATTGTTGTTGTTGTTGTTGATAGTTCTCATATCGCGCTTTTCCAGCTGAAGGGCTGCTCTAGGCGCTGAGCCGATACAGGATCTAACTCAAGCCTCCCGAGGCGCCCATTTGCAACCTGACGTCCAGACGACTGACCGGGGATGGGGAGAAGGGACCTAGTGGGTGCTGGGTGTATTTGTGTGAGCGGTAATCAACCGTCTAGGACATAAGCTTTATGGTCTTTAAAGTCCATGCGATGAAACGCGAGCGTGCACAGACTAGACCTCGGTTTATACTATCAGGAGTAGGAGCGCAGCATCCTAGGGTAATTTTTATTTTAAATTTATTTTTATTTTAATAATCCAGGCCGTCAACGGGGTTTGAACCACTGCCTATACAGGCTACGATTTTATCGTCTGACATTCCAGTACAGTGCGTACACCACTGGGCCAACTACGCTCTTCTTCTTCAGTTGCTATATGTTACGTTTGAGACGCGCACGATAGTACGTGTGAGACGCGCAAGATAGATCCGATCGTTTTTGTTTTGCAAAGCATGCAATAACAGAGTGTATTTACCTTTAATTTGATTTTGCGTTGAAGTTGGAAGAAGCTTTTGTATAATGTTGGTAATTTTCGTTGGTTGATATTATTGGAGAATTTCTCTAGGGTTGTTTACTGTCGATCGAAGCGTGTAGATAAATCTACGGGATGCTTCTAGCCTAAAAAAAAGTTGTATGTGCATAAGTTCTGATGACGAATTTTATTTTTGATTAACTGTAATTGCGTCACGCTGGAATGTTCGAACCTTCTCTAGAGTATAGAGAGACTATATAAGTGCCGCACTAATTAGAGAGAGTTGAAAGTGAACATGACAGCGATTGAGCGATTGTATGCAGTTGTTTGATGTACGCTGAATAAAGTTGGAAAACTTCACACGATGACTCCTGCCTTGTTGCTGAGTGGTTGCGTAAATAAACGAATCTGAGTTACACTTATCAGGATTCAAGCATCGGGGCTGAATCAACTACTGATTAAAAAAACAAAACAACAACAGTGTAACACTATAGCGCAGGCATGACAGTTCTTTTAGTATTTTTTTAAAGGGTCACCAGAGCATCAGACCTTGCAAAGACTTTCCTGCAATGCACGGTGCACGGAGGTAGAAGAAGAGGGAGACAGACAAAGAGGTGGGAGGACAACATTCGAGAATGGACTGGCGTGACACTGAGCGAGGACAGAGAAAGATGGAGTATGCTGGATAGGATAGGAAAGGGAAAAATGTAAACTGTTTGTTTAATCGTTTGGGCGGAAAATTAGGAAACAAATCAAGAAATTGGAAGAAAAAACATAAAGAAATGGAAAATAAATGAATAAAATTTTAGCAATAAATAGGTTTGCATCACTCTTCCTCTAAATGAGAAACAGATGTAAGAGGAAGACAGACAAACAATAAACAGAAAACAAACAACCGAAAATACAATAAGAAAAAATAAAGAAAGAAAGATTTTTTTTTAAAAAAAGGAAGACAGAGAACGACAGAAAATAACAAAGAAAGCAAGGAAAGACAAAACGGAAAAAAAATAGAAAGACTGAAAAAAGGAAAGAAAAACCCAAAAGAAAGAAGAAATAAAATCGTTAAAAAACACAACCCAAAAAAAAGAAAAAAATAAAAGAATTTAGAAAACAAAAGAAGGAAAGAGAGAAATAAAGAAAGAAAGGAAAAGAAAGAAAAAAAAGAAAGAACAAAAAAAATAAAAGAATTTAGAAAACAAAACAAAGAAAGAAATTAAGAAAGAAACAGAAAGAACAAAAGGAAGAATTACAGAAAAAAAGCAAAGGAAAATCATGAAAAAAACGCAAAGTGAAAGCAAGAAATTCATTTTTTTTAAAACAGGTAAAAATAAAACTGTCAACAAAAGTTCAAAACCTGAGAAACAAACAAATGCCAACTCCACCAATAAACAAACGAAACACGTAAACAATCAACATTTCTTTGGGAGGAAATTGATTTCTGTACAAACTTCACAAGTTCAAAACCTTAAGAAACAAAAACTAAACCAATGTAGGTACATGTCAGCAAACAAATTCATAATGTTTTTGTTTTTTAACCAAGCAAAACATCAATTAATTTTACATTCAAGAAGGAGGAGGAGGAGAAGAAGGAGGAGGAGAAGAAGAATGAGGAGGAGAAGAAGAGGATGAGGTCGAGGAGGAGGAGAAGATGAAGAAGGAGGAGGAAGAGAAGAAGGAGGAGGAGAAGAAGAATGAGGAGGAGAAGAAGAGGATGAGGTCGGGGAGGAGGAGAAGATGAAGAAGGAGGAGGAAGAGAAGAAGGAGGAGGAGGAGAAGAAGATGGAGGAGGAGGAGAAGAAGATGAAGGAGGAGGAGGAGGAAGAGAATAAGAAGGAGGAGGAGGAGAAGAAGAAGAAGAAGAACAACAACAACAACAACCACAACAACAACAACAACAACAACAACAAAGACAAGAAGTAGAAGAACAAAAGAGACTCGAAGAAGAAAAAAAAAAAACATCAGAGACAAGAACAAGAAGTACCCCCCCCCCCCCCCCCAAAAAAAAAAAAAAGTGCATGGTCAAGAAAAAAGACGAACAACAAGAACAATAAGAACAAGAGAGACAAGAAGAAGGAGGAGAAGAAGAAGAAGAAGAAGAAGAAGAAGAAGAAGAAGAAGAAGAAGAAGAAGAAGAAGAAGAAACAAGGAAACAAAACATCAATTATACAATCAATAAACGCTGTCTATCTTTTCACGATTTTCAAAAGGCACGATGGAATACGACAACAAAAACCCCACTAAAATGCCACGGGTCACCCCGAATTCTCCCTGCGGTAACATAATTAACTGTCATCGCGTATGATGAAGTCTTTAGTCGATATATAGATGGCATCTACACGCTTTGTGTATTTTAAAATGAGTCTGAGATCAATTTCCCTCCAACTTGAACCTAGATCGTATGAGCACAGAAGAGCTTATCAATCTACATTAGATTGAAGTCAAAGCTTTCGAATAAGCGTGCACTTTTCTTTTTTTTTTAAATGCACACACGTCGAAAACCTAGCAAAACGCTCGTTTTATGTATAACAGTCCTTAAACGGCGAGGTAATACACATTGCTGCGATCGATAGAAAGTATCGCCAAAACACCCGCTAGCAGCAGGTGAAAGTATTCCCTCCATCCCTTCAAAGTATACTTTGGGCTCGCTGCTAGCCGCGGATGCGAACCGCAGTACTGTTTGAAAGTGACGGAAAGAGCAGAATATTGCTACAAAGGTTCGGGTAAGGGTTAGTTGTAGATCTAACCCTAACCCTTGCCCTAACCCTTTTCTCTACAAAAATGCTCTGTTTCCGTCCCAAAAACCCATTTGCCTTCTTGGATTCTTAAATTGTATGAAACCAAGTGAGGACACTATCCTGCGCGGTCCGAAAAGATTCTCAAACGGTTCGTAAAAGATAGTTGACCTAGAAACAAATACAGCGTGACCTAATTCGTCCCCTAGAGGAGACAAAACTTACTTTTCCGTTTTTAGTCTTTGAGCGACACTGTAACTGAGCAGGCTGCTAACCTCGCCAAAGTATCCCTTCAAGGGACAAGGGACATACTTTGGCCTGCTGCGCAGCGTGTGCCTGGAGTATACTTTCTTTCGATCCTATGTGCAATGGGTGAAACGGCAATCAACACAACACCAACACGCAATACTCCCGGTATGGTTCATTCACACCAACACCTTGGAGCATGTTCTTCACGCATGTCTGCATTAATGTTTTCGACATCAATGCGTTGTGCTTCGATTCTAAGGGAGATAAGCCCATGTATTATTCCAATAGGGAGTCTGCTTTGGGTGTGTAATTCTGTGATAATATTTGTGGTTAGTTGTCTGTAAATGCAATATGTTATCTTTCGGTGAAATCTGCATGACTATGTGAGTCTTTGAGAGTTTTGCGCTACATAAATGCTATTCATTATTATTATTATTATTATTATTATTATTATTATTATTATTATTATTATTATTATTATTAAAGTAGGCTTTTTGATCGCTTGGATATGAATTTTAGATTCACGTTCCGCGAATACTAGACGCACAAAGAGTGTCTGAATATATTCAATTCAATTCAACAAATATGTATTATCTCTTACAAGGAATTATGACAGGCGTTAAACATTGCTCCAATAAATAAAAAACATTCAGACTTGAGAAACATAAGATATATGATGTAAAAATGCATGCACAGATAACACTCTTCATATCTAAAGCACTCGCATCTCCACTTACACTTATAAAACTAACATTACTTAACATAAAAGTGCAACACATGTAAACATATATATTTCAGTATGAAATGTGTCACACACACACACACACACACACACACACACACTCACACACACACACACACACACACACCTATGCTGACAAAACCAATATCACTATCAGCAGCAGGGTTCAGCCTGACACAAAAAAGCTATGGGCCATTGGGCCCCTCAGATCAAATTTCAATGGGCCATGATTTCAGCAATAATTTACGTAAGCCTACATGTAACAGATAACCTGGAGATATTATTACAGAAATTAAAACAAAATAGATTATTGTGAGTGTGCATGTTTTGTGAAGCATGTCTACCAACAAAACTAACCAGAACAGGGATCCGTTTACTGTGCTTTTGAAGAGAATATAGCTCGTCGCTTTTCAGCACGCCACCTCTCTACAGCAGCTGTGAAGTTGAAATTCTTCAGTTCACCACCTTAAAAGCACGTTTGTCGCCTCCAATACAGTGCACTGTTATTGTGGTGGCGCACTAGTACCAAAAATCGAAGCGCCATTCGGCCCCTGGCAAGAATTGTAGATGGGTCAATTTTTAATTTTTATGCGTCAATGGCGCAGGGCGCGCTATTAAACTGATCCCTGCAGCAGTCTCACAGCCCGACTATCACAATCATGACAAATATCAAATAAGTTACTATAGAAACTTCATTATATAAACATTTAAAATAAACTGAAAGTCTAAGCAAAATGGGGTGTCGGATAGCACAGTGGTTGGAGCACTCGCTACTGTGTAGCAAGTTAAGCACCGTCCAGTGCGGTTAGCACTTGGATGGGTGACCGCAAAATGTGAAGCGACAAATAACAACGCCCCCAGTTGACTCAACTGTGACTGAGTACCTACTCTCTTAAGGGTGGGGAAGGTAAGGCAGCGAGGGAGAGAGATGGGCATCACCCTCATTACGCTGGCCCAAGATAAGTGTGATCTCCAACATCACGCTCCCCTACGGCCATAAGGCTATGGGACTACCTTTACCTTTACCTAAGCAAAATATTCATTATTTTCTAAGCGTGAATTAAAGCTTTTGCCAAATTGATTTCGACTTCAGACATACTTTAAAAATGCTAGAAAAAAATGAATTCTACTTTTTCCTTTTTAGCAACAGTCCTACGAGTGTCTGAATATATTTTTTTTAAACTTGGAAGAAAAGTATTGCCAAGATTTCTTCGCTCATAAAACCGCCAGAAACAAATCGATGAGAAAAATCAACTTTCTTCTCCTCTGAACTCACAAAAAAATATTGAACTGGAGAAGAAAAAAAAACATATAAAGAAACCAAAATTAAAGTTTACAACAACTATAATATCTTTTTTCCTCAGATATCCCTCAACAACAGGTAGAAAATCAATTTACAGTACATGTACAGCGGACTTCTTTCTTATCCTGGATTCACCAAAAATATCAAGCAATACCACAAAAACCCAACAAGAATAACAAATCAAAACGAAGGTAAAGTTTAACGTAACAATAATGATCAATAATCACAGCAAACAAACAATCATGCAAAATGCTGGAACAAACAACAATGATCAATAATCACAGCAAACAAACAAACATGCAAAACGATGGAACAAACAATCGTTTAAAACACTAAACGCGATCCCACCTTGAAAAACATACGCACGGGCGAATACAAGCTCACACGCGCATACGCACACACAAACACACCCCTGCACATACACACACGTACACACGCCACGCATCATTACAAATAAATAAACTAAATTACAAGAACATAAATATTTCCATTCTATAAAGAGACTTTCAGCCCCTACACTGCACAAGCGACAAACGAGAAACAAACTGACCTGTCAAGGATGTGTGGGTGTGTGTGTGTGGGGGGGTGGGTGGTGTGTGGGTGTGTGTGTGTGTGTGTGTGTGGGGGGTGGGTGGTGTGTGGGTGTGTGTGTGTGTGTGTGTGGGTGGTGTGGGTGTGGGTGTGTGTGCGTGTGTGAATGTTGCGAGAGTGTTGGCATGCGCCTCGAGTACGCTATGTTTGTCTAGATGTGGAGTGATACAAATGTTCGTTTTTTTTTTTTTAAAACAAAACAACAACAACAACAACAACAACAACAACAACAACAACAACAACAACAACAACAAAAAAAAAACACAGACACTCCAGCAAACTTTTACAAAGAAAAATGTTAGGTTACTCCCGATTTTCACGGTCCAGCCTTATGAGGGCGGAGACAGACTGAATAAAATGAATGAGCGAGGACTGAATGAGTAAAAACGGGAACGAAGGAATGGCCAAAGAGGAGGAGGAGGAGGGGAACAGCAAAGACGGAAACAACTGACCTGCCCGACTTGGTGATGACCATCTCACTCTGCAGCTTGTGGAACTTCTCCCACAGGTCCATGGACTCTAGCTCCACCTGGGGGTCATCCTGGACGTCGGGGTCATTGGCCTCTGACACCCGTGACCCCAAAGTCCTTCCCAACCCGTGGGGTGAAGCCAAAAAGTCCCCGGGGGTCAGTCCGGCCCTCTGGAGCTTCGGGAGGAAGGGAGAAGCGAGGCCGTGGTGGTGAAGTCCCTGTAAAGACTGGAGGTAAGGATGAGGCGCTAACAGTGAGCCGTATTCTGCCTGTCTTGGGTACAGAAATGGTGGAAACGCCATGGTAAACAGTGTTCACGACTGGTGATTTTTCCTTTTTCCTTTGACTCACTCGCTGATCACTGGAACAGTTTATGATGTGCTGAGCTCCTGCTGATTTCTGTTGCTGGACTACTGCTTAGTTGGCTTGTAACACATGGCGAAGTATTTTAGCGAATAAATGCGTGTACAGAGAACCTATTAAGCAGTTGTTTTCGATCTCCTGCAAACACGATTGACTTGTCTTCCTGACTGCTGCTAATTTTTGTGGAACACTGCTGGTCTGTTTTAACACTTATAATCAATGTTGATCCCGGGAGTGATTTTATATTATTTTATTTTAGCCTCTGTCGAACTGTAGAACTATTCCTGATTTGTGTTGAGTCCAGTTGAGCTTTGAACTTTGATGGTTTTTGTTGACCAATTTTGGTTTGTTTGAACACCGGCAATTAGTTTTAACTATTTATGTATCAACACAAGAGAGTCGTCAATACTACTCAAGTAGTTTTAGCCGGTGACGAAATAATGCAGAAGTTTTTTTGTATTGTTTCATACTGTTTCTTACTACACAACTCTCTATGATGTTAATGCTCACTCATGATGTAATTATTCACTCGTGATGTAATTATTCACTCGTGATGTAATTATTCACTCATGACGTAATTATACTCAGTTTGATTATTTATTTTAAAAATATATTTTAGAAAAAACATTTATGTGACTTCATACAAATATACCATCAATCAAATATTTGCACACGTACACACACACACACACACACACACACACACACACACACAAACCCCACTTTAGAGATTTACGTACCGGGTACATCTACATATAATTGAATATCAAAGGTCGGGCAACCAGCACAATATTCCTTCTATCTGCAGAGGAGGTTAATTTCCTTCATTCAATACGCCAATAGCAGTTAGTTGTTCTTCAATCTTTTTTTTTCTGACAACTCGCATTTCTGTCCTACGGTCTCCTGCGGGCCCAAGGGAGAAGTTGAAATTGCGTCTTTCAATACGTCAATAAAACAATGACGTCACAATCACATCACAAGCTGTCCTATGTACTTACTTGTATGTAAAATTATAAAGTGTATAGCAAGATAGTACAAAAGTGTAGAACTGTTTCGATTGAGTTCACCGCTGGACTCACTTTGTAGAAGGTAGACTATGCGCTCAATGTTGCAGGGAAATTCTATATGAGTCCAAGATTAAAATGTTCACAATTTCTGTTAAAAACTAGTTGTTCTGCCAAAACCCTATTGTAGGTTGGGAGTTATCCAGTGATATTTAAACATCAGTTGTTCTATAGTTTCATTTTAAAAAAATATATATTTCAATGTTTGGCCTCAATTGTTCTTTTAAAAGCCGAGGATTCCCAACTAAAGCAGAATAAAAAGCAGAAGAGAGCTCAGTGTGTTCAACTTGTAATCTTTGATTTAAACAAAACAAAACAAACAAAAATACTACAGCTTCGAAGATCAAGATTTCCATAATTTCTGAAGCATTTTAAATATAGGTGAGTACCCGAAACCACTTATTATAATGTTCAAACTGAAGGTTTTAAAACACAAGGATTAGTTTCACAATTTTCCGAAAGAACACTTGTTTTTTTCCATTCTCCCGAAATGTTGATATTTCGTTCAGTTTCAGCATAGTTGTAGTTCAAACTCGAGATTTTCACAACTTCTGAAGAAAACTTGCTTTTTCGTCCTCCCAAAATATTGATATTCCGTTCTTGCTCACCATGCCTATATACTCTATATTTTCAGAGTCTATGGACTAGCGTGCTGCGTCAAAAGCAGTTGTCACAAAAATATCAGCGCATGAAAAGGGTTCTCCGCGTTCTTTCATCTTCATTCCGAACGAAGGACTTGCGCTATCATCGCCTTATTGGGTAAATTAACGTCCCCGGACACATGGAGCGTATGGGGGATACGCTGACCATCGCCTTGCCTTGTAAGGCTTCTTATAACCTGTCCAACAGGGAACGTCCTTTTACGTCATAAAGTCCACCTATAAAAAATAAGAGAAATAAAACCTTTCAATTAATAATTATTTCAGCAAATGCACTAAGGAGCCTTTGTTATTGTGTGTTGTGGGGCTCGCGCGCGTGAGTGTGTGTGTGTGTGTGAGAGAGAGAGAGATTTAAAAATATGAAGATGTTTAAAAGCGATTCAAGAACTGTGGATTATAATAATAAATCTGAAGGTGGGTGAGAGAAGTCAGATTTATCGTGGGTGGATGCGTCACTTTAGTTTGATTTTGTTGTGTCATATGTGATGTAAGCTTAATACATTGGTGTTGTGTATAAGTGCTTTTTTGTTATTTGTAGTACGCTCACTATTTTTATTTTCTAAAGTGTCTTTTATTGTTTTTGAACCGTCGTGTTGATAATATGTACGCTGGACACACATTTCATTGTTTTTATTAGGACAATAAAAATACTGATTCTGATTGTGATTAAATGTAAAGTAAACTTGCTAAATATATTCCACATACGTCAATCAGAAGCAAAAAGACACAAACAACTGATACACATTATAAATAAATACATAAATAAAATGTACACGATCTCGAGTATACTATTTTTGCAATTGTTGTTGTTGTTGATGACGATGACGAAGATGATGATGGTGATGATGATGATGATGATTTGTTGATGATGATGATGATGATGATGATGATGATGATGATGATGATGATGATGATGATGATGATGATGATGATGATGATCAAAGAAATATTACATAAATAGTTAAGGTAAAGTAAAGGTAGTCCCATAGTCTTGTGGCCGTAGGGGAGCGTGATGTTGGAGATCACACTTATCTTGGGGCCAGCGTAATGAGGGTGATGCCCATCTCTCTCCCTCGCTGCTTTACCTTCCCCACCCTTAAGAGAGTGGGTACTCAGTCACAGTTGAGTCAACTGGGGGCGTTGTTATTTGTCGCTTCACAGTTTGCGGTCACCCATCCAAGTGCTAACCGCACTGGACGGTGCTTAACTTTGGACACAGTAGCGAGTGCTCCAACCACTGCGCTATCAGACAACCTTAAATACAGTATAAAAAAAACCACAAAAACAATCATGGTGATACCGGTGTTCTCGTAGCCTTTTGGTTGTTGGGGAGAGAGGCGTTTGGGAGGTCTCTTGTCTGTAGGCCAGCTTTATGAGGCCCGGTTCTAAACAGATCCAGGTACCCATTCACAACTGGGTGGACTGTGCGCTTGTTTCATCCTTTGTGTGTGTGGGCGGGGGAGGGGGGTGTTTGTGTGTGTGTGAGTTCGTGTGTATGTGTCGTTTGGTGGTTGCCTTTAAAGTGCTGTCACCCATCCAAGCACCAACCCCGCTCGAAGCTGCTTAACATGAAACATTGCTAGCGCGTGCCCAGACCTGTACACTATTCACAGCATTGGCAGCAGAGAGAGGGTGATAGGTCTCTTTCCTATCATTCTGTCATTGCACGGAGGACAGCAACTAATAAGTATTATATCTAAGATAATATCAATAAACTCCAGTCCATCTCTACAGGGGAGACAACTTTATCACTTGTACACAACTAGTTGTCTCCCTCTACACTACTTTTCCACCCTACAATCATCCAACAATCATAACATGGTACAGTGTGATAATTGACCCAAAATAAATTAAAATATAATAAAACGAAAAATAAAATCACAGCCTCACCTCCTCCCACCCCTCCCTCTCCAAAAAAAAACAGAAAAAAACAAAAAATCTAATTATTATTAATTTCATAAATTACATTTGTAGTTCTTTTCTTCAGTGACTTAAGCTGCCAATCTGAAGGCCACAACAACAATGAAGGGTAATATGAGCGTACTGACGATTTAAATATCTTATCAACGTGCCTTCATGAGGTCTTTGGGCTGTCAAAGTGCTATTATACAAAAAAAACATTTAATTCATCGAGCAACCAACCATTCCAAACTTCCAAACAAATGAACCAAAGAAAGGTGTTTACAGGGGGAGCACTGATTTTTAGTTTACACAATGATACTAACAGCAATTTCAAAACATGCTTTTAATAATAATAATTATCATTATTAAAAACAATAATAATAATAATAAAATTTAAAAAAAAAAAAAAAAAAAAAAAAAAAAAAAAAATAATAATAATAATAATAATAATAATAATAATAATAATAATAATAATAATAATAATAATAATAATAATAATAAAAATAACAAGCTGTCCAAATCATGGCTGAAGAGCGGGCGGGATTCGGGGCGGGGGGAAGTGCCACTGAACAGATTTCAACCTCAGAATAAACTGCTAGGGATGCCTACAGCACCAACAACATCTGTGTCATGTGTTTGTGGACTTCAAAGTCTGGCATGCAGCTCTGTGGGCAACCATGAGAGTGTCAACATCAACCTTAAAATTATTAAGGTCATCAAAAACCTGTATCATAAGGCTACAGGTGCAGTCCTCAACAACAGCGCCGTAAGAAACTGGTTCAGAACAACAATCGGTGTGCATCAATGATGCCTACTCTCTCCACCACTCTTTAACATCTTCCTAGAGCGCACCATGTCAGATGCCCTTACAGATCACGAAGGCACAGTCAGCTTAGGGGGTAGAGCAATCTTCTACCTCCGTTTTGAGGATAAATTGATGGATTGGCTGGAGAGGAACAAGAACTTGAACAGCTTGTACAGAGGCTTCACACCACCTCCAGAGCCTATGGAATGGAAATAGGCTAAGTGCAGAGAAGACCAAAATGATGACCAACAACACCAATGGTATCAACATGAACATCAAAGTCCAATTCCAATCCCTCAACAAACAGTGCATATCTTCAAATATCTAGGAGCCATTGTATCAGACAATGGGTCCCGACAGGAAGTCCTCTCTAGAATCGCACAAACAACTGCTGCCCTGACAAGGTTGAAACCAATTTGGAAAGACAAAACCATTAGGCTACATTCCAAGATAAGGCTGCTGCGCTCCCTTGTCATCTCCATCTTCCTATACGCTTGCGAAACATGGACCCTCACAGCAGATCTGCAGTGAAGAATACAAAGCATGGAGATGATGTGCTACAGAAGACTTCTGGGCATTTCCTATACCCAGCACATCACCAACAACGAAGTCCGACAGACCATCACACAAGCCATTGGACAACATGATGACATGCTCACAGTGATGAAAAAACGGAAACTTCGATGGTATGGCCACGTCACCAGAGCATCAGGCCTTGCAAAAACCATCCTGCAAGGAACGGTGCAAGGAGGCAGAAGAAGAGGGAGACAGAAAAAGAGGTGGGAGGACAACATTCGAGAATGGACTGGTTTGACACTGAACTAAGCCATGAGGGTTGCTGAGAACAGAGAAAGATGGAGTACCCTGGTTAAACGATTATCTGTGGTGCCCTAACGACCTTTGAGTTACGGGATAGGATGGGATAGGATAAGATGAAAATAATAATAATAATAATAATAATAATAATAATAATAATAATAATAATAATAATAATAATAAATATTATTATTATTATTATTATTATTATTATTATTATTATTATTATTATTATTATTATTATTATTATTATTATTATTATTTTTATTATATTACTACTAC
>CM072521.1:3842021-3889521 GCA_036898135.1 Oncomelania hupensis | reverse complement strand
CAAGAGAAAGGAAGGGGGATGGGAGAAGGAGAAGGAGAGGGATTCACAGCTTGAAGGGGATGGAGAGAGAGAGGGGGGAAGGAGTGGGGGAAGTGGGAAAGGGGGGAAGAAGGGGGTGAGGGGTCTGTGGCAAAGCAACAGCTCGTCTGCTAGCCACCGGAGACAGAAAACTTTCATCACATAATTTCGCTCTTTCTCGCAGACAGGTAATGATTACGGTCGCTATCAAGGCGAAATGTTGGTGATGACTATGGTGGTGAGCTGATGGCGGTTTTGTTGCTGAGGTTTCCAGTAAGGAGAGAGTTAGTGGGTGGGTGGAGGTGGTGATGGATGATGATGATGCACGGAAGAGAATCCCGAGAAGTCAAGCTAAGGGAAAGAACTCGCGTCTCGCCTCGCCGGGAATGCAGAAGTCAGTAGTAGCAGACGACAACTCGCTCGCCCGCCGCTTTTCCCACATAAGCCAAGATTGTGCAAATAGTTTGGAGGAGGAAGAAGCGGACAGGGGTGGAGAGGCTTATGAGGAGGTAATTACGAGGAGAGAGAGGCACGCTATTGGCTAAACCCCAACCTTTCAGGCTACTGGCTACTGTGGGTAGGAAGAGCCACTCACGCCAGGTCACACATTGCAAATATGATAATTGTAGTTCGAAATTTTGCCGGTTCACATCATATCGGTTATAATCTTATTCGCTTTCTGAATGCCATTTGAAACAAAAATTGTAAGACAGTATAATCACTGTAATACCCATAATTCCCAAGTAATTAAATTAATCAGAAATCTCTTAAGCACTTGGGAATATCTACCGTCCGTATTGGTGTTGCAGCAAATCAAAACTGCATCATGTGACTCACACTGCGAGAAGAGGCACTCAGACGATGAGATGGCTGGAAAGCATCCTGCATACAGGAAATATATTATGGTGACTAGTTTGCTATTTAGTAGTTTAGCTGAACGAAACTTTCTAGGCTGTTCTGGATGATGAAGGGATGAGCAATTTTTGTCTAATGACTCGCTAAATTGCCGACTCCGAACAATGCACACATGACAGTGACTGACTCTCTCTCTCTCTCTCTCTCTCTCTCTCTCTCTCTCTCTCTCTCTCTCTCTCTCTCTCTCTCTCTCTCTCTCTCTCTCTCTCTCTCTCTCTCTCTCCAATTCATCAAATCTTTATTTCTTCTTCTTATTTCAGGCGTTAAACATTGCTCAAATAAATAAAAGACGTTAAGACTTGAAAAACATAAGGTATCAAATGTAAAACTGCACGCACACATAGCACTCTTCACATCTAACGCACTCGCGTCTCCCCTCACAGAGACACACATTTCATTAAACATAAGACATAAAAGCATTACATTTTAAATGATCAAACTGACATTATATAACATAAACAGAGCATCACAGGTAAACATGTATCTATTACAACTATACAACTGGTGGTGTCATAAACAAGAGCATATCAAGCACGCATCCCCACGACCCCCCTCCCCCACACACACCCGCTGCCAAACCCACCCTCATTCCCTCTCTGCGTCAGAACTACAACGTGTACACTGGCAGTAAACTACAACTCGTTTTTTCCCATTTTCTGTTTATTTTTGTATTACCTTGTTGTTGTTGTTGTTGCTGCTGTTTGCTTGTTTGGATGTTAATTATTTTAAAAAATATTTTATAACTGTTTCGTCTCAAGGAGTCATATGAAATAATGTTGGATCCAGAAACTATCAGTTTATTTTAGATCTGCTTGTCTTGATGCAGACTCTCTATGCCAAGCTTTAGTGTTAATGGTCATTATGCTGATAATGGCCCTCGCTGATTAGTGCTGAAGGATACGCTGGATGCTGGTACAGAGCACAATGCATTCTTACACAATGATAAAAGCGTTGAGGTGGCATTCTACAATACAAAAAACTGACACATAGTTTTTGTACACCAATTGTCTTACGAATCTCTCTACTGACATTGTGTTTAGTTTACATTAATGACATCATTATTTCACCGAAAAAATATGAAGGATTAGAAAATAATGTTACTTCTATTTTTATTCATTTTGTTTCTTTATTTATCTCATACATCGCTTTTCAGCTCAAGAGTTGCTCAAAGAACTGGCTCATAAGGATTTAAATCTCAAATCGCCCCACGTAGGCCTACTCACTCTCTGGGGCAACTGAACACAATTCTGGGCGACTATGGATGGGGAGAAGGGACATATTGCTTGCTGAGTGTCTTGATGTATCTAGCATCCGCCTAGGACATAAGAATCCGGATTTTGAAAGTCTGCGATGGATTATACCCTCGCCCGAAGTATAATAAATAGGGGCCAGATCCAGGGAAAGTAACGCGACGGCGAACACAGAAGAATCGTTATAGTAAGTGCCGAACCCAATCGGTGAACTTTCGCTGACAGTAACAACAGTGTGACAATCAAAACACTCGTGCTTCCCCCTCCCTCCCTCGTTTTCCATTGTCACTAAACACACACCGCCACACGCGCACACACTATCACCCCCATTGTGCGGGCATCAAAATTTGTGTGTGCTAGCGGACTAATAAACTCTCCCTTTCACGTCAAATTGACTATACGGCGGCCATATTGACTCCCCGCTGACTTCGCTCTTTTCTCCTCAATTTCCTTTTTTCCTTATGAACCAGAAAACACGACATAGTTTTCTCCCCGTATACTAAAAGACAAACAGACGAAAGGTCATAAGAACAACAAAGCGGACAGGATGGGGTTGTCGGGCGTCTTTTCTCGTGTGAAAGGCAAAAAGCCCACACTGAACCCCTCCCCGCCCATTACAAGCCGTGGCAGTTTTCCTCCCTTTTGTGTGGGGGAGAGCTCTCGGGTGAAGAAAGGTTTGAAAAGATGCCGTTGGAGCAGACGACAAGGCGCTTGGTCTGTTCTCACAGTGGTCTGCTGCCATTTACGCTAAGCCCCGCCCCCTTTCACGAGCTCGCCTGTCAGCTGACTGCTTGACGCAACAACAAGAGTGTCAACTTTGCCCGCGGCGTTAGCTCCGCCCACTTTGGCCCTGCTCAGTCCACTTCTACTGCTCGGCGCCTCTGGAGAGAGAGAGAGAGAGAGAGAGAGAGAGAGAGAGAGAGAGGGGGGGGGGAGGGGGAATTGGGGGGCTGTGGATATTGAACTATGGCAAAACACGAAGCGATGATAGGGTTGGTGCCGGTTCTGGGTAAAATACACAATACTATCAGAGAAAACGTGACTTCTACGCTAAATACAAGTATATTCAGGAAAAGCAATAATGGTTGAATTAAAAAAATCGAATGGCTATAATAGAAAGAAAAGAATATAAAAAAATATTTGTATATCAGAAATTGTATTTTCTAAACATGATAAACGATTGCTCTTATATAGCGCATTTACAAGCTCAAATAACTCCTCAAGGCGCTGGCCACGAATATCCAGCAATCACACAATAGTTTGCTGAAGTCAGGATTCGAACCCAAGTCGTACGTGCACAAGGCTTGCGCTCTGAACCATAAAGCTGTCTCTGCCGCCTGAAAAAGGCTGCCACTACCTTTGCCCCACGTGGCGTTGAACTTACTGTAACTGCTCTCAGTTTGATGATAGGCCTACAGCTTCAAAAGTCGTATAGAAGAAGAAGAAGAAGAAGAAGAAGAAGAAGAAGAAGAAGAAGAAGAAGCGAGCGTTGTGGCCAAGTGGGCTAAGGCGGGACTAACTTGCCTTGTCCACAGGCCAGAAAACAATGGCGCCTGACAGGTGTGGGTTCGATCCAGCATCTGGGCGTTATGTTTCTCCGAATATTATTTACTTTCGACTCGGGCAACGTTTCGGGGGTTTTCTCCGGGTACTCCGGTTTGCTCCCCCAAGCAAAATTTCAAAATCACAACTAATGTTAGGTAGGTTGGGTTTTCCCAGGGGAGGCGGCCCAGAATTTCCCTATGGAAAAATGGACAATAAGGTAAATAAAATAAAATAAAAAAATAAAAAAGAAGAAGAAGAAGGAAATGGAAATAAAAAAAGAAACCGACTAATTTGGATAGTGGCACAGGGATAGTATTGTTGTTGTTTTTGTTATGTTGTTTTATTTTGCCTTTTTCCCCGCCATTTTTTCATACACAGACTTCATTAATTTATTTTGCTAAAGCCACAGAATTTCCTGGCGAAAGCCATCTGTACTTCAAAGAGTTAATGGCGATGCGATTTACTGCTGAATTCATCCGACAGATAAAACAAAGGATTGTACTCAGTTGTCTTGGGCGTCGCGTCAGACGATGCGTGCCTAAGACAGCTAGTGCGCGCCTCGGGCTGCTTGCTTTAGATTCTGTGTCTTTAAACGCGGTGAGCAGTTCTTGACCTGGAAAAGCGCCGTATCACAAACCATAAAACCAGCAACACAAAGTCGCTTATAGTCTACGGAATCTTCTCCCCCGCAGCATTTCATTCACTTTAAATGCAATAGAATATTTTAAACCGTTTACGGTAGGTTTTAAAAAAAATGACTAAGAAATTAAAAAGATAAAAACAAAATAAAAACAAAACTAAACATTGTTTTATATTGAAATGTATACTGTGTCTATTTCATACTCAAGCTAACACACATTTTGTTCCTTTATAAAACAGTACGTAATAGTTTACTGTAAACAGGGTAGGTCAAGGTGGAAGTGTTCCCGTAACCTTTGGGTCGTTGGGGAGAGAGGCGATGGGGAGCTCCCTTTACTGTAGGCCAGCTTAATGAGGGCGGTGCCGATCTCCTTTCCCTCGCTGCTTTACCTTCCCAGGTCCAGATACCCATTCACAGCTGGGTGAACTGAGGTGTGCAGTGCGCTCGTTTCAATCTGTTGGGGTCGTTTGGTGGTTGTCTTCCAAGTATGGTCACCCATCCAAGCACTAACCCTTCCCAACGTCGCTGAACATGAAACATTGGTAGCCTGTGCCCAGACCACTGCCCTACGGCGTCACCCCAAGGACCAAGGCATGTAACTTGAGCCAAGTCGAACAATACTGAGATGGGACGACGTGTGTCCGAGAGATAATCCTGTCAAAGTTCGTCGCTAATGTAGCGAGTTCCCAAAGTGGACCATTGCACCTCGAAGCTAACCTAGAGCATTTCATGACCACTGACACAGAAGGAATCTACTGAACTCTATGTACCCAAGTAAATTATTAAATAGGCCTACTTCCGGCGTATGCGCAGCAATAACTATTTAATGACTGTAAGATGCACATTCCGTAGCTGACTCAGACTTACGTTCGCCTGTCCAATTCCCCGATCTCTGCCGCTGGTTAGAAAGAGATTGTTGTTTTCTTGAAGTATTGTATCGCTTTCCCCCTGTCCCGAACTGGAAAAAGAAAGGGGAGATGTCAGAGTCCAACGTTGTTACGTCACCCTGCGTAATAGGTAGGCTGTACGACCAGCGACACAGATGGTGGAGAGGCGACGTAGGTCTCGGCAGTCTCTGCTTAGCCGTGTGTGGCCTGAGTAGACGCAGAACACTCTTCACAACAACTGAACAGACCAGCGTAGTAAAACCAACTCTTTGGCTTCTAGAGTTAGGAACACTCTCGCAACAGACGGCCATTTTCCCGCCCACAAAATCTTCCGCATCAAAGGCCGATCACCCATAACTTGCGCTCTTCTGCGATGGAGGACGTTGTATCTCCGCTGCCAGAGTCGCCACATAACTTCCATTCTCTTTTCAAATTGTGACAGCACACCCTCAACAGCCGGCCACATTCTCGCCAATAAAACATAAAACCTGTGCGAATCAAAGGGAGGTCGTCACTACTAACTGTAAAATCTAAGGGAGAGCATCGCCACTTTCTTCCCCATTCAAAAGGAGAGTCAGCGCCACTGGCTGCCACAATCAAAGGGAGATTATCAGCCACTTCCGGTGTAAGAGTTACCGTTCTTGGGTCTGAATCTGGATCTGGTGTTTGGCCTGCACTTGTGATGTTTGCTCGTGAAAACCGTGTGGTAAAAGAGACCTTCAGCCGAACTGCATGAGTACACCGGCACCTTGCAGTACCCAGGATCATGCGGCGTCCTTCTCTGCTCTGCAGACTACATCAAAGATGGCGCTACTTTCATTCCGGCAATGTGTGGCGCACGTGGCCTTTTTGCCACCATGTTGTGTGAGTTGGTTACAAAATACCACCTGTATTAAGCGTAATAGCGTTTAATTGTCAATCTTTTTTTTCCTTGTCTATTTTTTTTCTCAATGGGAAGCCTTGAGCTACCGTCTACGCTTGGAAAACGCGCTATTTAATGGGTCAGGGTACCTAGGATGTTTGTTGTTGCTGCTGTTACAGTTTACTTGGGAGCCTGCATTGTTGTTACATTAAAAATGATGTAATGGAACATGGACCCTCACAGCAGATCTACAACGAAGAATACAAAGCATGGAGATGAGGTGCTACAGAAGACTTCTGGGCATTTCCTATACCCAACACATCACCAACGACGAAGCCCGACAGACCATCACACAAGCCATTGGACAACACGATGACCTGTTCATAGTGGTGAAAAAACGGAAACTCCGATGGTATGGCCACGTCACCAGATCATCAGGTCTTGCAAAGACCATCCTGCAAGGCACAGTGCAAGGAGGTAGAAGAAGAGGGAGACCGAAAAATACGTGGGAGGACAACATTCGAAAATGGACTGGTTTGACACTGAGCGAAACAATCAGGGTTGCTGAGAACAGGGAAAGATGGAGTACGCTGGTTAAACGATCATCCGTGGTGCCCCTACGACCTCCGAGTTACGGGACAGGATAGAATAGGATAGTAATGGATAATCGCGGAACCCGACCGCTAAGCTTTCAATGTTAAACGTCTCTTCCTTTATCAGGGAAATTCTACAGCTGTATGGCTTATAATACATGTTGTTTCATGCACATGCAGTACACACGTTATCACACATTTTCACTAGGGAGTTACTTTTCAGCCACCTTGTACTGTAAAGCAGTTTTTCTTGTAATAAACAAATGAGCCTTGAGTTCATCCCGAAGGTGCACACTTCACTATAGCATTCCACTGAATCTAGATTCCGCATGTCCGAGACGCTTCCTTCAAAATCGCCAGCGACCTTGTTTCACTGGTCTACAGTCTTTGATGTTTCCCACTTCAGGAAATACTGTCGCGCCACCGTTTTCAGTGTTTGTTAAACCTGAGCATTTGAGACTATTTGAATGTTCGTAGAAGTGTTAGAAGGTGTGGCTGATTATGACAAAGATAGAGAGAAAGAACTCTACAGACGGTCAGACGGACAGAGAGACAGACCACTCAGAAAGAGAGAGAGAGAGAGAGAGAGAGAGAGAGAGAGAGAGAGAGAGAGAGAGAGAGAGAGAGAGAGAGAGAGAGAGAGAGAGGAGAGAGAGAGAGAGAGAGAGAGAGAGAGAGAGAGAGAGAGAGTAAAAAGCCTAAATTAAAAAGAAAAATATCCATATTGTAGTGTAAAAAAAATTATCACCAAAAGGAACAAATACAAGATAAAGAAAAAGAAATCGAAGAAGGAGAAGAAGAAGAAGAAGAAGAAGAAGAAGAAGAAGAAGAAGAAGAAGAAGAAGAAGAAGAAGAAGAAGAAAGTATAGCAAGAAGAAGACGACTGAAAAAAAGAAGAAGACGACTGAAAAAAAGAAGAAAAATGCGAACCTAAGGGTTCTTTGATGTCGTGGTTAAAGCTGTTTTGTTTTGATAGGCTCTGTGGTATGCGTCTACCAATATGGATTGCAGATACTTGTGTGTGTGTGTGAGTGAGTGAATGTGGTGTGTGTGTGTGTGTGCAAGTGTGTGTGTTAATCATGCGTGCGTGAGCGTATGAGTGCGCGCGTTATGTGTGCGTGCTCGCCTTGACGGCGTCTGGGCACAGTTGATCTGTTGGCGCGAGACTTCTAATCTGATTGTTTGCTTCCTGCCCGCTATAACCTCTCTTTGGATTGGCCCACGGACGACAGGGCAAAGGTCACGCCCGTACCGGGTCATATGGCGTCAACGAACGCAGGGAATTCTCGTGTGGCGACGAGATCTGAGCGAGAACAGGGTGTGTATGGCGACTGTCTTCTAAACGGAAATTGTAAAGGGTTGTTAAGTTGATGTCTGTTTAGATACAAGATAAAGACACAAGGTTCTCCTTAACAGTTGACATGCTGTATTTTAACTTTTCTTTCTGTGTGTCTTTCTTCTTCTTCTTCTTCTTCTTCTTCTTCTTCTTCTTCTTCTTCTTCTTCTTCTTCTTCTTCTTCTTCTTCTTCTTCTTCTTGTTTGTCTCTTGTTCTTTGTCTGTCTGTCTGTCTTCTTCTTCCTCCTCCTCCTATCCTTTCTTCCGTCTTGTTGTTGTTGTTGTTGTTGTTGTTGCTCCTCTTCTTCTTCTTCTTCTTCTTCTTCTTCTTCTTCTTCTTCTTCAAGACTATGAACACTAAATCCACCGGTAATCCTATCCTATCCTATCCCGTAATCCGGAGGTTGTAGATGATTGTTTAACCAGCGTACTCCATCTTTCCCTGTCCTCGGCAACCCTGATGGTTTCGCTCAGTGTCAAACCAGTCCATTCTCGAATGTTGTCCTCCCACCTCTTTTTCGGCCTACCTCTTTTTCTACCTCCTTGCACTGTGCCTTGCAGGATGGTCTTTGCAAGACCTGATGATCTGGTGACGTGGCCATACCATCGGAGTGTCCGTATTTTGACCACTGTGAGCATGTCATCGTGTTGTCCAATGGCTAGCATTAGAAGACGACACAGAATTACACAACGAAAGACAATAAGAAAACGGAACAAAAGAACTTTTTAAAAAAATCGTCAAAATGCTCATAAAAATTAACAAAAAGTCCCCATTTTAAGTTTAGGGACACCTTTCACACTCCACCCCGCTTTCATCCAAATAGAAATAAATAAACAAATAAATAAATAAATCGAAAAATAAATCATATCCAGTCCTATTCTATCCAAGGTTGAAGCCCATTTGGAAAGACAGGACCATATGCCATCAGTCTACATTCCAAGGCAAGGCTGCTGCGCTCCCTTGTCATCTCCATCTTCCTATACGCTTGCGAAACATGGACCCTCACAGCAGACCTACAACGAAGAATATAAAGCATAGAGATGAGGTGCTACAGAAGACTTCTGGGCATATCCTATACCCAGCACATCACCAACGACGAAGTTCGACAGACCATCACACAAGCCATTGGACAACACGATGACATGCTCACAGTGGTGAAGAAACGGAAACTCCGATCGTATGGCCATGTCACCAGAGCATCAGGCCTTGCAAAGAAAATCCTGCAAGGCACGGCGCGGAGAGGCAGAAGAAGAGAAAGACAGAAAAAGAGGTGGGAGGACAACATTCGAGAATGGACTGGCTTGACACTGAGCGAAGCGATGAGGGTTGCTGAGGACAGAGAAAGATGGAGTATGGAGGTTAAACGATCAGCTTACGGTATAGGATAGGATAGGATAGGATAGGATAGGATAGGACACTCCCTCACCCTCCACCTCACTAACATCCAAGCAGAAAAAAATAAATGAATAAATAAATAAATAAATAAATAAAAACTCATGTCATCATTTAGCGAAAGATGTTAAAACAAAAAGAAGGAAAGAAAATAAAGACAGACAGAAAGAAGGAAAGAAAATAAAGATATAAAGAAAGAAGGAAAGAAAATAAAGATATAAAGAAAGAAGGAAAGAAAACAAAGATATAAAGAAAGAAGGAAAGAAAATAAAGATATAAAGAAAGAAGGAAAGAAAATAAACAAAGAAAGGAAGAAGAAGAAAAGAAGAACTAAAAGAAAAAAAAATCTGCAAAAGAAAAGGAACAAAAATCCCGTTTGTAACAAAAATTCATTTTAGCATTTAGCAGACGACGTTAAAACAGAAACAAATAAACAAACGCAAGAAAGAAAAGAAAGAAAGAAATGACATGACGAGCCTGAACAAGAGAAAAATACCGTTTCTCAAAAAGCATTTTGAGCCACAACAGACGACGTCATGGATTAATCTTGTTCTATACCAAATAGCAGACCTCAAGGAACAGACCGCGGTTCGCTGTACCACCTTAATGATGTTGTGGTCGCGTGCCAATTCTTGACTTCCACGTGTGTACTCAGTCAGCTTCTTGAAAGCCAGGGTCTGTGGTCAAAGGCGGCTCTTCTTCTTCGTCGTCTTGTTGTTCTTATATTTTCTTCTTGTCCTTCTTCTTTGTTGTTGTTGTTGATGTTGTTGTTGTAGTTGTTGAAGATCTTCTTCTTCTTCCTCCTCCTCTTCTTCTTCTTCTTCTTCTTCTTCTTCTTCTTCTTCTTCTTCTTCTTCTTCTTCTTCTTCTTCTTCTTCTTCTCAACATTGAAAAGAGGTCTTTGAAAGCGTACTGCACATTAGTACTGAGTTGTCTTCTCTTCTCGAGCTCGCACTCTCTCCTTAAAAAAGGTAAAGGTAGTCCCATATCCTTGTGGCGTAGGAGAGCGTGATGTTGGAGATCACACTTATCTTGGGCCAGCGTAATGAGGGTGATGCACTCTCTCCTTACCTCTTCCTTAATGTGTGTATGCGTGTGCATGTGTGTACATGAGTGTGTGCATGCATGTGGGGTGTGTGGGTGTGTGTGCGTGTGCGTGCGTGTGTGTGTGTGTGTGCTCTTTGTATATATTGTAATTGTAGGACATCATTTGCTTTTTCGCAAGAGGAAGAAGAAGAGGAAGAAGAAGAAGAGGGAGAAGAAGAAGATAATGATGATGATGATGATGATGATGATGATGATGATGATGATGATGATGATGATGATGATGATGACGACGACGACGACGACGATGATGATGATGTTGATGATGATGATGATGATGATGTTGATGATGATGGTGATGATGATGATGGTGATGATTAAAAGAATCACCGTCACCACGATCACCACCAACAGCAACAACAACAACCCCAATAACAACAACAACAACAAGGGTGCACAAATTACTTGCACACAATCAAAATAGAAACCTATATTAATCATAATCATCCTCTCCTTAAACTGTCCAATAAGATGGACAGTAAATTGACCACCACGGGATTCGAACCTTGGTCATCGGAGGGTAGAAAACAGGATCTAACTCAAGCTGTCGTTTGCTTCATTCATTGTTACAGTTAATCCCAAACCGTCAGATTCAATCAATTTTTCATGCAAACTGTTCCCAAATATTATTCGCCAATCATCATCATCATCATCATCATCATCATCATCATCATCATCATCATCATCATCATCATCATCATCATCATCATCATTTTATAGTAGTGACCGAACCAGCTTGACCACTCCCAGTAAGTAGCCTGTTCATGCCTAATGGACGACGCACCTGGTTTCTGACCATCTGCCTGAATGGCTTACTGGTGAGTTGGCCAGTTGGTGGTCAGCTGCCCTGGAGTTTTGATAGAGTGTATGATAATACGTAATGGATATGGGAAGGACGGTGTTTCGAGTCATAACACTAGCGGTCAACAAAACACTAAGAGAGTATGGTATAATAGGTCTACCATGGTTGTTTGAAAATGATGCGTTATAGCCATAGTCCGAGTAAGAGGTGTGACCCGTTCTGTGACGGTCAGTTCAGATTAAAATAAATAAGGCCACGATGAAGATGGGGTACATTATCCCGCCTTCATATCTCTGTCTGTTGTCTGTGTGTCTGTCTGTCTCTCTCTCCCTCTCGCTGTATCGCTGTCTCTCTCTCTTTCTCTCTGTTTCTATCTTTCTGTCTGGACTGCCTTATAAAGCATATGTGATGTTGCAAAACTTAGATAGCAAAGGTAAAAGCACATGGGCAACAAATATTAGATTATGTCTGAGTAATTATGGCTTTCATTATGTCTGGCTATATCAGGGTGTTGGATGTGTAAAGTCTTTTTTGTCTTGTTTCAAACAGAGAATCATTGACTGCCGTTGGCAAGACTGGAATAACCATATTCAAACTAGTGACAGGTTTGAGGCTTATCGCACATTTAAAACAACGTTTTTAGAAGAAATGTATCTTTCTGTAGCAGTTAATAGGCATGTTTTGAAGGCTCTTGTAAAATTTAGAATTGGCGTATCCAGCATTGCTGTACATTCTCATAGATACAGTACTATCATTGTGAATAATGTGTGTCGTTTATGTACGTCTTCTGTAGAAGATGAAGTTCACTTTGTACTGTGTTGCTCGGCTCTTCAAGATTTAAGACACGATTTTATTCCTCCAAAGTTTTTTAGACACCCATCGAAATTTAAACTTGCATTGCTGTTGGCATCAAGGAACGTGAACACTCTGTGTAATTTGGCAATATATTTGTATAAAGCCTTAAGACGACTAGATCACGCTAGCTCATGATTGTAATGATTGTGTACATATCTGACTTTGTGTGCGTAATATTTGTAACTTGTAGTATTGTTTGTTTTTGTAAACGCCCCGTTCCATAACGGGCGTTGGCCTTTCTTGGAAATAAAATAAATTCTAAAATTCTATAAATTCTATCTTTCTGTCTGCCTCTCTCTCTTTCTCTCTCTCTCTGTGAGTGTGTGATTACCACTTGTCGGAGAAGGACGTGTTTTGTTGAGCTCTCGTCCGTGACTGACTACACAGTTAATTTTCTCGTGTTTTGTACACTTTTGCTGTGTGCTATGCCAAGCTCTAATACTGATTTTCGAGTCGTGTGTGGCTCGATTTTCTTCACATTTCAAGCCTTTATGGAGAAAAGGAGACAGTTTGTAAAGAAGATGGCCTTTCGTCGGGTGTTTTTGAGAAGCAGGCTTGACGGCGTTTTCATGGGATTTGTTTTGTCTTACCTGGCGTGGTCTAATCTACTGTTGGTGATGGCGGGGGACGTGGAACTTAACCCGGGCCCGGTGGACAACAAGCAAGGAAGCAGTGGTACTGGTGGTGTGGCTACATCGAAACCATCTACGCGACAGAGCAAGCTAAACATCTCCACCAGCGACCCATCTTTAGCCGACATTATGGTCAAGTTGAACGACATGGACACCTCGGTGAACGGAAAACTGGACGATGTGAAGGCGGACATGCAAGCGATTAGAGACAACGTTGGCAAATTACAAGAAGAAATGAGCGAGCTAAAAGAACAGGTCAGTGATTTGCAGACAGAAAATGTTTCGCTTAGAGAACATGTTGAGAAATTGATGAATCGTGTCAGTACCCTGGAAAAACAATCAGACGATCAAGAAAACAGGTCCAGAAGAAATAATTTGTTGATTTATGGGCTGAACAAAGAGAATGGTGAAACAAACAAAGACTGTGAAGAGAGATTGAGAGAATTGTGTACTGATAAATTGGAATTGGCTGAGGATATTGTTTTTGATAGAGTGCATCGTGTGGGCTCCCACCCCAACTCCCCCATCATTGCAAAGTTTGCTTTCTACAAACAAAAGATTGCAATTTTAAAAGCTAAACAGAAACTGAAAGGGACAACTATATTCATTGGGGAGGATTTTTCCAAAGGAGTCAGAGAAATCAGGAAGAAACTGGCCAGCATTATGAAGGAGAAGAAAGCGACTGGGCAGAATGTGTCAATGATTTTTGATCACTTGATGATTGATGGAAAGAGATATTTTCTGGCGACTGATGGTATGAGTGTGGTTGAGGGAGAGGTGGGGCAGAAATAGGGTTGTGGCCGCCCCGCACATTGTCAAAAACTGCATGTTTCTGATGTTTGTGCAAATAGTGTAAATAAAGAGAATGTCGGCAAAAGGTTTTCTTTTTTGACGTGGAATGTTGATGGTTTGTGGTCGAAGTTATTCGATCCTGACTTTGTTACTTTTGTTTCTACTTTTGACTTTGTTTGTTTGGTGGAAACTTTTCTTTATAATGTAAATCTTGACGTTTTTGTAAAGCGTGGCTTTACTGTCTTTTCTCTACCCGCAGTGAAGCTTTCAGATGGTGGAAGACCGTCAGGAGGTGTTGTCTGTTTAATTAAAAATGAATTTGTGGCTTTTGTTAAAAAATTGGATGTAAATATTGGACATACGCTCATATTTATTGTGGATAAAAGTCTTTTTGGATTATCTAAAGATGTTTTGTATGTTTGTTCTTATACGCCACCTGAAGGTTCACGTTTTTATTCTTATTTAGGGGTAGATGGAGATGGTGTTGTCTCTTTAGAAAATTGTATATCTGATATTTTTCTTGATAATGATCTATTTACAATTGTTTGTGGTGATCTCAATGCAAGAACAAGTAATATTTCTCAACGTATTAATCAAGATCAAGATTTGTTTAAGTTATCACATAAGAGTGAGTCGGTTTTGGGTAAAAGGTGTTCGCAGGATAAAACACTAAATAGTTTTGGGAAATCGCTATTAAATATGTGTACTTCTTTGAATCTGTCAATATTAAATGGTATGTGTCATGGTGACCTTGAAGGTTACTACACGTACATTTGTGACTTTGGTAGCAGTGTTATTGATTATTTTCTAATTTCTTGTGATCTTTTCGCTATTTTGTGTAATGCTTGTTCTTTGAATGTATTGGATAGATCAGAATCGAAGCATATGCCTGTGTCTTTGTCTGTTCTTTTTCCAAATGAAAATCATTGTGCGAAAGCGCTCTCTAATAAGTCAATTTTTATTGAGAAATTTTGTTGGAATTTAAATAACGCCACTCAGTTTAGTGATGCTGCTCTTAGTAAAAATGCTAGCTTGATGTTAAATGAGGCTTTAGAATTAGTTGATGTGGATGTAAATTTAGCACTTAATAAATTTAATGAATGTATTACAGAAATATCAGCCTGTATGAAGAAACGTGTGTGCGTAAATGGGAGAGGGAAACAGCAGGACTGGTTTGATGCGCAGTGTAGCATTACGAGGAGAAGTGTGCGCGCTTCACTAAAAAAATATCGCGCACGTTAAAGGATTATGATCGGGCAGCCTATTGTAAAACAAGAAGAGAATATAAAAACTTGCTTTTTTGCAAGAAGAAGAATTTTAATATGATGATGATAGGAAAACTGGTAGAGTCTGTAAATAATCAAAAAGAGTTTTGGGACACTGTTCATAATATTATTCCAAAAAAGAGAAGAATTGATAACCAGATTTCTGTTGAAGAATGGTTTAACCATTTTAAAATGTTACTTGAAAAAGATAATTTTCTGTTTGAGTCAGAGGAATTAGACACTAGTGGTAGTGGTGGTGATGATGATGATGAAGCTAGTTTAAATAGGCCTATAACGGAGGAAGAGATACTGTTAGCGCTTCAGAAGTTAAAACCTAAAAAAGCTGCAGGGCCAGACGGGTTAATAAGTGAATTGTTAAAATACGCAACCAGACTTGCTGTCCCCTTTTTCCATAAATTTATAAATAAATTATTTGATAACGGTATTTATCCTGATAGTTGGTGCGAGTCTATCATATTACCTTTGTTTAAAAAAGGAGATGTAAATAAACCAGGGAATTACCGTGGAATTAGTCTATGCAATATAAGTAGTAAAGTGTATGGTTTTATTATTAATAAACGCTTGCAGTCATGGGCTGAGGAAAATGATATCACCGGGGAATTTCAGGCAGGCTTTAAAAAAGGTTATTCTACAGTTGATCATCTCTACACCCTTCTTGCATGTGTTCAAAAACAGTTTTGTTTAAATAGAAAACTTTATGTGGCTTTTATTGATTTTGAAAAATGTTTTGACAATATTAACAGAAATTTACTGTGGCCTATATTACTGAAGAATGGTATTAAAGGGAAAATATTTCGTTGCATAAAAAGCATGTACTTAAGAGTTAAGGCGAGAGTGATGTGTGGTGGTAGTGAATTTACTCAGTGTGTTAATTGTAATTTTGGAGTGAAACAAGGAGATATATGTAGCCCAATTTTGTTTTCGATATTTATCAATGAGTTAACCTTAGAAGTTATTAGTAATGGCCGGCATGGTGTAACTTTTTCACTAGAAGCTTTTGAATTGTTTATTCTCTTGTTAGCTGATGACGTTGTACTCTTGTCTGAATCTATTGTAGGTCTACAAACACAGTTAAACAGTTTGCAAAGAGCAGCTTGTGCACTTAATTTAAAAGTTAATTTGGAGAAAAGTAGGCTAATATTGTAGTCTTCAGAAAAGGAGGATATTTGGCTGCCAGGGAAAGATGGGTTTATAATAGTGAAATAATGCCAATTGTAAATGTATATAAGTATTTAGGAATTTATTTTTCAACCCGTCTTAGTTTTGTTTCTGCATGTCGTGATTTAGCTAGTAAAGGCAAAAGAGCATTGTTATCTATCATGTCCAGACTAAGGGTTTTTAATAATCATTCTGTTGATGTTTTTCTTAAATTGTTTGATGCACAAATACAACCTATCATGCTTTATGGGTCTGAAATCTGGGGATTAGATAAAGCTGCTAATTATTGTGAAAAAACACATTTATACGGTTTGAAAAAGTTTTTGTGGGTTGATTTGCGTACTCCCAATGACTGTATTTATAGAGAGCTGAACAGATACCCAATAACTATTAATTCATGTGTTAATTGCATTCGTTATTGGTTTAAGTTATTACAGATGGACAATAGTAGACTTCCTAATAAAGCCTATTTGATGTTATATAATCTAGATAGTAAAGGAAAAATAAATTGGGTATCAAATGCGCGTTTATTTTTGCTACAGAACGGTTTTGGTGATGTATGGTATAATCAAGGTGTTGGAAACGTGAATGTTTTTATACGTGTGTTGAGAGAACGACTGATTGATTGTAGATGGCAAAATTGGAATGAACATGTAAATGAAAGTGATCGCTTTAGTATGTACACTAGATTTTGTACTTCCACATATTGTATTCCTAGATATTTGCAACTTGGTTTAGATAAATATTTAACATTTATTATGACAAAATTTAGGTTTGGTATATCTGATTTATTCGTGCACTTTTATAGGTACAGGCATCATACACCAAATAATCTTCTATGCCCTTTGTGTAAAACAGCGGAAGATAATGAATTACACTTTGTATTTTGTTGCCCAAATCTGGATGATTTAAGAAAAGAATTTATTCCAGCTAAATACTATAGAGCACCAAGCGCTTTTCATCTATCTTTATTGTTCACTACTACTAATGACGTTGTTGTACGAAAATTATGCTTTTTTATGTACAAAGCCTTTAAATTACGTGAAATTGTCAGGTCTTGATATTTTGATGCCTTCTTTCCGCTCATTAATTTGTTGATTTGTTTGTATTTGTTTACACACCCCTTCCAAGAGGGGCTATGGCCTTATATGGAATAAACTCGTTCGTTCGTTCGTTCTCTCTCTCTGTCTCTGTCTGTCTCTCCTCATCTTATTACAGCCTTCACAAGAGCCCATCATCATCTTCATCATCATCATCATCATCATCATCATCATCATCATCATCATCATCATCATCATCATCATCATCATCATCATCATCACCATCATCATCGTCATCATCATCATCGTCATCATCATCATCATCATCATCATCATCATCATCATCATCATCATCATCATCATCGGAACAACCAACGCCACGACCACAATTTATATCCACCGCCCACCTCCACCCCCCACTCCTCACCCCCATTGCAAACAACATCACTTCCTGTACTTCCACCACCACCAACAACAACGTCATCATCACCAACACCATCACCTCGGCAACCACCACGACCACCAAAACTGACATCAGCATTATCCTACCATCAGTTAATAGAAGGTTTATCATGCAAGGTTAAGTGCAGACAATGTCTTACATTACAGCTCTTGACGCGATAACATAACATACTGATGACATTAACTGAAGAACGGCGTCAAAGCAACAATTGCCGTTTGTTCTCCGATCCATTACTTTCATTTACCTCGCATGCAGTAAACCTTATATTTGCCGATCCTTTATTTGCACTGCCGCCTCGTTTACTTTCCGTTCCGTACTATTCAACGTTTGTTACACTAGAGAGAGCGAGAGGCATGTTGTTAAGAAAATCTAATATAAAGAAAGAAAGAAGATAATAAACACATAAATAAATAAATATTAATTCCTATCCTATCCTATCCCGTAACTCGGAGGCCGTAGGGGCACCACAAACGATCGTTTAACCAGCGTACTCCATCTTTCTCTATTAATTACATACAAATTAAAATAAATAGACAATACAAATAAATTTTAAAAAATAGGTCATACATAATAAGTTATTAACTAAATAAATGAATTAATGAATAACAAATTAATAATTAATTAATTAATTAAAGTTCATGGCAAGAACAAAGTCTCATAAGGGTAATCCATTTTATTTTCCTCCTAATTAAATATTTCTACCCCGCCGGGGATAAAATCCACTCCATTCCGTTCGGCACTGGGGAATGCAGCGACAAGCTTTACGTCCTATTTGTATTAGTTAAGGACAAATTTTTAAAAAGGTCAAAGGACCTAACGTTATGTCAACAAAACAAAAAAACTAGACCAGGTCGGCTCTATGACTATGTACGAACGAGAAGGGGTACCGGCGTAACCGGAATTTGAAGTTTCAACTTTAGCACTTGAGAGTTTTATAGTTTTCAGCCTGGTGACTTGGTGACGCAGTGGTTTAATGGCCGGTTTTCTATGTTTAAAGTCGAGCGTTCGATTCCAGATACAGAGGCGAACTTATGTGACTTAGGTACGAGACTATTTAGGTCACTGAGGGTTTTCTCTGGGTACTCTGGTTTTCTCCATTCCTACAATAACGGTATTGGATACAATCTCCATTTTCGAAAATAAATGACGATTTCCGTTCCGTCATCTAATAATAGCGATCTTCTCGTCTTTACACATGTTTTGAGCGATAGATGTGTGTCTGTTGGGAGTGAGAGAGTGTGCGAAACATGCCAGCGTGCTTCTGCTACAGATCGCCACGCATGGAGCCTGATTTGTGATTTGTAAAAAATACCCAACTGTGTATATAGCTTGAAGCAATGATGATGATGATGATGATGATGATGATGATTATCATCATCATCACCATCATCATCATCATCATCAGCGTCATTATTATTATTATTATTATTATTATTATTATTATTATTATTATTATTATTATTATTATTATTATTATTATTATTATTATTATTACCTCGATGCTAACAGACCACTTTTGAATTTAAGGGGACAATAATACAACTCTCTCTCTCTCTCTCTCTCTCTCTCTCTCTCTCTCTCTTTCTCTCTCTCTTTCTTTCTTTCTCTCTTACCTCGATGCTAACAGACCACCTTTGAATTTAAGGAGACATTGACACAATCCTCTCTCTCTTTCTCTTTCTCTCTCCCTCTCTCTTTTTATGTCTGTCTCAACCCCCTTTCTCTCTTTGTATGTCTGTCTATCTCTCTCTCTGTCTGTCTCTCTCCAACTCCCTCTTTGTCTGACTGTCTCTCTGTCTGTCTCTCTCCCCTTCTTTTCTCTCTTTGTCTGTCTTTCTCTGTCTCTCTCCCCTTCTTTTCTCTCTTTGTCTGTCTTTCTCTGTCTCTCTCCCCTTCTTTTCTCTCTTTGTCTGTCTTTCTCTATGTATCTCTCCTTTTCTTCTCTCTCCCTTTTTTCTCTCTGTCTCTCTCCCCTCTCTCTTTGCCTCTGCCTGTATGTCTGTCTCTCTCTGTTCCATAACCTCGTGCTCTAACCCTCTCCCCCTCCCCTCCCCCTTCTCTCTTCTTTATCTTTTTGCTCCTCACCCGCACCATTGACTTGTCCATCACGGAATGTTCAGGGCCTTCTAGCAATGGTGGAAACTTTTCTGCCTGCTCGCTTTCCCTGCTGCTCACTGTTGTCGTTCGGCCCAAATCATCCTTATTCCCGCTTTCATCCCAAACCCCGCGTCACTCAACTAACAAACCCTCCCCGCTCGCTCCTAAATCAGCCCCTGCTATTTCTCTCCCCTTTCCTCCTCAAATGAGCTCCATTCTCTCTGGAGTGGTGTCCCTTCTCGCTGGAGTTGTGTCCCTTCTCGCTTCTCTGCATTTTGGTTTATTTTCCTTTCTGTTTGGATTTTCTCTGCTCTTCATCAAGTAACGACCTCAGACAACTAAATTAAAATATCAAAGCACAATTGTTCTTTTTAAAGCGCGCTTTTCCAGCTCAAGAACTGCTCAAGGCGATACAAGATCTCACTCAAGAAGCTCGAGGCTCCAACTGGCTGTTTTAAGCGCATCGCCTAACACTCAAGACAACTGAGCAAGAACTGCCAAGGGGTAATGAGGCCTAGTACTCGCTGGCTGTGTTCCTGTAACTGGCACTAATCCGTCTAGGACATGATCGTCAGGATCTTTTTTAAAATGTCCGGACGTTGGAATACCTGCTAGCACAGACTAGACCTCGGTTTGCACTCTCACCAGAAGTCTGGAAGCAGACATTCATCTCCTATAATTATGCTTATATGTTAAGTGTTTTCACATGCATTCGGGCTCCTCGACCTGAGACACACTTGAATCTTATTCGCATTTAACAGCGTTCTACTCTTCACTTTCAACGTCATCGTCATCGTCATCATCATCATCATTATCATCGTCATCATCATCGTGGTCGTCGTCAGCAGCAGCAGCATCATCGTCGTCGTCAGCAGCAGCAGCATCGTCGTCGTCATCATCATCATCATAGTCGTCGTCGTCAGCAGCAGCAGCAGCATCGTGGTCCACCCATTCACAGGTAATCGCTAGTCACCGGTGGCCGAAGCGAACTGCCTTTGTGTCCTTCCTAGTTCATTAGCGCATCATTAGCCACAGACGTCATTATGTTAACATGCGTCATTAGCTTAAGATACGCCATTATGTCGACGTCATACAAACACTGAAGGTATAATCACAAGGCGTCTTCGATTGTCAGAATCACGCCGGAGTTTTGTTATTTTCAACCTGGTGCAATGAAGCAAGTGGTGTGAATATTATCGTCAAAATTCTTATCATCATAATCAGCAGCAGCTGTATTGTATCGTGACCGCCGTAATCAAATTAATCGTTTTTAATTGCGTTGTCGTTATCAGTGTCATAATCAGCACACACAGCTGTCATCGTCCTTTAAAATTATTGTCTATAAAGCGAAATTAAAACGACCATTGAAAATTTCCAGGGGGAGAAAATAGGTTTCTGGTCAAGAGGAAAGTTGATGAGGCAGACAACGATGAAGAAGATAAAACGGAAGAAGAGCAGGTGAAAGAAAAGAGGACGAGTAAAACAAAGAAAGAAGAAGAAGAAGAAGAAGAAGAAGAAGAAGAAGAAGAAGAAGAAGAAGAAGAAGAAGAAGAAGAAGAAGAAGAAGAAGAAGAAGAAGAAAAACTACTACTACTACTACTACTACTACTACTACTACTACTACTACTACTACTACTACTACTACTACTACTACTACTACTACTACTACTACAAAAACAGCAACAACAACAACGAAACCACCTAGAACTAGGAAGACAACACCCATTTACAAACCCGACGTTTAACTGACAATGCTATAACCAACCTCCAGAAACTGATTTTGACGATACCGACCATCTCTCTGTTAAATTTATCACTTAAAGACAAACGCACTGTCTACTGTGCAAAAACCAGCCCCTAGAAACATGCTGGCTTTGATTATCTGAAGACAACAGCAGCAACGACAGCAACTACAATGGCGGACGCTGGTCTGTTCGTGTGACGGCCAGCGCTGATGAGAGAATCCGTCTACTTGGTTTTTCCCTCTTTCATTCCCACAAATTATTACTGCAAAAAAGCGACTTTGTCATTTGATGGTGGCGTTGGTGTTGGGGGCAACGATGGCGGCAACGATGCTAGAGATGATGATGATGAGGAGGAGGAAAAGGAGGAGGAGGATCATGATGATCATGATGATCATGATGATAGTGTTGAGGTTGATGTGACGTGATCGTGCCAAGAAAAAAGAAAAAAGATGACAATCCATTCAAATGTATGTTGGAAAACACACACAAAAGCCGAAAAAAAGGATATAAGTGTAAATAAGTATTTTGAGTAATATTATGTCAAATGTAATATTTGTAGATTATAGTCACACGACACCGGAGCGTATAGGCGACTACTGGTCACATTATTTTGACACCAGCGAACCAGTTGATGGTAAGGGGGAAATAATATGGTCACACATTGGCCAATCCGGGATTCGAACCAGAGACCTTACGGTTACTAGTAAGACGTTCTACCCATTAAACTACCCGGCCCCACAATAATACGTATTTAAGTGCTGTGTTCTATTCAATAACCACTCGGGGCCGGGTAGCTCAGTTGGTAAGAGCGTCTTGCTAGTAACCGAAAGGTCGCTGGTTCGAATCCCGGATTGGTCAACGTGTGATCATATTATTTTCCCCTTTACCAACAACTGGCCCGCTGGTGTCAGTATAAATCGGTCCAGTAGTCACCTATATGCGAAAGTGTCGTGTGACTATAATCTACAAACAACAACAACAGTGCGCAGTGGATTAGTTGCCGGTTTCCTATGCCGAAGGTCGCGGGTTCGATTCCCGCAAGGGGCGAACGTATGTGACTTAGATACGAGACTATTGAGGTCACCGAGGGTTTTCTCCGGGCACTCCGGTTTTCTCCCTCCCTTCAATAATGGTACAGGACGCAGTCAATATAAAAATTTCAAAAATAAAAATTCGATTTTCTTTCCGTCTTCCAATAGCGATCACCCTGCCTTTACACACCTTGTTTGAGTGATGGATGTGTATTTGGTGTGTGTGTGAGGGTGGATGAGACAGGTGGGCGTGTATGTTGGTATAGATCGCCGCGCTTTGAGCCTGATTGATTTGGGGAAAGGCGCGTATATAGAGCATCCTGTATTATTATTATTATTATTATTATTATTATTATTATTATTATTATTATTATTATTATTATTATTATTATTATTATTATTATTATTATTATTATCATTATTATTATTATTATTATTATTATTATTATTATTATGTTGGATTTCATTCTAGAGGACAGTAAGGACCCTTTAATGGTCCATCTCCATAATTGAATGAATGAACATTGAAGTTTAACGTCTACACCCACCATTGGCGATACGACAGACGGGGATAACCATCCCAGGGAGGAAGGTGTATGGACCTAAATCAACACTGAACCACCAAAGCAATCACACTGCTAAGATGGACAGTGAAAATGGCCACTTTTTTTTGTTGTTGTTGCTCACCACGGGATTCGAACTTGGGTTGATCGGTGTGTCAGGCCAACGCTGTACCACTGAGCTATCTGGGTTGATCGGTGTGTCAGGCCAACGCTGTACCACTGAGCTATCTGGGTTGATCGGTGTGTCAGGCCAACGCTGTACTACTGAGCTATCTGGGTTGATCGGTGTGTCAGGCCAACGCTGTACCATTGAGCTATCTGGGTTGATCGGTGTGTCAGGCCAACGCTGTACCACTGAGCTATCTGGGTTGGTCGGTGTGTCAGGCCAACGCTGTACCACTGAGCTATCTGGGTTGGTCGGTGTGTCAGGCCAACGCTGTACCACTGAGCTATCTGGGTTGGTCGGTGTGTCAGGCCAACGCTGTACCACTGAGCTATCTGGGTTGATCGGTGTGTCAGGCCAACGCTGTACCACTGAGCTGTCTGAATTAAGTGAAATCAAACGAATACATAAACATATCAACAACAACATTCACACACACACACACACACAAATGCTTTTTATTTTATTTTAATTTTTAAAAATAAAATTTTATTCTTCTGATTTATCAAAGAAAATAAACTGAATCACATCAGAACTTTGGGAAATAAATATATTATTTCTGTTTCTGGTTGCACGATTTGTATTATATCTGTTTTTAACGTGGTCCTGATGGATTTTACTTGTGTTATAAAATCTCATCTAGTTTTAAACAAATAAGTCTCCTATATGCCACGGTGTCCGGGGACGTTAAATGTATCTAAACTAAACTAAACTGGTCGATTCCTTTCATCCATACCTGCGAAACGATCAACGGGGAAGTATCAAGGAGGGTACAGGTAGGTTACAAGGAGGGGTACGGAAGGTATCAAGGGGGTATGGGGAGGCATCATGGGGGGGGGGGAACGGGAAGATATCAGGGGGGGGGGGTATGGGGAGGTATCAAGGGGGATATGGGGAGGTATCATCGTCCAAATGAAACTCGCAGACAACAGTTGTCTGTCTACATTTTAAACAGCAACCTGTGTACCCTGCCTTGCCAGGGTACAAAACCCTTTGATGCTTTCACAACTTTTACATACATTCAAAGTTTACGTCAATACACTCAAATATAAAGCTAAGGGAAAAGAAAACGAGATGGCAAGCGGTTCAAATGTATACACTATCCGACACTATCCTATCCTATCCTATCTGATCCTATCCTATTCTATTCTATCCCATAACTCGAAGGTCGCTGGGGCACCACAGATGATCGTTTAACCAGCGTACTCCATCTTTCTCTGTCCTCAGCAACACCTCATGGCTTCGCTCAGGGTCAAACCAGTCCATTCTCCAATGTAGTCCTCCCACCTCTATACAATGTATACCCAGACATTCACAAAATAGGCATTTTTTAAAGAGTTGATTTTGTTGACGGTATTGTGACTGATTGGTTTTATCCTAAAGCAGAAGAAACATGACAATATGGAATAATAGGCCACTATCTGTATATTTTCAAGGAATGTGTACGTTTTTCATTATAAAAAAAAACAAAAAAACAAAAAAAAAACTGTCATCTGAGTACAAATTTTGGAATTTTAAAAAAAAAAATTAAATTGCTGTCTATCCTTTTTTTTTTTTTTTTTTTTTGTAATTTATATTTCGGTCAATTTTTATACATGTATACCCCAAAGAGAATTTGGTCCTTCTTTCTGTGTAGCACCCCCACCTTAACAAATCATCGAAACCTGCGGTTCGGTTACTATCCTATCCTATCCTATCCTATCCCGTAACCCGGAGGTCGTAGGGGCACCACAGATTTTCGTTTAACCAGCGTACTCCATCTTTCCCTGTCCTCAGCAACCCTGATTGTTTTGCTCAGTGTCAAACCAGTCCATTCTCGAATGTTGTCCTCCCACCTCTTTTTCGGTCTACCTCTTCTTCTACCTCCTTGCACTGTGCCTTGCAGGATGGTCTTTGCAAGACCTGATGATCTGGTGACGTGGCCATACCATCGAACTTTCCGTTTTTTCACCACTGTGAGCAGGTCATCCTGTTGTTCAATGGTTAAGGCCCGGTCCCCGTATAAGTAGAAAAGTAGGTTAGTTAGGTTAACTCTCACAAGATAACGCAAACAGGGACGCGTTACACTTGTGTCATGGTCTGTCGGACTTCGTCGTTGGTGATGTGCTGGGTATAGGAAATGCCCAGAAGTCTTCTGAAGCACCTCATCTCCATGCTTTGTATTCTTAGTTGGAGATCTGTTGTCAGGGTCCATGTTTCGCACAGCAGATCTCCAACGAAGAATTGGGTTTGGTTATTCTCGATATAATGTGAACGGTGAGATTTTATCAATGGCATTGGATTCAATCAATCTAAATTGACGAAAATAAAATTTGATTTGCGTTTCCGTTTTTAATAGGGATCCCTTTGCATTAACGCCACACGTTTAAATGATATATTTATGTTTGTTGCGTATGTGAGTGGCTAAAACATGTGAGCGCGAATGTTGGTACAGATCGCCGCCCATTGAGCCTGATTGCTCATTTGGAGAATAGCATCCATTATTGTTATAATATAAAGCAAATCTGATGGGACAGGAGGGACGCCACTAACCTTGGTAATGTGCCTTTGAAGTTCAATGGTTCTTGAGAAATGATGTCCAACGGACCGGCCGACCGACAGACCGACGGACAGACCTTCACACGGCTCGTTGTGATTCCCGATCTTTTCAAAATATTTACCGATAAATAGTATAGGTCTTTCTTTGTTTGTGTGGTGCTTAGTATATGTGTGTGCGTATGTGTGTTGCGTGCATGCGTGCGTGTGTGTGTATGTGTGTGTGTTTGTGTGTGTTTAATGGTTCAGTAAACGGGATAAAACTACACCAACCCACAATCCCAGAAACTCTGAATCACTAACTGACCATGACGTATGGGAGGCTGCGGAATAGAGTGCTCAGTTTCCAAACACTTGTACCAAAGCTGACTGACCATTCGTCTTATGTCTCAGCTACAGTATCAGGGCAAGCTGTTGGTCAGTTGGTCAGTTTAGAAGGGAATTTACGGCGGCTACTCACCACCCTCTTACCCCCCACCCCCATCACACCCCCCCCCCCTCTTTCACATACACCACAATCGCCTCCCTTTATTAGATACAAGTTGGGATCGCTCTTAACGCATAGTTACATTGTTTGGCTGAAATAACTCCGGGCCAAGAAGTTAATGAATGCCGCCTCGGCCCAATCAGTCGCAATACGGCGAACGGGAATAACCATCCCCGGGGAAGGGGAGCATTGACCTAAACCCATGCTAAACCACCATAGCATGAAATGTTTGTCTCATTCAGCAGGAGGTGGTCACAATTTGAGAGGGTGACGGATCGACTCGGTGACAGCTAGTATAAGGAGAAATGACATTTCGTGACATTTGCCAGAAGACCATACCTCGAAGAAGGGTCCCGAAAGTGCCTATGCAGAGGATGCCTCTGATCGACCGACCTTTCAAGAGGGTGGCCTTAGACTTAATCGGCGAAATAAGACCTCCGAGTGAAGAAGGTCATCGGTGGGTACTGACTTTAGTGGACTATGCGACTCGGTACCCAGAAGCAGTGCCACTGAAGAAGATTGACACTGAAACTGTAGCAGAGGCACTGGTGGACATGTTCAGTAGACTTGGAGTGCCTGAAGAAATTCTGACAGACCTCGGGACGCAGTTCGTCTCTGACTGCATGAAGGAGGTCAACAGACTGCTGAGCATCCGGCATTTGACTACGACACCCTACCATCCGATGTGCAACGGGCTTGTCGAAAAGTTCAATGCTACGCTGAAGTCCACCCTGAAGAAACTGTGCAGCGAGCAGCCCAGACAATGGCATCGCTACATCAACGCCTTACTTTTCGCCTACAGAGAAGTACCGCAGGAATCCACCGGCTTTTCTCCGTTCGAGCTGCTGTACGGAAGAACCATCCGAGGGCCGATGCACATCCTAAAAGAACTGTGGACGAAAGAAGTAGAGACCCCAGAGGTGAAGAACAGCTACCAGTACGTGTTTGAGCTACGGGAGAAGCTGGAGCAGACTCTCGAGATAGCCAGAGAAAACCTGAAGAAGTCCCAAGACTGTGGAAAGCACTACTATGATCGTAGGGCTGTGAGCAGGAAGTTCAAACCTGGCAACAAAGTGCTGGTGCTGCTACCTACCGATCATAATAAGTTGCTGATGCAGTGGAAAGGCCCGTACGAAGTGGAGACCGTGGTGGGAATCAACGACTACAAGGTGAAGGTCGGCCAGCATTCCAAGATATACCACGCCAACCTCCTTAAGCTGTACGTGGAAAGGCCATCAGAGACTGTGCACGCAGCCACAGCAGCTGTGACCGACGACAGCTTTGACAGCGAAGAACTGTTGGAACTGGGAGACTTCCACAGCAAAGAAGGCATCGATGATGTTAAGCTAGGACCGAGCTTGACGGAAGGTCAAAAGTTGGAGCTCAAGGACCTTATGGGCGAGTTTCCCCACAACTTCAGTGATGTCCCTGGCTCTACAACTTTGGTCGAACACGAAGTCCACCTCACTTCGAATATCCCTGTTCGATCCAAGCCCTTCCCGATCCCTTTCAAGGCCCGTGAATCCTTGAAGAAAGACATCGATGAGATGCTGAAGATGGGCATCATCAAGGAGTCCAGTTCCCCCTACGCGTCCCCTGTCGTGGTCGTGAAGAAGAAGGACGGGAGCAACCGAGTATGCATCGACTACAGGAAGGTTAATAAGATCACCGTCTTCGACCCTGAGCCGATGCCTACCGCAGCAGACCTCTTCCGCCAATTATCGGGGAGTAGAATCTTCTCAAAGATTGACCTCAGCAAAGGTTATTGGCAAGTCCCCGTGCGTCAACAGGACATACCAAAGACTGCTTTTATAACCCCTGATGGGACGTACGAGTGCCTAAGGATGCCCTTTGGCATGGTCAACAGCGGAGCTACCCTGAAGAGAGGGATGAAGAAGATGCTCAAAGGGATGGACAATGTCGTGTGTTACTGGGACGACCTGCTAGTCCACACTCGCACCTGGGAAGAGCATCTGCAGACCTTAAAGGAGCTGTTTCACCGTCTCACAGAAGCCAACCTGACCGTGAGACCCAGTAAGTGCATTCTGGGGACTGACAACGTAGACTTTATCGGCCATTCGCTGAAAGAAGGACAAAAGGGGCTTCTACTAGAAAACGTCACCAAGATTCTGAACGCTCCACGTCCCCAAACCAAGAAGCAGGTGCGATCTTTCCTGGGGTTGGCTGGATACTACAGGGAGTTTGTACCAAACTACTCCGCCATCACAGCACCCTTATCGGACCTGGTGCGGAAAGGCTGTCCAAACCAAGTGCAGTGGGGACCGTCTCAGGAGAGGGCATACCAGACTGTGCGCGACCTCCTTTCGAAGGATCCGGTGTTACGACTGCCTGACACTTCCAAAGAATTCGTCTTAAGAACAGACGCACGGACGAAGGCATCGGCGCCATACTGATGCAAGAACACGAAGGGAAACTATTTCCGGTCAGTTACGCCAGCAAGAAGCTGTCCAGGGCTGAGAAAAATTACTCGACCATGGAGAAAGAGTGCCTTGCCATCATATGGGGAATCCGGAAGTTCGAACTGTACCTTCAAGGAGTGAAGTTCGTGCTACAGACTGATCACAAGCCGCTAACTTACTTGAACTCTGCCAAGTTTGTGAACAGTCGGATCATGAGATGGGCTATGTACTTGCAGAACTTTAACATGCGAGTAGAATCTATCAAAGGATCGGACAATGTTGGTGCGGACTTCCTCAGCAGAGTGTGTGAGTAAAGAACATTGACTGTGTGGATGAACTGTGAACATTGACAATATCCAGATAGACTTGAAGATGAAAACCATTGACTCTGTGTAGATAAGCTGAGCGCAATTACAGTATTCAGAAAGTCTTAAATTAGTTTCAATTGTGGACTTTATTTGTGCATTACGTTTCAACGTTGTTGAAAGAAATTGGGTAAATTTCTTCTTGAGTGGGGGGTTATGTTACGTTGAAACGCGAACGAAAGTATGTCGGAAGCGTGTACGATAGATCTAACCGTTTCGATTTGCAAAGTATTCAATAATGGAGTTTATTTACCTTTGATTTGAGTTTGCATTGTTGTTAGGAGAGGCTTTGTATAACGTTGATAATTTTCGTTGGTCGATATTGTCGGAGAATACTCTGGATTTCCTTGTTTACCATCGATCGAAGGTTCGGGACGATTGTCGAAGTAAGAGAAGGTTCGGGGTATGTGTGGAGAGATGAATGACGTAAGTCAGTGATGACGATCTTTAGTTCGATTGGTGGCAGTACGTCATTTCTACCATGTACCAAATTGTTCCAGAAAAGAGAGAGGTTATTTAATCGTGTGCCGAGTTGCTGTTGAGAGATAGTAAAGTTGTTGATAGTGAATTGAAAAGAAGAGTTGCTGTGAAAGTTGTTGAGTTGAGTTGAGAATTGTATGCAGTTGTTGATGTGTGCTGAATAAAAGTGGAAAACTTCATACGTCGACTTTGTGACTTGTATGCTGCTTGAGCGGGTTGCGTGAATAAACGAATCTGAGTTACACCCTATCAGTAATTCAAGCATCGGGGCTGAATCAGATACTGATAGAAAACACCAACATCAAACCGAGTGTAACACAGTGCCACTTGTTCTTAACGCGCCAGAGGCCATAGGACTCGGTCTCATGCTCAGTTTTGCACGCAGCATCCGTGACACATACTACCTGTGTCAAGTGCACGAGACGCCGTGACACACAGAAATAGATCATGAGTGTCCTGTCCCGTCTTGAGCATGATGAAGAGTAGAGAGTAGTAAGACGTTGATGGTCAGAGGGAAAGAGATCAGTGTCACCTTAGCGGCCAAACTGTTCGGACAACGTGGGAACAAACGAGTTGAGTGGCCAATAGTTAGCCACTGACAGTGCACTGATTAAATCGTATATATTTCGTTTGCATTTGTGTATTTATGTCTAGGTTTCATAAAACATTGTTTTGTTGTCTTTTGTGTGTTATCCGCTTGAAAAAGAGCTTAGCCCCACATTGTGGATTGTATGGTTTTGTCTTGTCTTTGTCTTTGTCAACATTAGCGTTCCTTGACTTGTATGAAACAGGTGTTTCTCCTATACCCTGCAATTCACCTACAAGGAAGTCCTACAGACCATCACACAAGCCATTGAACAACACGATGACATGCTCACAGTGGTGAAGAAACGAAAACTGCGATGGTATGGCCATGTCACCAGAGCATCAGGCCTTGCAAAAGACCATCATGCAAGGCACGCTGCAAGAAGGCAGAAGAAGAGTGAGACAGAAAAAGAGGTGGGAGGACAACATTCGAGAATGGACTGACTTGACACCGAGCGAAGCCATGAGGGTTGCTGAGGACAGAGAATGATGGAGTATGATGGTTAAACGATCATCTGTGGTGCCCCAACGATCTTCGAGTTACGGGATAGGATATGATAGGATAGGTTTCTCATTGTTGTAAATTTGGAATGCTAGTCCTCTGTTTTATTCCTTAAATCGTATGAGTTTAAATGTCCTGTTTATTTCAATGTCCTGTTTCTTAAATCTCATGGCTTAAAGTAGTTTAAGAGTCTGGTTATATGATGTACGAGTTTAACTATTGTGTTTGTTAAATCTTGTATGAGTTTAATAGTCCTGTTTATTAAATATGAGTTTGAATGTCGTGTTTATTATATTCTGTACGAGTTTAACTGTCCAGTTTATTAAATATGAGTTTAACTGTCCGGTTTTGTATATGCTGTATGAGTTTAAGTGTCCTGTTTATTAAAAGCTGTACGAGTTTAAATTCCTGAGTATTAAATCTTCTATGATGTTACTTTAAAATGTCCTTTTCGTAAAAATATCTTCTATCATATGTTAATACCATGTTCATTAACTCTTATATGAGTTTAAATGTCCTTTTTACTAAATCTTATATTAGTTTAAATGTCCTGTTTATTAAATCTTCTATTATGTTTCGGAGTCCTGAGTATCATAGTTATATTGTACGAGTTTCAATGCCTTGATATTTTGTGTCCATATAATATTGTTAATAAAGTGATTCCGAGTCATTTACCCTCTCCCTCTTTCCCGCCCTTCCCTCCCCCTCCCCCCCCAAAAAAAAAAAAAAGAAAAGAAAAAGAAGAAAAAGAAAAAGAAGAAAGTACCTTGTACACTTTTTAGTATGATCATATTAAACTCTTCTAAAAAAATTATTAAATCCACATTACTGAGATGAAAGCTCTCCGACGGACGTGTAAGCAGCTTACACTGAGGTCCCCGATACCGTCACAGGTAGAACATGGGTCTCTACTGCAGTCATTGAACGTCACTTCAGATTACGGGCACAGCATTGATTTACTGGGCTAATCCACAGCAATGCATTGGGGTGTTTGGCCCGCTCGGCTGCGTTTGTTAGTGCTGCACCTGTGCCTGTGTTCTAAGACAAATAAGCCATTTACCGCTATAGCAGACGAGTTTTTTGAACGCTTGGACAGACAAAAAATCGAAAAATATTAGACACAAAAATTTATGAATTTAAGTATACAAGCAAACTGTCATTTTAAAGCATGACTTATTTTTTCCCGCAATTTGATCCAAACCTCAGATTCACTTTAAACATATTAAGTTGTGTCTTTTTCAGGCTTCTCGTACTTGTGTGTCTTTATTTTACAGGTTAACTTACATCCTGGGTATTTGTTCTCTCTCTCTCTCTCTCTCTCTCTCTCTCTCTCTCTCTCTCTCTTTCTTTCTCTCTCTCTCTCTGTCACCACACCCTAATTTTACAAACAACCTCTCTCAGTAAACAATAAACTCTCTTCATTTGCCTCTTCATAGACCCTTTCAACAACAAGCCGAGGGCTGGTTTTGTCTAAAAACCTCCCGGAACTCCCAGAATCCCTGGCGCCGGAAGTCCCAAGATGCAACGGTGGCGGCCATGTTGCCACTCGGCACTGAGGGCGTCGTTGTTCAAGATGGCCGCGTCGCTCGCCACATTAATAATTGAGTAGATCCGGTCTCAAAGGTCCGGCCAACAGAGAAGACTAGCAATCCTGATACATCGAATTGACTGAGTTAGACACAGTGGGTTTAAAGGAGATGGTTACAATAGTGTGGAACTAACAGGATTATCTACCGTCCAACTGTTGCTTAATTTTGGTCGAATGAGCTGTAGTTATGTCCCTTTCGCATTGTTTACATCCCACAACTACATAAGGGTGGAACTTTTGACAGGATTATATATCTTGTCCAAACGTCCTTCATTGAAACAGTTCTTTTGTGTTGTCATGTACACAATATGCTTTTCCGGTTGATTGAATCATTTAGAATTAAGAAGCCATGATGGTTGCTGAGGACAGAGAAAGATAGAGAGTACGCTGGTCAAACGATCATCTGAGGTGCCCCAAGGACTTTCGAGTTACGGGATAGGATAGGATAGGATAGGAAAGGATTTGAAGTTCCAGGTTACAGCCAATGAACCCGAATTCTCCTCTTCATGCTTTATCATCATCATCATCATCATCATCATCATCATCATCATCATCATCATCATCCATCATCATTCTTCATCATCATCATCATCATCATCATTATCATCACCATCATCATCATCTCTTTCTGTGTTTCATCCTCGTGCGATTTCTCTGTATTTATTTATTTATTTATTTATTATTTCTACGTAGTATGAGTTCGATTATCTGCGTGTTGATCCCGAATGTTACTTGGAAGAAGAAGAAGAAGAAGAAGAAGAAGAAGAAGAAGAAGAAGAAGAAGAAGAAGAAGAAGAAGAAGAACTATTTAAATTTGAGCCCAGGTTCAGATGTGATCTGTTATGACCAATGCTGAAACAACTACAAGTTCTGTCAAACAATCACATTTTAATTAATACATATTTGCTCACTTCCCCCTGAATTTGGGATAATTTTTCATTCCCCTTCATTCGCATTGCGTGTGCCTACTGACGTTGAACGGCGCTATACAAGACCACATTTACAGCAGTTTTTGTTTTTGCTTACGGTATAATTGTGTATGATCCTTTTTTTTCTTTGGTTGCCTTATGATCTTATTGGCTTGAAAGACTTTAGTCGAGCCGTGATAGACCAATTTAGACCAGATGTTACGCTGGGCGTGCCTTTGACTATGAGGAGGGAAGCGCGTACAATGAAGCGTAAAAACAATGGGTTAGGCGACATGCTCTTAGACAAAATGAGACGCACCCATTTGAGTCACAGCCGTAAAAGAATGAACGTTCATCACAGCAAAAAAAAAAATACATTGAATTTTCGCGGTAAATTTCTGTTCTCCCAACTCCTCTTCTTATCTGGATGACTCCGCAGAGAATGAAATCACAACAGATGATTGGCCCCCATCTAGCGTGTGCCGTCACCATTCCCACGTGACTTGTCTAATAAGGGCGTCCTCTCGCAGCGAAGATGGTTTGCCAATCAAGGGAAGGCTTGTGGAAAGCATTGTATGGTTTAAGGGGACTACAAAGACTGCACGTGGAAATTGGATTGAGCGAAAACAGGACGGGGTTAGACAGGCAAGGGAATAGATAGAGAGAAGGATGAATATGTTGGAGATCGAGAGCAGGTATTATTATTATTATTATTATTATTATTATTATTATTATTATTATTATTATTATTATTATTATTATTATTATTATTAATTGTTTTTATATAGCGCTTTTTTCAGCTCAAGAGCTGCTCAAGGCGCTGGCTGATACAGGATCTAACTCAAGCCGCACGAGGCGCCAACTTGCAGCCTTTGGGCGCATCGTAATAACGCTCCAGACAACTGAGCACAATCCTGGGCAGCCAGGGATGGGGGAGAAGGACCTAGGTGCATGCTGGGTGTGTTCTTGTCACCGGCACTCACCCGTCTAGGACATGAGCGTCAGGATCTTTAAAGTCCGTGATGATGGAATGTATGCGACACAGACTAGACCTCGGTTTATACTCTCATCCGAAGGAGTAGGAAACGGGAGTAAAGTGTCTTTCCCAAGGACACATATCGAAAGAAAAAAGAAAGAAACAGAAAGAAGAGACAATGAGAAATAAAACGGAAATAACTTGATGACAATGTAAAGAACACCAAAACAAGAGAAGAGCGCATCACAACGAAGACACATAATGCTTGTGCACATGAATTGATGTCAAAGTGGTAGCTCGACCTTGTTCTTTTAGTCTTTTAGTCATAAATGGGGTCTTTTGCTCGGACCCCACTTTTTTCCAGGGCCCCACTTTTTTCAAAGTGCGCGGGAGTGCTCTTTTAGTGCATGGGAGTGCAGTTGTAGTGCATGAGAGTGTTTTAAGTACAAGGGAGTGCTCTATCCGGGACGGAGAAAATCCAGTCCTTTTCGGAAAAATTTTGAAGAAAGTTCGACCTATTTCGTCGCCTATAAGAGACGAACTAGGTCAACCTTTTAGCCAAGGGTTCGGGTAAGCGTTAGTTGCAGATCTATCCCTAGCCCTTGCCCTAACCCTTTTCTCTACAAAAATCACTTTCCGATTCCTACATTCTTAAGAAACCCTGGTTTTGATCGTATACAAGCATGTGCGTGTGTGTGTGTGTTGTGTGTGTGTGTGTGTGCGTGTGTGGGGGTGTGTGTGTGGGGGGGTGTGTGTGCGCGTGTGTGTGTGTGTGACGATGTACAAACGCCCTTATTGTTACACACTCTTTATACTCTACCTACGTTCTTTTGACAGCCCCTTTATTTTGACGTTAAAAAAATGTTCCGTTAGGGTTAGGGCTGTGTTAGGCTGAGGATTAGGTTAAGAGTTAGGTTAATGGTTAGGGTTAGAGTGAGAGTTAGAGTTTGGGTAAACTACAAAAAATGGACAAATAAAACAAAATGTCAATACAACGTATGTGGCGTTTCATGAAAGTCACAACAACGGCGTTTTTACTCGGTTGTGTGTGTGTGTACGTGTGTGTGTGTGTTGTTGTTGTTGTTGTTGTTGTGTGCCTGCAGGGCTGCAGACAGTGAGCGATAGGGTTCAGAACTAATTAGGCGCCGTATGCATCAAGCAGAGAGGCTGGTGACAGTGACTAGCTTCAGGCTAAAGTGTGTAATTCTAATGAAATGGTATGTCAGATACTGCTCTGAATTCAGTGTGCAAGGGGGGTGTGTGTGTCTGTGTGTGTATGTGTGCGCGCGCGCGTGTGTGTGTGCATGTGTGTGTGTGTGCGTGTGTGTGCATTCGTGCTTGTGAATTTCCAGAAAGTGGGGATACTATTTATACAGAAACCCCCGGCGCCCCCACAGAGGGCAAGAGAGAGAGAGAGAGAGAGAGAGAGAGAGAGACGGGAGAGAGAGAGAGAGAGAGAGAGAGAGAGAGAGAGAGAGAGAGAGAGAAGAAAGAGAGAGAGAAAGAGAAGAGAGAGAGAGGAGAGAGAGAGAGAGAGAGAGAGAGAGAAGAGAGAGAGAGAGAGAGAGAGAGAGACGGAGAGAGAGAGAGAGAGAGAGAGAGAGAGAGAGAGAGAGAGAGAGAAAGAGAGAGAGAGAAGAAACAGGAATAAAAACAGATTACTCGAACATCCCCGATGCCCGGAACTCCGATGACGCTTAAACTACTTACAAGCGGCGCAACTCGTGGCGCCCTCAGCCGCCTGCACGCTTTATTGCCTCCCTTCGCAATTGGCCCCCGCCTCGAGGGCGCTTCAGATTGATGCATGAATGGTCTTCTTTGCCGCTATCCAGATCACTAGACTCAGCCGAGATGCTTTTTCTCTTCTAGCAGCGAACTTTTTTTTTTTTTAATGGCGAAATAGCAAAGTATTTTTGGTTTGTTTGTTTGTCCGATTGTTGGCGTGCTATGGTTTCATTGTTTCTTTCTTCTTTGCGTTCTTTCTCACAGGAGTCTCGGCTCCATAATTATAAGGGACGACTGTATACAGACCATTACAGAAATTGTTTCCCTTGCCAGCATTCACCCTGTTGAGTTGCTTCCCTTATTTAAAACGAATACTTTTTTTTTTAGGAGGGAAGATAAGGGTAAGAGGGGGGGGGGGTGTCTTTGTTTTTAAACTCTGGAACAAATTACGTTTTTGTGAATACTTTCGAGTTGATTGGGAGTGTTGATTGTAGAAGCATGAATGAGATTGTGTTGTATTGATGAAATATTCTCTTTAATTTTGATTTTTTTTTTTATATAAGACTGGTCTAGTTGCGCGCATGAATGGGTTTATAACTGGATACTTTATATGATTTTATATTACTAAGGACTAATTATTGTGGTTTTTGTTCTTCTAACACATATGTCTTTAAATGTACTTTTCGATTTAAATTATAATGATGTACGTATGAGTAATAAATAACATTGTTTGAAGACGTGTTGTATCGTTGTGTATTGTAGTGCATTGTATTGTATTGTATTGTATTGAGTTTAACGGTAAATTATTTCTTTATTTTCTTTATTCTTTCGTTCAATCGTTTCTTTTTCATTTGAACAACAATTGTCTGGATCTAAAAGCTCACGGAATGAGGCGGGAATAGTCTCCCCTACCGACGCTGCTGCCGAGTAGCGGCCCCTGTTGCTGGGTCTGGACTGTTGCACCGCTAAACTGTTGTGAAGGACGCCCCAGGGGAGGTCCACAGTAACTTAACATCTGAGGTTTAGACACTGGGAGTGAGGGAAAGAAAGGGGGAGAGAGTGAAGGAGGGTGGGAGAGAGAGAGAGAGAGAGAGAGAGAGAGAGAGAGAGAGAGAGAGAGAGAGAGAGAGAGAGAGAGAAAGAAAGAAAGAGAGAGGGAGGGTTTGCCCAACTAAAATTATGTTATAAATTTATTTTTCACTTTTGGCTTTTTCAACCGCTTCAAAAGCTCAAAGAGCTACTTCGAACTCTTGGGACAAAATAACAATGTGCAGGATTCGAAGATCGCATCCCAGGGGCCCAGTTGATGCAAGTTTGTGCAAAATTGTCACGCATGCACTGCATAAACCAGTGCGCCTCTGCGACCTAAGAAAACTGTTAAAAGTAATGTTATCAGTGCAGTTACAGAGAGAAGTGCACCATCAGTTCAGAGAAAACTGTTCAGTAATATCATCAGTTCAGAGAAAACTGTTCAGTAATATCATCAGTTCAGAGAAAACTGTTCAGTAATATCATCAGTTCAGAGAAAACTGTTCAGTAATATCATCAGATAATCAAAACCTGTTTAATTAATATCATCGGTTCACAGAAAACTGTAAATTAATATCATCAGTTCAAAAAAACCTGTTCAGTAATATCATCAGTTCAGCTCTTAAGTAATATCGTTTGTTTGTTTTAATGTCTTTTTAACCGAAATAATAAGACAAAAACAAAAATAAAAGAAAAAGAAAAAAAGAAAAAAACACAAAAATAAAATAAAATAAAATAAAATAAAAACCATAATTATTATAAAACAACGTCAATTCTCATAGATACTGACTAACTGAATAACCAATAAACGTTTTTGCTAAACTAACGCATACACCAAAACTAATATTGCCCAAAGATGTAACATTATTAGGCAGACTGATTGCATTTGATTGCATTCAAATAAAACGTGTTTCAAAGAAAACATTTAATAACCTATACACTTGATATTCTTACAATATTTTGTTCTTATGGAATTTAGATATATTCTATAAGCCATCGTCATTACAGTCCTGGGAATTCCATTACGTTGTTCAAAGAGTTGGTTAAAATGACATTTGGTTTTAACTTCCTTTTCAGTTAAAACATGCATCTCTTTAAATGACGGGTATATTTATTTTACTGCATTATTTTTTTCGGCATCATTTTTTGCAGCTCGGTCAGCCCAGTTATTTAAGAGAAAACCACCATGAAAAGGAACCCAACAAAAGTTAACGTCTGTGTGACGGTGGGTCTATTGTTACTGTGCTCTGCACAATGGAAGGCTATTACCCACTCGTCTTTGTCTGCGGGGATCGGCTAGTATAATCACCCTGTGACTAATCTTAATGCATTTATATGTTTAGCCCGGTCTGTGTGCGGACAGGGTTATAGAGATAGGGAGAAAATGGTAAAAGCTTCACTGACACACTTGCTCTCACACGGCTATGAATCAGCCACTTGCTAACAGTAAATATCACATATTTATTTCCTCTACTCTATACATAATTCTCTAAACCCTATTAACTTAACTGTCCAAATTCACTTCGAATAGTTTGCTCCTTGATGGGCCTATGCTGCTACTGTTCTTGATATTTGCTACAGTCTCATCATTTGGGTTATTTGTTCTGGTTGGCCTAATGTTTGTTTTCAGGCGAGTGGACTACCGCACAGTCCTTCTAGATCAGTGTTAGAGCGTTTCTTCTTGCACTTAGCTGATTCGTTGAGGTGTGGTGATGGTGTCTCCTCCTTGGTTGTTGACTGTTGGGCTATCGGAGCTCAGTGCTCGATGTTCCCTTGCAGGACGAATGTCAGGGTTGACTCTTAGTGGTCTATTTCCTGCATCGGACCAACAAGCCTGCTCGTCTGCAAAACATAAATCGAGTTTCTGCAACGCCTTGTTTAAAACGGGTTTGCAGAGCGTCTCACTGATGGCAGAAATAGTCCTCAGTGATCGCTCCACTTATACAAACAAGGGATGATCATTCTTCTATGTCCGTGGTCCACTGGAATCTCCAACATAATTCCTATACATATCCATAAATCGTGACTAAACTAAACACATGGAGAAGTAATTAACAATAAACACATTCTCCGGTACAGCCACTGGTCTGCAATAATACAAATAGGAGAAACAACAGTTGGACAGTAGAGGCTACCTCGTGGTTTCACAAACCGGTCGCGGGTCAGCCACGTGGTCAAGCAAAGTTTGACTAACATTGGCAATGATAAAACATGGCAAGACTATCATTTGAAAACATTAAATTTTTTGTGAATGTTTAGGATAAGATATATCTGATCTTAAATATAGTTCCTCATGCGTACCATTATCTACTGCAGTTGCTTTTATAACATACTTGGCTCACGATAATTTTCTCCAATCGTTTTAAGGCATAACTCCCGCTGTTTCACACGCTCGATTTCTTTAAATATATATTGCATATAGGCGCAGAAAAATAAGACTCCTGGCCGTACGTTAATTTAGATCTAGCAAGCGCGCCTATTAAATGTAGGCCTAATACAGATTAAGGTTTCTGTCCTCAAGGAATATCGTCCGTCCTGGGAAAACTGCTCAGAAAACACTGTCAAGTAATAGCATCAGTCCAGGGAAAACTGTTCAGTAATATCAGTTTAGATAAAACTGTTACGTAATAACATCAGTTCCGAGAAAACTGTCAAGTAATAACATCAGTTCAGAGAAAACTGTTCAGTAATAAAATCAGTTCAGAGAAAACTGTTCAGTAATATCATCAGATCAGATCTTGTCCTGTACCAATAAGCAACATTTAGATGGGGAGATAATTCTGTCGAAGTTCAATCCTACTGCATTTGTGGGATGTACGCAAGTGCCAAGGGACATAACTGCAGCTCAGTCCACCAAACGTGAAGGTGAAGGGCTTTTTTTTTTTTTGGGCTGCAGTTTATGATCCCTTTCTATCGGGACATTTGAACAGGGCAAATAATCCTGTCAATTCCACCATATTGTAGCAGATAAGATGACATAATCACACCACAATCACGATCAGCCGGCATGTCGCTTTGTACGTGACACTGCCTTAATTACAGTAAAGCCGTAAGAGTCGCCGACCCATCGTCAAACGTTAAAAGCCCATTTTAAGGATGGTAGCATGAATCTCTCAGATTTATCATCACCAACCACATTCGGAGTTATTACTTAATATCCGTATGTGAAATACTTGGCTTGCCGCTTCTGAGCTTCACTATAAAATAAAAGGTGTCCCTCGTTGGAGAGGAGGGGCCGGGTAGCTCAGTTGGTAAGAGCGTCTTGCTAGTAACCGAAAGGTCGCTGGTTCGAATCCCGGATTGGTCAACGTGTGATCATATTATTTTCCCCTTTACCAACAACTGGCCCGCTGGTGTCAGTATAAATCGGTCCAGTAGTCACCTATATGCGAAAGTGTCGTGTGAATGAAGACGGTGCCTATCTCCTTTTCTTCATCGCGGCTTTTACTTTTCCCGGTTTCTAGAATTTCCCGATAAAAAGGGACATTAAAGTGTTGTTTTCTTTAAAAGGTCCAGATACCCATTCACAGCTATGTGGACTGGTGTGTCTCATGCGCTTGTTTCAATGTTTCTGTGTCGTTTGGTAGTTGGCTTCCAAGCATGGCCACTCGTTCTTCCGTTGGGGTGCCGGGGGTTTCAGTATAATTAGTATCCCCACTTTCTGGAAATGTATTGCTTTAAATTCCCACTGTCGCTGTCTTTCTCATTTGTTCTTTCTCATTCCTGCTCTGTTCTATCAATCTGCTATACTATCTTCTTCTTCGCTAGACCAGTCGCCTACCTTTTTTCTTGAAAACTCTTCCGGGACAAGACTCCTTATCTGTGTGTATGAGGTCTGTTGGATCAGCTTGGGGATACTGGACGCTTTCTGCCAGGTGGTCACTAGGGCTTCCTATGATGTTATTATTTGTCAATGTTGGCATTTTATATGCATGTGTTTTGTTGATAATTTATAATGATGTTTGTACTCTATTTTCTTTTTGTAAACGGGGATTCGATAAACTAGAGTATAGCCTCAGCGTCCCCTGCGTGGGATGTCTTTATTGTAAAGTGACTGGCTGGTGGAGAGCCTTCAGTTTTACCACTAGGGTTGTTTCAGCAGATCTTTATGCGGATCGGGGTTGTCCGGTCCTGATTTGGCTCGGAAGAGTCCGCTGTACCTAAAGCAATAATCATGTAATGTAATGTAATGGACACTCGTATTCATGGGAGTACTAACTAACCCTTCCCAAAGCTGCTTAAACATAAAACTTTACTAGCATGTGTCCAAACCACTAAACCACCGCACCCCAAAGCTTATTCTACAGTATGGATTACAACTCTTGTTTTGGTATCATAGCTGAGACAGGACCTAAACGGAACAAACGAACGTTAATATATAGATGTACGATTAAAAGAATTCAATAAACTAATGTTTGAGGTAGAATATATAGAATAGATAGTACTACATCTTGTATGAAATTGCCCTGCGGCACCTTTGTCTCTGAAAGTGAGATTTCCGTGAGCCGAAGATGCTCAGTACAATTTGCTGAGTTACGAGCAAATTGCACGTGACACTTCACAAGGCGCCTACTGCACGTGCACCAACACGAGTTTCACGTGCAGGTCGTGCAGGAATGCTTCTCAGACTGAGCTATGTTCAGCTAAATGGTAGCCATAGCTAGCTGTCTGTTCTTTGATAACTTATTGTGGGACAAATGTTTGGTCATGTCTGTCGGCGTCATATAGTGCACGAGTTTGCAGAAAGTGCGCGTCATGGACGGCTTGAGTTTAGTCCAGGCTTCCGGGCAGCGCTAGCTCCTGCATAACTGTTTGGCTGGTAACTGCGCTATTCAACAACAATGACGACACCTTCCTTATGCATCTTATTCTTTTTAAAATATCTTGAGACCAATAATAATAATAATAATAATAATAATAATAATAATAATAATAATAATAATAATAATAGTAATGATGATGATGATGATGATGATGATGATGATGATGATGATGATGATGATGATGATGATGATGATGATGATGATGATAACAAGAATATCCATGTGACTCCTTCCGTCCAACACAAAACGCACCAAAGAACTGAGCACAATCCTGCGGAGATGGGGGATAAAGGATCTAGTGGTTGCTGGCTGTATAACTGGCTCTCACCATTGTAGGACAGGAGCGTCAGTAGCGTTGTACTTTGCCCTTGTATTGCACAAAGCAAGCACAGTTTAAAGGACGTGCTTGTGTGCACAAACTAGATCTCGGTTTAGACTCCCATCAGAAGGAGAATAATGATTACTCCATTAGTAATCATCAGGTTTAAAAGCCGAACAATTCATAGCTATTAGATTGCAAGAGGGGTAGCGTACCCCACGCCCAATATAAAATGTAGAAGAGGAAAAGTGGAGACCCTTACCCCGAAGTGGAGTCTTCAGATTTTGTGTCCATGGAGCATTTCACTATGGAAAGTCTGATGAGTCAAATGGCGGGAAACAAAACAACTGGAGGAATTTCAGTTTCAGACGATGCAGACTGGTCAAATGACGAAAGTAAGTGGAGCGAGAAATGTCTCTAGATAATATTATACCTACATAGTGAACTTTGATTTCCAGACTTTGATATGAATCAACTGGATTGCAAATGCAAATTATACAAAAGCTGGGCTGTTGGAAAGGCTCAGTGGTCCATGCCGATGTTCAGTGTTCAGTTTGGGAACACGCTACAAATGTTTCGTTAAGCAACGTTGAGCGGGGTTACTACTTGGATGGGTGACTATACTTGATGCAACCACCGAAGGACATAAAGAAAAGCGCACAAACACACCCCAGTCAACCCAGCTGTGAATGGGTACCTGGCTCTGGTTAGAACCGGGGAAGGTATAGGGAGGGGAGATAGACACTGCCCTCATTAAGCTGACCCAGAGAAAAGGAGGGACCAAACACCTCTGTCCCACAAGACCAAAAGGTTACGGGACACCTCTACTTTTAACCCACTTGGTATGTCTTACATAATGTCATGGCCAATGTTTGGAGGGTGGACAGTCCCTGGACAATCTCAACCGTCCTCTACATGACCATGTCCTCCCAACGTTTGATAGAGTCAGCGTCCCGCCGCTTCAAAGAGGCAGGTGTAACGACGGCTCACTTCAAGCTCTCGTGCAGTCTCGCTTTCTTCGAGACTCGGGCGCGCAATTTGACGATTTTAGGGAAATTAGACGCACTTGCTTTGCGGTAATGAGACGCACTGGAGTGAGGTTTCTGCGGAAAGATGAAGTTGTCTTTTTTTGTGTGTGTGTGTGTGGTGAGGGTGGGGGCGTAGGGGGGACGCACTAGAATAAGGTTTCGGTAAGAAGAAGAAGTTTTATGGGAGGTTATGGTTCTTGATTCTTGGGGGTTGGTGGGCGCGGCAAGAGGCTGGAAGATTTAGGGTTAATTTGAAAGTTTGAAGAGTTGAGGACGTGTTTTCTTTGTGGAATTCAGACGCAGAAAGAACGTTTTAGTGTGGCTGTCTCGAGCTGAGCCACTGGAAGTGAATGGAAAATCATAAAGGGGCGTAATTTGACAGTTAATGCTTGAGTACTGATGAGAGTAAGCTGGGTTTTTTCAGTGCGTCGTCGACATACAGTGACGCAGGGCAAGAGGTACAGGGTACATTAGTGTTTGTTGACTGAACGGTCGTTGAAAAATGTTCTGGGAAACTGCTGACCAATAAGTGATGCTGGGGCTGACGATTCGCGTTCAATACCCCCGTAGAGGCATCTCTCTCTCTCTTTCTCTCTCTCTTCTCTCTCTCTCTCTCTCTCTCTCTCTCTCTCTTTCTTTCTTTCTCTCTCTGTCTCTCTGTCTCTCTGTCTCTCTCTCTCTCTCTCTCTCTCTCTCTCTCTCTCTCTCTCTCTCTCGTAGTAGTAGTAGTAGTAGTAGTAGTAGTAGTAGTAGTAGTAGTAGTAGTAGTAGTAGTAGTAGTAGGCAGCAACAAACATTTTCAGCTCGTGTTGCTACATCTGTACAAGGATCGCGGTTGTTTTTGTTTTATTTTGTTTAGTTTTTTGTTTGTGTGTAATGTTTTACTATGTAACTGTATGTGAGGCCAGTCTGGCGGGGCAGCGGTTCCAGCTACAGTGACCAAAACATTGATCATTGGACTGGACACTGCCATTCTCATTAGGCCTATCTGCAGGCCAAGAGCTGACCGCAACAAACGACTTTTGCTTGCACTTAGCTGTAGGCATGCATGCCCCCATCATCATTGCGACAGGCCTCCTGCTGTTGATACTATGTGTGGTAAGAGTGTGTTTCAGATCTTAATGCCTCAAGTAAAAGGGTATCACGCAGGAATCTTCAGATTTGATGGCTACCTATGGTCACTACGTGATTTCTGGTAGTTTAGGTCAGGCGGCGGTTCACAGTTACCGACAATATAAAGGGTCAGAGTCGGGGCTTGGGGTGAGAGTTTTGGGGGAAGGTGGACGGTGAGAATCTATAGGGGGTGGGGAGTGGGATTTGCGCCCAAAGCGAGCCTTTCACCACCTCAGCGTGTAGCCAAACTCTCCGTCATCACACATCGACATTCTTGCCCCATGTGGAGTGCTGGCCTTTTCTCTGTCTCATCTCTGGCACGTGCAGCTTGTCAACAATGGTATGTCTGCCTATCGTGTTCGGGTCTTCTGCTTGGACGCTTTATAGAAACGCTTTTCATTCTGCATAATTATTGTGATTGCGCGCTCACACACACAAACACACACACACACACACACACCCACACACACACACACAAACCACCCACAAACACTGAAAGTTTTCACGTTGGAGGGACTCCTGCTTATCATAAGTCTTTATGTGTTTTCAAACAAACTTCTTTCTTCTCCTCCAGAAATAAACGGGTCAAGTGTTTTCTGGAAAGTCATTTCTGCGAGTCTGACAGTGTTACTGGCGGTGTGGCGATTCTGGATGAGTGTGCGTGTGTGTTTGGGTTTGTGTGCTTGTGTGTGTGTGTGTGTGTGTGTGTGTGTGTGTGTGTGTGTGTGTGTGAAGACATAGCTTCATCATAGCCACACTGAGAGTTGTTGAGGTTCCAAGCTGAAGTTACCCGCGCAACACAAAACCCCCAAACAATTGTGAAACACACGAATATTATCATGTTTTGACTGTGTTTCACGTGTTACCATGTCTGACACGCTTTTTGTGCAACTGTTTTGAAAATGTTTTGTAGTTTACAACGTGCTCTAACTATGTATTGCAACAACATTGTTGTAGCCAATTAGAATGCATACATTTCGTCATGCGCTGCACTAAATGCGCGTTGGGTGATCCTCATTCGAACAACACTAGCCAGCCAAGGTTTCCTCCAGCCTTGCTTTCCGCTTTTCACTACTTTAAACAGAGCACTGACAATAATCTCATCATCGTTGTGGGTTGAGTAGACAATGCTTATACCGCGAAAATGGCCGCGCAAAGAGAACGCGACTCTCGGAAGAGCGCGAAACGCGCATTGTTTTTGAGCAGATGTTGCAGATATTTGAATTTACCGTGTGACTACATGCGTTGTTAAAACTCTTTGGAAACAGTTTGTAAACAATGTTGTGGACACATTGTAGCAGAATTGTTGCTGGAGGGACTTCAGCTTTACGTCGGCCTCCCCACTTGTGAAAGGTGCTCGGCTACGCTGGGTACATGTACGTCATAGATAGATACAGTGTTTACGTCATTTCAGTTCAACAAATCTTTATTAACCCATCAAGGAATTTGGAACGTAAATACGGATCCACTGATAGCTTTCATCACATTACACAAGATTGTGAGGTAATTAAGATTACATCTCGTATAAAATTTTCCATTTTGTTTAGTGGCGGTTAAGTCTGTTGTATAATACTGTATAAGCACAGTTGTGAATACAAGTTAAATTCAATAAATATATATCACACATTAATATTTATAGTATCGTAGCAGGGAGTGCATTAGAAGACAAAACTGAAGTGTACTGTTCGATCAGTGCAGTCTTTGTTTAATGCCGTCTGTGCATGATCAGTGCAGTCTTTGTATGTTTAATGCAGCCTCTGTATGTTCAGTGCAGTCTGTGTGTGTTTAATGCAGCCTCTGTATGTTCAGTGCAGTCTGTGTGTGTTTAATGCAGCCTCTGTATGTACCCCTTGGGGTCATGAGCAATCTTGCCACTGTATATTGTTCTAACCTATAAAGGGAAAAGTGAAAGCCCCAGTTGAAAACCTGTCTTTCCTTTATAGGCATGACCGCATCACTGCGGCAACAGTACCCCCGTTGGAGTGCCGGGGGTTTCAGTATAAATAGTATCCCCACTTTCTGGAAATTTAGTGCTTTAAATTCCCACTGTCGCTGTCTTCCTCATTTGCTCTTTCCCATTCCTGCTCTGTCTTATCACTCTGCTATACTATCTTCTTCTTCGCTAGATCAATGACCTACCTTTTTTCTTGAAAACTCTTCCTGGACAAGACTCCTTGTTTGTGTAGGAGGTCTTTTGGATCAGCTTGGGAGTATTGGACGCTTTCTGCCGGGTGGTCACTAGGGCTTCCTATGATGTTATTATTTAGCAATATAGGCATTTTATATGTATGTGTTTTGTTGATAATTTATAATGGTTTTTGTATTATATTTTGTTTTTGTAACCGGGTTTTCGATTAGTTGGGGTAAAGCCTCAGCCGTCCCCTGCGTGGGATGTCTTTATTGTAAAGTGACTGGCCGGTGGAGGGCATTCAGTTTTCCCACTAGGGTTGTTTCAGCAGATTTTTTATGCGGATCGGGGGTTGTCCGGTCCTGATTTGGCTCGGAAGAGTCCGCTGGACCTAAAGCAACAATCAATCAATCAATCAATCAAAGCCTCTGTATGTTCAGTGCAGTTTGTGTATGTTTAATGCCGCCTCCGTATGTTCAGTGCAATCTGTGTGTGTTTAATGCAGTCTCTGTATGTTCAGTGCAGTCTGCGTGTGTTTAATGCAGTCTTTGTATGTTCAGTGCAGTCTGTGTGTGTTTAATGCAGTCTTTGTATGTTCAGCGCAGTCTGCGTGTGTTTAATGCAGTCTTTGTATGTTCAGTGCAGTCTGTGTGTGTTTAATGCAGTCTTTGTATGTTCAGTGCAGTCTGCGTGTGTTTAATGCAGTCTTTGTATGTTCAGTGCAGTCTGTGTGTGTTTAATGCAGTCTTTGTATGTTCAGTGCAGTCTGTGTGTTTAATGCAGTCTTTGTATGTTCAGTGCAGTCTGTGTGTGTTTAATGCAGTCTTTGTATGTTCAGTGCAGTCTGCGTGTGTTTAATGCAGTCTTTGTATGTTCAGTGCAGTCTCTGTGTGTGTAATGCAGCCTCTGTATGTTCAATGCAGTCTGCGTGTGTTTAATGCAGTCTTTGTATGTTCAGTGCAGTCTGTGTGTGTTTAATGCAGTCTTTGTATGTTCAGTGCAGTCTGTGTGTGTTTAATGCAGTTTTTGTATGTTCAGTGCAGTCTGTGTGTGTTTAATGCAGTTTTTGTATGTTCAGTGCAGTCTGTGTGTGTTTAATGCAGTCTTTGTATGTGCCGTTAATTGTGTTCCTATGTCGGTGCATTTTGTAATGTCATCCCTTCCCACTACTATCCTCCTATGCTCCCTGGGTGACCAACATTTATTTATTTATTTATTTATTTATTTATTTATTTATTTATTTATTATTTTATTTAAAGTCTGTTCACGTTTGTGACATTAAACTGTAAACACATATAAGCTAACATTAAGAGAACTAA
>CM072521.1:3724521-3837021 GCA_036898135.1 Oncomelania hupensis | reverse complement strand
TCTATCTATCTATCTATCTATCTATCTATCTATCTATCTATCTATCTATCTATCTATCTATCTATCTATCTATCTATCTATCTATCTATCTATCTATCTATCTATCTATCTATCTATCTATCTATCTATCTATCTATCTATCTATCTATCTAAATCCCCATTGGGATGCAGGTATAAATAATATCCCCACTTTGATATATATCTCTATATCCCCATTGGGGTGCCAATGTTTTCTGTATAAATAGTATCCCCACTTTGTGGAAATATTGTGCTTTAAATTACCCCTGTTTCTGTCATTCTCATTTGTTCTTTCTCGTTTCTAATCTGTTCTATAAATGTACTATCGTCTTCGCTAGAACAGTCACCTACCTTTTTTCTTGAAAACTCTACCAAAACTCCTTATTTGAGAATGGGGTCTATTGGGTCAGCTTTGGGACATTAGACGCTTTCTGCCAAATGGTCATTAGGGCTTTCTATGGTATTATTATTTAGCAATGTAGGCATTTTATATGTATGTGTTTTGTTAATATTGTATAATGATGTTAATATTCTATTTTGTTTTTGTAAACGGGGGTTTAATAAATTAGAGAAAAGCCTCAAAATCCCTTGCATGGTATGCCTTTATTGTAAAGTGACCAGTTGGTGGAGTGCCTTCAGTGTTTCCATTAGGGTTGTTTCAGCAGATCTTTTATACGGATCAGGGGCTCTGTGGGTTCGGGCAAATAGAATAGACCCAACGTTTCCCGGCGTGTCGTAAGAGGCGACTAACAGGGGTGATGTTAGCACGGCATCACTGGGCGAAAGTCTTCTACACAGAAGTCACCGGCCAGGGCGGAGGAACCTCACGTTACTACAGGTTCAACGACCACGTGCTCAGGGCCAAGGCGAGCCACACTGTATTCGTGGATTTCGGCTGTGGCCAACAGCCTGGAGAGGATTGGGCCCTGCCAGGTCTTTTTTGCCCAAGACACAACACATGATGAGGCTATCCACTAATTCCATGCCGGATCGGTCGTCGCCCGGCTACACAAGGACCGCGCCTTCCGTTGGCCACCAGGACGGAGGTGTTAAGTATGCTACTGATGGACAAATTAGCAAGATCCGCACGAGAAACAACATCGTCATAAAAACCTGGAATGTCAGGACCCTAACTGCGGAAGGAAAATTAGAAGAACTGGCCCACGAGCTGGACCACTATTGATGGAACGTTCTAGGTATCAGCGAACTGCGCTGGAAAGGCCTAGGTGAAACAACGACTGACAAAGGCCACAAGCTCTATTTCAGCGGTAGAGATGACAGGCACGAACACGGCGTTGGATTCTTGGTCCACAAGAACATTCTAGCCACTGTCATGGGTTGCCGCCCAGTCTCCAGTAGACTCATTACCATCCGTCTGAGAGCAACCCCTTTCAACATTACCATCATCCAGGCCTATGCCCCAACATCAGACTATGAAGACAGCGAAGTGGAGGATTTTTATGAAAATATACAGGCGGTCCTTGACCAAGTGCCGAAGAAGGACATAGTCATAGTGCAAGGCGACTGGAATGCCAAGGTTGGCCAAGATGCGCACCACAACTGGGGAGACACATGTGGACCCCACTGCAACAACGAGACAAATGACAGGGGTCTGAGGCTATTGGAGTTTGCCAGATACAACAATCTGGTACTGGCAAACACGCTTGGTCTCCACAAAAAATCCAGACGATGGACATGGCACAGTCCCGGCGGGGAACATCACAACCAGATCGACTACATCATGGTCAAGAAACGCTTCAGATCAAGCATCAACATTGGCAGGACACGCACTTTTCCAGGAGCAGACATTGGAAGTGACCACGATCTCGTGATGATGTCTTTCCGGCTCCATTTGAAGAGAGTAAATACAGCAAAGTGCACTAGGCTGAAGTTCGACCTGGACAAACTGCAAGACCCGGAGGTGGCAAAAATATTTCAGGCCACAATTGGAGGGAAATTTGCACCACTGCTTATTTTGGGGGCAGGCGAAGTAGATGTCATACCTTCAATTCAGCTGTAACAGATGCCGCCACTGAGATCCTTGGCAAGCATCGACCAAAGAAGAAGCCGTGGATCACACCTGAACTTTTGGATCTGTGTGATAAACGAAGAGAGTTAAAAAAGAAAAAGAACACCTCACAGGGAGCTGATGTCTACCGAAAAATCAACAGTGACATCCGAAAAGGCATGCGCACAGCAAAGGAGAACTGGATAAAAGATCAATGCCAGGAAATAGAGAACAATCTGAACAAGAACAACAGCAAGAAGGCCTACCAGACTGTGAAGCGGCTGACAAGTGTTAAACAGCCCAAAGTCTCCACTATCCAAAGCAAGTCTGGCATATGCCTTACAGAAGAACAAGAAGTCTTGGACAGATGGACAGAGTACTGCTCTGACCTTTACAACCATACACCAAATGGAGACCCATCAGTTCTAGCATGTCCCGAGAGCAAAGAAGAAGAAGAAATCCTCCCAATTCTCCGGGAAGAAGTTGAGGCAGCAGTGCAATCGCTGAAGAAAGGGAAGTCAGCGGGAGTGGACAACATACCAGCGGAACTGCTACAAGCAGGAGGAGAAGCGATGACTGATGCTCTCACCATTATCTGTAACAAGATCTGGCAGAGTGGGGAATGGCCTACACCATGGACCCAGTCGCTTGTCATCACTCTTCCCAAAAAAGGTAACCTTCAGGAGTGTGAAAATTACCGCACCATCAGCCTCATCAGCCATCCCAGCAAAGTCCTCCTGAAAATAATACTCAACAGGTTGAAACCACAAGCTGAACAAATCATAGCTGAAGAACAAGCAGGATTCATGGCAGGGCGAAGTACCACTGAACAGATTTTCAACCTCAGAATAATCTGTGAGAAATACCTACAGCACCAACAACATCTATATCATGTGTTCATAGACTTCAAGAAGGCATTTGACCGAGTCTGGCATGCAGCTCTATGGGCAACCATGAAAGTGTACAACATCAGCCCTAAAATTATAGAAGTCATCAAAAGCCTGTATGACAAGGCTACCAGTGCAGTCCTCCATAACAGCGTCATCGGGAACTGGTTCAGAACAACAATCGGTGTGCGTCAAGGATGCCTACTCTCTCCAACACTGTCATGAACTGGCTAGTTTTAACTCTGCTTATTACTATTTAGCCATGTGTAGTCTTTGTAACAGTAGAGAGTCAGTAGATTACACAGCAGCAATTAAAGGCCACACACAGCGAGCTAGCCACACACAACGCAGTGAGTCAGCACTTGAGCTTTGAATTTGACCGTTTTAACCAATCAGAGCTCAGCCAAGCGGGTAGAGCAGTTTGAATGTGTCAAAACCTAAGACAGTTTGAATCAGTCGTGTGTGAGACGAGGTAGAGTCAACATCTCCACAGCTAGAGAGATCTCTTCACTCATAGACCAGGAAGCAGGACTTTAGAATCTTAGTATTCTCTCAAGTCATCACGGGCCTGAACTTGTCAAACAGGTAAATGAACACCCTTCTGTTTCATCGTGATATATTTATATTATTGTTGAAATTATGTTTGAAGAATTTGCTATGCATAAATGTGAATTATTAATCCGAATTTGCCGTACCACGTGGAAGAGCCGACCACGAGCCGAGACACGACCGGTTGCGCCGCCATGTTGTATACCATACGGAACCACTGTTGTTTAACTTATATGTATGTTTGCAGACCAGTGGCTGTACCACTGAATGTTTATATTATTATTAATTCTGTATGTGTATAGTTAGACACGATTGATATTTATGTATGTATAGGAATTTAGAGTGAGATTACAGCGGACCCCGGAAGTAGCAGAATGTTCGTCGCTTATGTATAGAGATGTGGAGCTATCACTGAGGGCTACTTGGCTTTCAGTGAGACGCTCTGCACAAACCGATTATTCAGGGTTGTGCAGAATTTCGTCTCTTATATTACAGACGAGCAGGCGAGCTATCCCGAGCTATCCCGAGCTATCCTGTGCACCCCACTCCACAGAAACGACTAGTTGGTTGAGGAGCCTCTAACGCACAAGTCGGAAAGAGCTACCTTGAAAAACACCCTGTCAGACCCCACAGCGTGGCAAGGGAACCCAACTACACAACGACAAAGGTGTACCAGAAGCTACCTCACAGAAGGACTTCGACCGCACCATCAGAAAGTTAAGTGTAATCGACGAAGGTGCACTTAAACTCTTCAGAAAACTGTAAAACGGACCACAGTAGTCCAACTCTTCAGAAACTGTAAAACGGACCACAGTAGTCCAAATCTACACGAAATATAATAGCAAGTGCCCGAGGAAGATATAACAGCTGCCTAGACTATCAGCGATCGAACTATTAGCAGTAACTGAGACATTTTAAGTTAGATTAGTACTTAGAGAACCTTGTATAGAGTAGAAGAAATAAATGTGTGATTTTAACTGTTATCAAGTGGCTGGACTACATATGATTCATAGCCGTGTGAAAGCTAGTGTGACAGTAATCTTTTACCATTTTTCTATCTATCTCTGTACCCCAACCTTAACACAGAACGAGCTAAACAAATAAATTTATTAAAGTAATTCATAGGGTGACGTACTAGCAGTTCCCACCGAATAAACGTGAGGGTCCATAATTCCATTGTGCAGAGCCCATAAACCCCACGTGACACTTTAATTGGCGAGCCTAGTCAGGATCTGTGTATAATAGGAATTGGGTATAACCGGATCTAAGTACAATAAAATTAGATAACAGTAGTAGTAGAATAACTTAGGATAGTGGTAACGTTGAATCAGTTGTGGTGCACTATTCTTTACTTAAAAACTTTTTTGCTTCAATTATTTTTGTGCCTGTATGTTGCATTGTTCTTTTGCAGGTTTTGCTTAAATAACTGTTGTATGCCATTTGACTCTTGTTTTATTCTATTATTGATTACGAATTTTATGGTCTTTGCATTGTTTTTATTGACTTGCAATATTGCTAGTGTTTTGGTATTCCACGTGATTCAGAGGTTGTTCATAGACACTTTTGACAATGTCGGACCCAGTGGCCTTGAGATTGCGTTTCAAGGAACTAGGAGAAGCTTTACACTTAGCAGGGGCAGACCTAATTGCGTATATAAATGCAGAGGTAGAGAAACAGGAGGCTAAGGCAGAGAGAGCAGCAGAGAGAGAACAGAAGAAACTCGAAGCAGAACAGAGAAAAGCAGAACTAGAAGCAGAGGCAGAAGAAACTAGCTTTAGAAGCAGAACAGAAGAAACTAGCCTTAGAAGCAGAGCAAAAGAAATTATCATTAAAAGCAGAGCAGAAGAAAGCAGAGTTAGAAGCAGCAAGAGAGCAGATGAAATTAGAGCTAGAGGCAGAAAGAGAACAGAAGAAGGCAGCAGTAGCAGCAGAGAGAGAAGCAGAAAGTAGGAGATGGGAGTATGAGCGGGCAGAAAAAGAAAAAGAGAGGGAAGAAAAGGAAAAAGAGAGACAGCATGAGTTAGAGCTAAGAAGATTGGGATCAGGAGCTTCCAGTTCTTCCTCAACCCCTCCCCACTCAGATCAGCTAGATGTAGCATCCAACCCTGTACAAGGAATGTCATTTCCACTGGGAACATTCAATGAGAGAGAAGAAGGTCTAGATCTCTATCTGACTAGGTTTGAGCGTCTAGCAACAGAGTATAAACTAGATCCCACCCATTGGTCTTTTAAGCTTAGTCAAGGGCTTAGAGGAAAGGTTATGACATCTACAGTAAGCTACCGACTGACAGAGTGACTGACTATCACAAAGTAAAAGAGGCACTCCTAACGGGATTCGAACTAACAGGAGAATGCTATCGGCAAAAATTCCGCACCAATCGGAGAGTGAAAGGAGAGAGCTATGCGCAGTTCGCGGATCGGTTGTCCACAACGCTGGATAAGTGGATTAGCCAGTCAGCCACGGCTAAGACGTATGATGGACTGACAGAACTGTTAGTATGGGAACAGCTACGGGAAACCATGACCCCCGAGCTGAGGACATTCTCAGTAGAGCAGGGCGCGGAAAGACTGGAAGATCTGGTCAAGGTCGCAGATAGGTACGTGGCCGCACACGGAGAAGCCAAGAGTTTCAGGCGAGACCTAAAGCCTAACGGGAAAGAGGCACAGAAACGAAGCCCTAACCGGGAAGAGCGCACCGCGAATAAGCCGAATAACCCCAGACCTGGGCAGAATAAAGGACCCCAACACGGAATTCGGGAAAAGAGGTCCTGCAGAACAGAGACGGTATTGTTCGTTCTGCAATAGAAACAATCACTCCACCGCAGAATGTTTCAAGTTGGCCGCACAACGTAGGGAAGAGCGCGAAAGCCGGCCAGCGCACAGAGTTCTAACTCAAAGTAGCGGTAACAAGCCACACACGATCGGAGATCACCCATCGGTGACAGACACGGTCAAGGTCAACGGAAAAGAAGCGAACTGTCTGTATGACACAGGTCTATCATACGACGCGATAGTTAGCGAATCTCTTGTATCGCGCGCGGACTTGACAGACAAGACAGTCGACTTACAAGGAGCAGACTTGACGAAACCGACGACTACTTGCCCAATAGCTTGGATCGAAGTAGAGAGTAGGTACGTCACAGGACGAATCCAAGCAGCTGTTTTACAGAAACCCCTGTATGATCTAGTGCTAGGTTGTAGGTATGTGTTCCTAGGCACGCCCCCAAAAACTGTAGAGATAGCTGCAGTGCAAACCAGGGCCCAAGCTAAAACCCAACCACCCCAGCCCGAGTTCGCCCCGAATCCAGGACTCGAAGAGATCAAAACAGCACAGAAAGAAGACACCTCGATAGCGAAGTGCTTCCAGAAGCTACCCAAGGCGCACACACCCCCGCACAAGGGAGACTTCTACATGGAAGAGGGAGTTCTACATCGACAAGGAGATGGAGATCACACCCAACTAGTATTACCAGCCACCCTTCGAGCCCAAGTACTAGAACTAGGCCACAGCATGCCACTCAGCGGACACATGGGAATTGGAGCCACAGTGCAGAGAATAAGCGCACACTACTATTGGCCAGGAATCACGGAGGATGTCAAGCGCTACGTAAAATCTTGCCACCAATGTCAACGATATTCCCCGCGACATCACACCGTACCAGTTACCTTAGGACCATCGGTAGTAGTCGGCGTGCCATTCCAGCAAGTCTCAGTAGACATAGTAGGACCACTGCCCATGACCAAGAAGCGGAACAGATTTCTACTCACACTCGTCGACGCATGTACGATGTGGTGCGAAGCAGTCCCGTTGCCAGCGATCGACACCAAGAAGATCGCAGATGCACTCATCGCCATCTTTACCAGAGTCGGATTCCCGGACAGCATTAGAACGGACAACGGATCTCAGTTCACCGGCCGCCTGATGCAAGACGTGTTCGAGTTGATACAAGTTCATCACATTCGCACACCACCATACCACCCCGCCAGCAACGGACAAGTAGAAAGACTGAATGGAACCCTTCTCACCATACTCAGGAAAGTCGCCGACGACAATCCAGAAGCGTGGGACACCTACGTGAATGCGGCACTGTTCGCATACAGAGAAACGCCCCATGCAGCCACAGGCTACACCCCGTCAACATTGCTATTCGGCAGACCGCTAGCAGGACCGCTAGAAGCCCTACGCAGAAGTTGGACGGAAGCCAAGATAGACGACACACCAAGAGGTGCCACCAAGTACGTCGCAGACCTGCAGGAAACCCTCAAAGCAACGTGGAAGAAAGCTGGTGAAGCACTGAAGAAGGCAAGAGCCCGTCAGGCGAAGTACTACAACCGCCACGCGAAGGACAGAGAACTGCAAGTCGGCGATCAAGTGCTACTCTTACTTCCAAGTGGAACCAACAAGCTGGACATCGCTTGGAGAGGACCGTACCGGGTGACTGCCAAGAAATCCAAGACAGTCTACCAAGTAGAGGTGAACGGGAGAGCCCGATACCACCACATCAATCTCCTCAAGAAATATACGGACCGACCAGCGACCCCCAGCACTCACAACTTGTTAGCCATCGCCATCGCGGAAGAAGGAGAAAGCATGGAGACCAATGCAGTAGAGTACCCCCTGCACTCCAAAGAAACCTACAAAGACGTGATACTCAACGGAGACCTAGCCGCTAAACAGCAACAGCAAGTACTACAGGTCATTCGACAACATCAGACTGTGCTAACAGACCGACCAGGGAGGACAGACCTCGTCGAAGTAACCTTAACGGTGACCGACCCAACACCCGTCCGCCAGAAGCTCTACCCGATGCCACTGTCTCAGCAGCGAGCCATCAAGGAAGAGATAGACACCTTACTGGCAGCCGGAATCATCTCAGAGTCTACTTCACCCTACAGCGCAGGCACGGTATTGTTGCGAAAACCCAACGGAGAGCATCGACTGTGCATCGACTTCAGACTCCTGAATGCGGTAACGCAGTTCCAGCCAGAGCCACTCCCGGACCAGACCGACCTATTTGCCAAGCTACAGCGAGCGAAGTACTTCTCACGCATCGACCTCAGCAAAGGATACTATCAGATACCAGTACAACCACAAGTCCGAAAGTACCTAGCTTTCAGCACTATGGAAGGACACTTTGAGTTCAATGTACTTCCATTCGGACTCCACAACGCACCCAGCATCTTCAGCGCCATGATGCGAAAACTCCTGGCACCCCTGAGCAGCGAGCACCTACACTCGTTTATGGACGACATCCTCATCGCTACGCCTACGTGGGAGGAACATGTCACGCTCCTACAACAACTACTCGCCCGCCTCAGAGACACGGGATTGACGGCAAGACCCACCAAATGTCAGATTGGATTCACAGAACTAGAATTTCTGGGACACACCATCAGTCAAGGAAGCCTGCGACCGGTAGAAAAGACAGTGAAACGCCTACTCGACGCTCCTAGGCCCAAGACAAAGAAGGAAGTGCAGTCATTTCTAGGACTCTGCGGCTTCTACCAGAAGTTCATCCCCAACTACAACAGCATCGCCGTACCACTGACAAATGGAACCCGGAAAATCGCCCCGGACAAAGTAGTTTGGACAGCGGAATGTGAGACAGCCTTCCAAACACTCAAGGACAGAATGACATCGGCGCCAGTACTCCACCTACCCGATTTGACTCAGCCATTCGTTCTTCGCACCGACGCAAGCGACTTAGGCCTCGGAGCAGTACTGCTACAGCGCGACCCCAAGAATGCAGAGACGTTATTCCCTGTCGCCTACGCCAGCAGAAAATTGAGACCCGCCGAGACCCACTACGCCACGTCGGAGAAAGAATGCCTTGGACTAGTCTGGGCCATACAGAAGTTTCAACTCTACCTGTATGGGACCCACTTCACAGTTCAGGTGGACCACCAACCACTATCGTTCCTGGCAGCCTCCAAGTCTTTGAACTCTCGCCTGATGCGATGGGCACTCACCCTTCAGGCATACTCATTCCAAATCGAGTACATCCCCGGCAAAGAGAACCACGGAGCCGACTACCTCAGTCGCCATCTCGTGGAGGACACAGCAGCTGTCGCCCACCCAACACAACTAAGGGTCACAGCACCAGAATTCGTCCCCGCCCAGTAAAACCCTGTCACTAGTGTCCATAGCTACCTGGCTCAGCATTGCAGCTCAGGTAGAGCAACTTAATTAGTTTGTAAATAGGACCCTAGGATAGTGCAGTGTTAAACTAGGCTCTGTAGTAGAAAAAGGTCGAATCCAGTAGTCATCGCCTTTTTTCAGTTGAGGGAGCCTGTCATGAACTGGCTAGTTTTAACTCTGCTTATTACTATTTAGCCATGTGTAGTCTTTGTAACAGTAGAGAGTCAGTAGATTACACAGCAGCAATTAAAGGCCACACACAGCGAGCTAGCCACACACAACGCAGTGAGTCAGCACTTGAGCTTTGAATTTGACCGTTTTAACCAATCAGAGCTCAGCCAAGCGGGTAGAGCAGTTTGAATGTGTCAAAACCTAAGACAGTTTGAATCAGTCGTGTGTGAGACGAGGTAGAGTCAACATCTCCACAGCTAGAGAGATCTCTTCACTCATAGACCAGGAAGCAGGACTTTAGAATCTTAGTATTCTCTCAAGTCATCACGGGCCTGAACTTGTCAAACAGGTAAATGAACACCCTTCTGTTTCATCGTGATATATTTATATTATTGTTGAAATTATGTTTGAAGAATTTGCTATGCATAAATGTGAATTATTAATCCGAATTTGCCGCACCACGTGGAAGAGCCGACCACGAGCCGAGACACGACCGGTTGCGCCGCCATGTTGTATACCATACGGAACCACTGTTGTTTAACTTATATGTATGTTTGCAGACCAGTGGCTGTACCACTGAATGTTTATATTATTATTAATTCTGTATGTGTATAGTTAGACACGATTGATATTTATGTATGTATAGGAATTTAGAGTGAGATTACAGCGGACCCCGGAAGTAGCAGAATGTTCGTCGCTTATGTATAGAGATGTGGAGCTATCACTGAGGGCTACTTGGCTTTCAGTGAGACGCTCTGCACAAACCGATTATTCAGGGTTGTGCAGAATTTCGTCTCTTATATTACAGACGAGCAGGCGAGCTATCCCGAGCTATCCCGAGCTATCCTGTGCACCCCACTCCACAGAAACGACTAGTTGGTTGAGGAGCCTCTAACGCACAAGTCGGAAAGAGCTACCTTGAAAAACACCCTGTCAGACCCCACAGCGTGGCAAGGGAACCCAACTACACAACGACAAAGGTGTACCAGAAGCTACCTCACAGAAGGACTTCGACCGCACCATCAGAAAGTTAAGTGTAATCGACGAAGGTGCACTTAAACTCTTCAGAAACTGTAAAACGGACCACAGTAGTCCAACTCTTCAGAAACTGTAAAACGGACCACAGTAGTCCAAATCTACACGAAATATAATAGCAAGTGCCCGAGGAAGATATAACAGCTGCCTAGACTATCAGCGATCGAACTATTAGCAGTAACTGAGACATTTTAAGTTAGATTAGTACTTAGAGAACCTTGTATAGAGTAGAAGAAATAAATGTGTGATTTTAACTGTTATCAAGTGGCTGGACTACATATGATTCATAGCCGTGTGAAAGCTAGTGTGACAGTAATCTTTTACCATTTTTCTATCTATCTCTGTACCCCAACCTTAACACAGAACGAGCTAAACAAATAAATTTATTAAAGTAATTCATAGGGTGACGTACTAGCAGTTCCCACCGAATAAACGTGAGGGTCCATAATTCCATTGTGCAGAGCCCATAAACCCCACGTGACACTTTAATTGGCGAGCCTAGTCAGGATCTGTGTATAATAGGAATTGGGTATAACCGGATCTAAGTACAATAAAATTAGATAACAGTAGTAGTAGAATAACTTAGGATAGTGGTAACGTTGAATCAGTTGTGGTGCACTATTCTTTACTTAAAAACTTTTTTGCTTCAATTATTTTTGTGCCTGTATGTTTGTCACGTGGGGTTTATGGGCTCTGCACAATGCAATTATGGACCCTCACGTTTATTCGGTGGGAACTGCTAGTAAGTCACCCTATGAATTACTTTAATAAATTTATTTGTTTAGCTCGTTCTGTGTTAAGGTTGGGGTACAGAAATAGATAGAAAAAAGGTAAAAGAATACTGTCACACTAGCTTTCACACGGCTATGAATCATATGTAGTCCAGCCTTTTGATAACAGTTAAAATCACACATTTATTTCTTCTACTCTATACAAGGTTCTCTAAGTACTAATCTAACTTAAAAAGTCTCTTTCAATGCTAATAGTTCGATCGCTGATAGTCTATGCAGCTGTTCTATCTTCATCGGGCACTCGCTAGTATATCTCATGTAGATTTGGACTACTGTGGTCCGTTTTAGAGTTTCTGAATAGTTGGACTACTGTGGTCCTGTTCTGATCAGTTTAAGTGCACTTGGGATAACACACTTAACTGGCGGGTGGTGCGGTCGAAGTCCTTCTGTGAGGTAGCTTCTGGTCCACCTGTGTCGTTGTGTAGTTGGGTTCCCTGGCCACGCTGTGGGGTCTGACAGGGAGTTTTACCGGGTCGCTCGTTCCGACTTGTGCGGTAGAGGTTCCTCAACCAACTTGTTTCTGTGGAGTGGGGTTCACAGGATAGCTCGGGATAGCTCGGGATAGCTCGCCTGCCCGTCTGTAATATAAGAGACGAAATTCTGCACAACCCTGAATAATCGGTTTGTGCAGAGCGTCTCACTGAAAGCCAAGTAGCCCTCAGTGATAGCTCCACATCTCTATACATAAGCGACGAACATTCTGCTACTTCCGGGTTCCACTGGAATCTCACTCTAAATTCCTATACATACATAAATATCAAACGTGGCTAACTATACACATACAGAATTAATAATATTATAAACATTCAGTGGTACAGCCACTGGTCTGCAAACATACATATAAGTTAAACAACAGTGGTTCCGTATGGTATGCAACATGGCGGCGTAACCGGTCGTGTTTCGCCTCGTGGTAGGCTCTTCCACATGGTCACGCAAATTCGGATTAACAATTCACATTTATGCATAGCAAATTCTTCAAACATAATTTCAACAATACTACACATATATCACGATGAAACAGAAGGGTGTTCATTTACCTGTTTGACAAGTTCAGGCCCGTGTGACTTGATAGAATTCTACGATTCCTAAGTCCTGCTTCCTGGTCTAAGTGTAGAGAGATTTTTCTCTGCCAGCTTTCTAGCTGTTAACACTTCGGTGTATTACTCCCAACTGACCAAAAATGTGTTAGGCTCGGACCCAGTCAAACTGGCTCGAACCGCTTTGCGTAAGCTCTCATTGGGTAAAATGTTCATATTCAAAACTCAAGTGCTGACGTCACTGCGCTGTGTGTGTGGCTCAGGCTCGCAGTGTGCTGTAATTTAATTGCTACTGTGTACTGTACTAACTCTCTACTGTTACAAAGGCTACACAATGCTAAATAGTCGATAGGCAGAGTTTAAACTAGCCAATTCGTGACAGGCTCCCTCAACTGAAAAAAGGCGATGACTACTGGATTCGACCTTTTTCTACTACAGAGCCTAGTTTAACACTGCACTATCCTAGGGTCCTATTTACAAACTAAGTAAGTTGCTCTACCTGAGCTGCAATGCTGTGCCAGGTAGCTATGGACACTAGTGACAGGGTATTACTGGGCGGGGACGAATTCTGGTGCTGTGGCCCTTAGTTGTGTTGGGTGGGCGACAGCTGCTGTGTCCTCCACGAGATGGCGACTGAGGTAGTCGGCTCCGTGGTTTTCTTTGCCGGGGATGTACTCGATTTGGAATGAGTACGCCTGAAGGGTGAGTGCCCATCGCATCAGGCGAGAGTTCAAAGACTTGGAGGCTGCCAGGAACGATAGTGGTTGGTGGTCCACCTGAACTGTGAAATGGGTCCCATACAGGTAGAGTTGAAACTTCTGTATGGCCCAGACTAGTCCAAGGCATTCTTTCTCCGACGTGGCGTAGTGGGTCTCGGCGGGTCTCAATTTTCTGCTGGCGTAGGCGACAGGGAATAGCGTCTCTGCATTCTTGGGGTCGCGCTGTAGCAGTACTGCTCCGAGTCCTAAGTCGCTTGCGTCGGTGCGAAGAACGAATGGCTGAGTCAAATCGGGTAGGTGGAGTACTGGCGCCGATGTCATTCTGTCCTTGAGTGTTTGGAATGCTGTCTCGCATTCCGCTGTCCATACGACTTTGTCCGGGGCGATTTTCCGGGTTCCATTTGTCAGAGGTACGGCGATGCTGTTGTAGTTGGGGATGAACTTCTGGTAGAAGCCGCAGAGTCCTAGAAATGACTGCACTTCCTTCTTTGTCTTGGGCCTAGGAGCGTCGAGTAGGCGTTTCACTGTCTTTTCTACCGGTCGCAGGCTTCCTTGACTGATGGTGTGTCCCAGAAATTCTAGTTCTGTGAATCCAATCTGACATTTGGTGGGTCTTGCCGTCAATCCCATGTCTCTGAGGCGGGCGAGTAGTTGTTGTAGGAGCGTGACATGTTCCTCCCACGTGGGTGTTGCGATGAGGATGTCGTCCATAAACGAATGTAGGTGCTCGCTGCTCAGGGGTGCCAGGAGTTTTCGCATCATGGCGCTGAAGATGCTGGGTGCGTTGTGGAGTCCGAATGGAAGTACATTGAACTCGAAGTGTCCTTCCATAGTGCTAAACGCTAGGTACTTTCGGACTTGCGGTTGCACTGGTATCTGGTAGTATCCTTTGCTGAGGTCGATGCGTGAGAAGTACTTCGCTCGCTGTAGCTTGGCAAATAGGTCTGTCTGGTCCGGGAGTGGCTCTGGCTGGAACTGCGTTACCGCATTCAGGAGTCTGAAGTCGATGCACAGTCGATGCTCTCCGTTGGGTTTTCGCAACAATACCGTGCCTGCGCTGTAGGGTGAAGTAGACTCTGAGATGATTCCGGCTGCCAGTAAGGTGTCTATCTCTTCCTTGATGGCTCGCTGCTGCGACAGTGGCATCGGGTAGAGCTTCTGGCGGACGGGTGTTGGGTCGGTCACCGTTAGGGTTACTTCGACGAGGTCTGTCCTCCCTGGTCGGTCTGTGAGCACAGTCTGATGTTGTCGAATGACCTGTAGTACTTGCTGTCGCTGTTTAGCGGCTAGGTCTCCGTTGAGTATCACGTCTTTGTAGGTTTCTTTGGAGTGCAGGGGATACTCTACTGCATTGGTCTCCATGCTTTCTCCTTCTTCCGCGATGGCGATGGCTAACAAGTTGTGAGTGCTGGGGGTCGCTGGTCGGTCCGTGTATTTCTTGAGGAGATTGATGTGGTGGTATCGGGCTCTCCCGTTCACCTCTACTTGGTAGACTGTCTTGGATTTCTTGGCAGTCACCCGGTACGGTCCTCTCCAAGCGATGTCCAGCTTGTTGGTTCCACTTGGAAGTAAGAGTAGCACTTGATCGCCGACTTGCAGTTCTCTGTCCTTCGCGTGGCGGTTGTAGTACTTCGCCTGACGGGCTCTTGCCTTCTTCAGTGCTTCACCAGCTTTCTTCCACGTTGCTTTGAGGGTTTCCTGCAGGTCTGCGACGTACTTGGTGGCACCTCTGGGTGTGTCGTCTATCTTGGCTTCCGTCCAACTTCTGCGTAGGGCTTCTAGCGGTCCTGCTAGAGGTCTGCCGAATAGCAATGTTGACGGGGTGTAGCCTGTGGCTGCATGGGGCGTTTCTCGGTATGCGAACAGTGCCGCATTCACGTAGGTGTCCCACGCTTCTGGATTGTCGTCGGCGACTTTCCTGAGTATGGTGAGAAGGGTTCCATTCAGTCTTTCTGTTACGTTGAAACGCGAATGATAATATGGCTGAAGCGCGTACGATAGATCTAATCGTTTCGATTTGCAAAGCATTCAATAATGGAGTTTATTTACCTTTGATTTGAGTTTGCATTGTTGTTAGGAGAGGCTTTGTATAACGTTGATAATTTGCGTTAGTCGATATTATTTGAGAATCTTCTGGATATGCGTGTTTACTCTTGATAGAAACTTCCCGATACATGTCGAAGCAAGAGGTCGTTCTGGAAGATATAAAATATGTATTGACGTAAGTCAGTGATGACGATCTTTTATTCGATTGGTGGCAGTACGTCATTTCTACAGTATTCGAAATCCTTCCGGAAAAGAGAGAGGTTATTTAATCGTGTGCCGAGATTGTTGTAGAGAGAGTAAAGTTGTTGATAGTGATTTGGATTGCTGTGAAAGTTGTTGAGTTGAATTGAGAATTGTATGCAGTTGTTGATGTGTGCTGAATAAAAGTGGAAAACTTCATACGTCGACTTTGTGACTTGTATGCTGTTTGGACGGGCTGTGTGAATAAACGAATCTGAGTTACACCCTATCAGGAATTCAAGCATCGGGGCTGAATCAGATACTGATAGAAAACACCAACATCAAACTGAGTGTAACATTTTGGGGGTCAAGCCGCGATTCACGCCATAGCCAAGGGTTCAACTGCTACAACAAGCGAGTCAACGTTACGAGAGGCAGTCATCGAGGGTAGCCGCCAACGAGTTGCGTCGAGAGGGGCCAACATACTGGGACTACATCACCGATAGGTTCGGGTTGACTGCAAGGGCGTGTAGTCGCCGAAGAGTTGCTTCGTGAGCGAACAACAGAGCGGGACTACGTAGCTGCCGCAGGACTACGTCGAGGGACAGTCTCGGAGCTACATCGCCAGTGTTACAGCGAGCGTCGAGCGGACGTCGCGTCTACTTCAGCACAGGAGCGTGTACATCAACACCAGCGTGGTGCAGCGTCGCATACGACGAGGACAGCGGGGCCTGCGTCAGCGAAGGCGACTAGTGACAAGCATCAGCGCTACTGCAGAAAGCGTGCTGTTCTAGAACAGTCTAGAAAGATACAGCACAGTCAAGAACTTTCCAGAAAAAAGAACTCTACAGTCAAGAACTTTCTAGAAAAAGAACTTTCCAGAAAAGAACTTTCCAGAAGCATCAAGATGGCTGACTTCTGGCAGAAAGGGATGCAACTGAATCTAAAAGGCAAACAGCTGACGGAGTACGTCAAGTCTCAGGAGAGAATACAAGAAAGAGAAGAACAACGTCAGCGTGAAGAAAGAGAAGATGAGCGTCGCCGCGAAGAAAGAGAATTAGAACAGAAGCGTCTAGAAATAGAAGAACAACGTCGCCGTGAAGAAAGAGAATTAGAAGAGCAGCGTCGCCGAGAAGAAAGAGAAGAGCGGCGTCAAGAAAGAGAGATGGAAGAGAGACGATTAGAAGCTGAGCATCAATACCAGCTAGAGTTGGCGCGTATCCAGAACAATCAGCATGCGCCACAAGTCACCAACGACCATACGGCTCCAAAATTGCCAGCTTTCGTCGACGGGAAGGACCAGATCGACAGCTATCTGGCGAGATTCGAAAGGTTCGCCGAAAGCTCCAATTGGCAACCTCGAGACTGGGCGATTCGACTGAGTGCACTTCTGACGGGGCAAGCTCTCGAAGTTTACACCAGACTGTCGAACGATGACGCCAAAAACTACGACGTCTTGAAAGAGGCCCTGTTGCAGTGCTACAACTTTACAGAGAAGGGCTACCGTAAACGCTTCCGTGAATGCCGGCCTAAGTCAGACGAGACGCCAAAGCAGTTTGTGGAGCGCCTGTCGTCATATCTACACAAGTGGGTGGAGTTATCAGGCGAAACGAAGTCTTACGACAGTCTCCATGACCTGATCGTGAAGGAACAATTTCTCAATGCCTGTCACAAGGACCTAGCGACCCACTTAGAAGAACAAAAGCTGCAGACGCTTAAAGATGTGACTGAGGCTGCTGAAAGATATCTCATCGCTCATGGGAAAACCCTGGGGCCACCCAGCGCGACGAAACATTTTCAGAAGACTGGAAACCATGTGAACCAGATCCAGGGAGGCCAGAAGAGCCAGAGACAGACAGACTCCACGCCTCCTCCCAGGGAAGGGCATTCAAGAGGCTGTTTCACCTGCAACGCTACAGACCACAGAGCGGCTAACTGTCCTCAAAACAAAAGTAGCGGGCAGCGGAGCAGTACGGACAATGCAGCGGTGGGCAACCGACAGAGACGTTTCTCCAATCAACGGCAAAACAGTAGATCTGACCATCAAGTGTGCGGCGGGAGCGTCATTCTTCCGAGTGAGACCAAGCGCACAGCTACCCCTGCCGACGTGCAAGAGTGCATGACCGATGGCCAACTTCTCCTTGCCAACGGAAAATCCATCCCCGTCGTCGCCAGCGCAGCTGTGACCGTCCAGAACATGCCTGTTTCCAAGGGACGCGTCGGAAATCATGAAGTGACTGTCCTAAGAGACTCTGGCTGCAGTGGGGTCATCGTCAGAGAAGACCTAATCGCTAAAGAACAATTCACTGGCGATTCTAAATGGACACTCATGGCCGACAGCAAATGTGTGAAAGCGCCAGTTGCAAAAATTCATGTCAACACCCCTTTCTACATAGGCGAAGTCGAAGCGGTTTGCCTGAAGAAGCCGCTGTATGATTTGATGATCGGGAATATCGACGGCGCGAGACGACCCGACGACCCCGATCCAGAGTGGAGTCCTGCCTCAACTCAACACGTCGAAGTTGTGGAGGAGGATCCATTGCCGTTTCCCGATGGAGACCTTACAGAGCTGCTACGGGACAATGTGGTTACTCCGGCTCAGCCCTGCCGACCAGAGATCGTCAGTGCTGTTACTACCAGGGCCCAGGCCAAGAGAGACAAGATGTCTACGCCACTGAAGGTCGCCGACAACTCCAAAGCTGCCATTGTGGACAGAGATAAGCTGATCCAGCTCCAGGAAGCTGATAGTACTTTAAACAAGTACAGGAACCGCCAAGATCACGTGACCAAACGCAGTGGCACGGTCTATTTTGAGGTGAAGGCCAAGATCCTGTATCGAATCTTCCAGCACCCGAGGGTCAACGGAGGGAAACCACTACGTCAAGTCTTGGTACCCTTACCTCTAAGGCGCCAAGTGATGGAAGTAGCTCATGACTCTATCATGGGAGGTCACCTAGGCATCAGGAAGACGTCAGACAGAATCCAGGCGGTGTTCTACTGGCCAGGGCTTCATGCGGACGTCAGCCGTTTCTGCCGATCGTGTGACATTTGCCAGAAGACCATACCTCGAGGAAGGGTCCCGAAAGTACCTATGCAGAGGATGCCTTTGATCGACCGACCTTTCAAGAGGGTGGCCTTAGACCTAATCGGCGAAATAAGACCTCCGAGTGAAGAAGGTCATCGGTGGGTACTGACTTTAGTGGACTATGCGACTCGGTACCCAGAAGCAGTGCCTCTGAAGAAGATTGACACTGAGACTGTTGCAGAGGCGCTGGTGGACATGTTCAGCAGACTCGGAGTGCCTGAAGAGATCCTGACAGACCTCGGGACGCAGTTCGTCTCTGACTGCATGAAGGAGGTGAACAGACTGCTGAGCATCCGGCATTTAACTACGACACCCTACCATCCAATGTGCAACGGGCTTGTCGAAAAGTTCAATGCTACGCTGAAGTCCACCCTGAAGAAACTGTGCAGCGAGCAGCCCAGACAATGGCATCGCTACATCAACGCCTTACTTTTCGCCTACAGAGAAGTACCGCAGGAGTCCACCGGCTTTTCTCCGTTCGAGCTGCTGTACGGAAGAACCATCCGAGGGCCGATGCACATCCTAAAAGAACTGTGGACGAAAGAAGTAGAGACCCCAGAGGTGAAGAACAGCTACCAGTACGTGTTTGAGCTACGGGAGAAGCTGGAGCAGACTCTCGAGATAGCCAGAGAAAACCTGAAGAAGTCCCAAGACTGTGGGAAGCACTACTATGATCGTAGGGCTGTGAACAGGAAGTTTAAACCTGGCAACAAAGTGCTGGTGCTGCTACCTACTGATCACAATAAGTTGCTGATGCAGTGGAAAGGCCCGTACGAAGTGGAGACCGTGGTGGGAATCAACGACTACAAGGTGAAGGTCGGCCAGCATTCCAAGATATACCACGCCAACCTCCTTAAGCTGTACGTGGAAAGGCCATCAGAGACTGTGCACGCAGCCACAGCAGCTGTGACCGACGACAGTTTTGACAGCGAAGAACTGTTGGAACTGGGAGACTTCCACAGCAAAGAAGGCATCGATGATGTTAAGCTAGGACCGAGCTTGACGGAAGGTCAAAAGTTGGAGCTCAAGGACCTTATGGGCGAGTTTCCCCACAACTTCAACGATGTCCCTGGCTCTACAACTTTGGTCGAACACGAAGTCCACCTCACTTCGAATATCCCTGTTCGATCCAAGCCCTTCCCGATCCCTTTCAAGGCCCGTGAATCCTTGAAGAAAGACATCGATGAGATGCTGAAGATGGGCATCATCAAGGAGTCCAGTTCCCCCTACGCGTCCCCTGTCGTGGTCGTGAAGAAGAAGGACGGGAGCAACCGAGTATGCATCGACTACAGGAAGGTTAATAAGATCACCGTCTTCGACCCTGAGCCGATGCCTACCGCAGCAGACCTCTTCCGCCAATTATCGGGGAGTAAAATCTTCTCAAAGATTGACCTCAGCAAAGGTTATTGGCAAGTCCCCGTGCGTCAACAGGACATACCAAAGACTGCTTTTATAACCCCTGATGGGACGTACGAGTGCCTAAGGATGCCCTTTGGCATGGTCAACAGCGGAGCCACCCTGAAGAGAGGGATGAAGAAGATGCTCAAAGGGATGGACAATGTCGTGTGTTACTGGGACGACCTGCTAGTCCACACTCGCACCTGGGAAGAGCATCTGCAGACCTTGAGGGAGCTGTTTCACCGTCTCACAGAAGCCAACCTGACCGTGAGACCCAGTAAGTGCATTCTGGGGACTGATAACGTAGACTTTATCGGCCATTCGCTGAAAGAAGGACAAAAAGGGCTTCTACTAGAAAACGTCACCAAGATTCTGAACGCTCCACGTCCCCAAACCAAGAAGCAGGTGCGATCTTTCCTGGGGTTGGCTGGATATTACAGGGAGTTTGTACCAAACTACTCCGCCATCACAGCACCCTTGTCGGACCTGGTGCGGAAAGGCTGTCCAAACCGAGTGCAGTGGGGACCGTCTCAGGAGAGGGCATACCAGACTGTGCGCGACCTCCTTTCGAAGGATCCGGTGCTACGACTGCCTGACACTTCCAAGGAATTCGTCTTAAGAACAGACGCAGCGGACGAAGGCATCGGCGCCATACTGATGCAAGAACACGAAGGGAAACTATTTCCGGTCAGTTACGCCAGCAAGAAGTTGTCCAGGGCTGAGAAAAATTACTCGACCATGGAGAAAGAGTGCCTTGCCATCATATGGGGAATCCGGAAGTTCGAACTGTACCTTCAAGGAGTGAAGTTCGTGCTACAGACTGATCACAAGCCGCTAACTTACTTGAACTCTGCCAAGTTTGTGAACAGTCGGATCATGAGATGGGCTATGTACTTGCAGAACTTTAACATGCGAGTAGAATCTATCAAAGGATCGGACAATGTTGGTGCGGACTTCCTCAGCAGAGTGTGTGAGTAAAGAACATTGACTGTGTGGATGAACTGTGAACATTGACAATATCCAGATAGACTTGAAGATGAAAACCATTGACTCTGTGTAGATAGGCTGGGCGCAATTACAGTATTCAGAGAGTCTTAAATTAGTTTCAATTGTGGACTTTGTTTGTGCATTACGTTTCAACGTTGTTGAAAGAAATTAGGTAAATTTCTTCTGGAGTGGGGGGTTATGTTACGTTGAAACGCGAATGATAATATGGCTGAAGCGCGTACGATAGATCTAATCGTTTCGATTTGCAAAGCATTCAATAATGGAGTTTATTTACCTTTGATTTGAGTTTGCATTGTTGTTAGGAGAGGCTTTGTATAACGTTGATAATTTGCGTTAGTCGATATTATTTGAGAATCTTCTGGATATGCGTGTTTACTCTTGATAGAAACTTCCCGATACATGTCGAAGCAAGAGGTCGTTCTGGAAGATATAAAATATGTATTGACGTAAGTCAGTGATGACGATCTTTTATTCGATTGGTGGCAGTACGTCATTTCTACAGTATTCGAAATCCTTCCGGAAAAGAGAGAGGTTATTTAATCGTGTGCCGAGATTGTTGTAGAGAGAGTAAAGTTGTTGATAGTGATTTGGAAAGTTGCTGTGAAAGTTGTTGAGTTGAATTGAGAATTGTATGCAGTTGTTGATGTGTGCTGAATAAAAGTGGAAAACTTCATACGTCGACTTTGTGACTTGTATGCTGTTTGGACGGGCTGTGTGAATAAACGAATCTGAGTTACACCCTATCAGGAATTCAAGCATCGGGGCTGAATCAGATACTGATAGAAAACACCAACATCAAACTGAGTGTAACACTTTCTACTTGTCCGTTGCTGGCGGGGTGGTATGGTGGTGTGCGAATGTGATGGACTTGTATCAACTCGAACACGTCTTGCATCAGGCGGCCGGTGAACTGAGATCCGTTGTCCGTTCTAATGCTGTCCGGGAATCCGACTCTGGTAAAGATGGCGATGAGTGCATCTGCAATCTTCTTGGTGTCGATCGCTGGCAACGGGACTGCTTCGCACCACATCGTACATGCGTCGACGAGTGTGAGTAGAAATCTGTTCCGCTTCTTGGTCATGGGCAGTGGTCCTACTATGTCTACTGAGACTTGCTGGAATGGCACGCCGACTACTACTGATGGTCCTAAGGTAACTGGTACGGTGTGATGTCGCGGGGAATATCGTTGACATTGGTGGCAAGATTTCACGTAGCGCTTGACATCCTCCGTGATTCCTGGCCAATAGTAGTGTGCGCTGATTCTCTGCACTGTGGCTCCAATTCCCATGTGTCCGCTGAGTGGCATGCTGTGGCCTAATTCTAGTACTTGGGCTCGAAGGGTGGCTGGTAGTACTAGTTGGGTGTGATCTCCATCTCCTTGTCGATGTAGAACTCCCTGTTCCATGTAGAAGTCTCCCTTGTGCGGGGGTGTGTGCGCCTTGGGTAGCTTCTGGAAGCACTTCGCTATCGAGGTGTCTTCTTTCTGTGCTGTTTTGATCTCTTCGAGTCCTGGATTCGGAGCGAACTCGGGCTGGGGTGGTTGGGTTTTAGCTTGGGCCCTGGTTTGCACTGCAGCTATCTCTACAGTTTTTGGGGGCGTGCCTAAGAACACATACCTACAACCTAGCACTAGATCATACAGGGGTTTCTGTAAAACAGCTGCTTGGATTCGTCCTGTGACGTACCTACTCTCTACTTCGATCCAAGCTATTGGGCAAGTAGTCGTCGGTTTCGTCAAGTCTGCTCCTTGTAAGTCGACTGTCTTGTCTGTCAAGTCCGCGCGCGATACAAGAGACTCGCTGACTATCGCGTCGTATGATAGACCTGTGTCATACAGACAGTTCGCTTCTTTTCCGTTGACCTTGACCGTGTCTGTCACCGATGGGTGATCTCCGATCGTGTGTGGCTTATTACCGCTACTTTGAGTTAGAACTCTGTGCGCTGGCCGGCTTTCGCGCTCTTCCCTACGTTGTGCGGCCAACTTGAAACATTCTGCGGTGGAGTGATTGTTTCTGTTGCAGAACGAACAATACCGTCTCTGTTCTGCGGGACCTCTTTTCCCGAATTCCGTGTTGGGTCCTTTATTTTGCCCAGGTCTGGGGTTATTCGGCTTATTCGCGGTGCGCTCTTCTCGGTTAGGGCTTCGTTTCTGTGCCTCTTTCCCGTTAGGCTTTAGGTCTCGCCTGAAGCTCTTGGCTTCTCCGTGTGCGGCCACGTACCTATCTGCGACCTTGACCAGATCTTCTAGTCTTTCCGCGCCCTGCTCTACTGAGAAGGTTCTCAGCTCGGGGGTCATGGTTTCCCGTAGCTGTTCCCATACTAACAGTTCTGTCAGTCCATCATACGTCTTAGCCGTGGCTGACTGGCTAATCCACTTATCCAGCGTTGTGGACAACCGATCCGCGAACTGCGCATAGCTCTCTCCTTTCACTCTCCGATTGGTGCGGAACTTTTGCCGGTAGCATTCTCCTGTCAGTTCGAATCCCGTTAGGAGTGCCTCTTTTACTTTGTGATAGTCAGTCACTCTGTCAGTCGGTAGCTTACTGTAGATGTCATAAGCCTTTCCTCTAAGTCCTTGACTAAGCTTGAAAGACCAATGAGTGGGATCTAGTTTATACTCTGTTGCTAGGCGCTCAAACCTAGTCAGATAGAGATCTAGACCTTCTTCTCTCTCATTGAATGTTCCCAGTGGAAATGACATTCCTTGTACAGGGTTGGATGCTACCTCTAGCTGATCTGAGTGGGAAGGGGTTGAGGAAGAACTTGAAGCTCCTGATCCCAATCTTCTTAGCTCTAACTCATGCTGTCTTTCTTTTTCCTTTTCTTCCCTCTCTTTTTCTTTCTCTGCCCTCTCTTTTTCTTTTTCTGCCCTCTCATACTCCCATCTCCTAACTTCTGCTTCTCTCTCTGCTGCTAATGCTGCCTTCTTCTGTTCTCCTTCTAATTCTAGTTTCTTCTGCTCTGCTTCTAATTTCTTTTGCTCTGCTTCTAATTCTGCTTTTCTCTGATCTGCTTCGAGTTTCTTCTGTTCTGCTTCTAATGCTAGTTTCTTCTGCTCTGCTTCTAAGGCTAGTTTCTTCGCCTCCCTTTCTGCTGCTCTCTCTGCCTTAGCCTCCTGTTTCTCTACCTCTGCATTTATATACGCAATTATCCGCCCCTGCTAAGTGTAAAGCTTCTCCCAATTCCTTGAAACGCAATCTCAAGGCCACTGGGTCCGACATTGCCAAACGTGTCTATAAACACCCTCTGAATCACGTGGAATACCAAAACACTAGCAATATTGCAAGTCAATAAAAACAATGCAAAGACAATCAAATTCGTAATCAATAATAGAATAAAACAAGAGTCAAATGGCATACAACAGTTACTTAAGCAAAACCTGCAAAAGAACAATGCAACATACAGACACAAAAATAATTGAAGCAAAAAAGTTTTTAACTAAAGAATAGTGCACCCAAACTGAGTCAATGTTACCACTATTCTAAGTTATTCTACTACTCCTACTGTTATCTAATTTTATTGTACTTAGATCCGTTTATACCCAATTCCTATTATACACAGATCCTGGCTAGGCTCGCCAATTAAAGTGTCACGTGGGGTTTATGGGCTCTGCACAATGGAATTATGGACCCTCACGTTTATTCGGTGGGAACTGCTAGTAAGTCACCCTATGAATTACTTTAATAAATTTATTTGTTTAGCTCGTTCTGTGTTAAGGTTGGGGTACAGAAATAGATAGAAAAAAGGTAAAAGAATACTGTCACACTAGCTTTCACACGGCTATGAATCATATGTAGTCCAGCCTTTTGATAACAGTTAAAATCACACATTTATTTCTTCTACTCTATACAAGGTTCTCTAAGTACTAATCTAACTTAAAAAGTCTCTTTCAATGCTAATAGTTCGATCGCTGATAGTCTATGCAGCTGTTCTATCTTCATCGGGCACTCGCTAGTATATCTCATGTAGATTTGGACTACTGTGGTCCGTTTTAGAGTTTCTGAATAGTTGGACTACTGTGGTCCTGTTCTGATCAGTTTAAGTGCACTTGGGATAACACACTTAACTGGCGGGTGGTGCGGTCGAAGTCCTTCTGTGAGGTAGCTTCTGGTCCACCTGTGTCGTTGTGTAGTTGGGTTCCCTGGCCACGCTGTGGGGTCTGACAGGGAGTTTTACCGGGTCGCTCGTTCCGACTTGTGCGGTAGAGGTTCCTCAACCAACTTGTTTCTGTGGAGTGGGGTTCACAGGATAGCTCGGGATAGCTCGGGATAGCTCGCCTGCCCGTCTGTAATATAAGAGACGAAATTCTGCACAACCCTGAATAATCGGTTTGTGCAGAGCGTCTCACTGAAAGCCAAGTAGCCCTCAGTGATAGCTCCACATCTCTATACATAAGCGACGAACATTCTGCTACTTCCGGGTTCCACTGGAATCTCACTCTAAATTCCTATACATACATAAATATCAAACGTGGCTAACTATACACATACAGAATTAATAATATTATAAACATTCAGTGGTACAGCCACTGGTCTGCAAACATACATATAAGTTAAACAACAGTGGTTCCGTATGGTATGCAACATGGCGGCGTAACCGGTCGTGTTTCGCCTCGTGGTAGGCTCTTCCACATGGTCACGCAAATTCGGATTAACAATTCACATTTATGCATAGCAAATTCTTCAAACATAATTTCAACAATACTACACATATATCACGATGAAACAGAAGGGTGTTCATTTACCTGTTTGACAAGTTCAGGCCCGTGTGACTTGATAGAATTCTACGATTCCTAAGTCCTGCTTCCTGGTCTAAGTGTAGAGAGATTTCTCTGCCAGCTTTCTAGCTGTTAACACTTCGGTGTATTACTCCCAACTGACCAAAAATGTGTTAGGCTCGGACCCAGTCAAACTGGCTCGAACCGCTTTGCGTAAGCTCTCATTGGGTAAAATGTTCATATTCAAAACTCAAGTGCTGACGTCACTGCGCTGTGTGTGTGGCTCAGGCTCGCAGTGTGCTGTAATTTAATTGCTACTGTGTACTGTACTAACTCTCTACTGTTACAAAGGCTACACAATGCTAAATAGTCGATAGGCAGAGTTTAAACTAGCCAATTCGTGACAATGTTGCATTGTTCTTTTGCAGGTTTTCTTAAATAACTGTTGTATGCCATTTGACTCTTGTTTTATTCTATTATTGATTACGAATTTTATGGTCTTTGCATTGTTTTTATTGACTTGCAATATTGCTAGTGTTTTGGTATTCCACGTGATTCAGAGGTTGTTCATAGACACTTTTGACAATGTCGGACCCAGTGGCCTTGAGATTGCGTTTCAAGGAACTAGGAGAAGCTTTACACTTAGCAGGGGCAGACCTAATTGCGTATATAAATGCAGAGGTAGAGAAACAGGAGGCTAAGGCAGAGAGAGCAGCAGAGAGAGAACAGAAGAAACTCGAAGCAGAACAGAGAAAAGCAGAACTAGAAGCAGAGCAGAAGAAACTAGCTTTAGAAGCAGAACAGAAGAAACTAGCCTTAGAAGCAGAGCAAAAGAAATTATCATTAAAAGCAGAGCAGAAGAAAGCAGAGTTAGAAGCAGCAAGAGAGCAGATGAAATTAGAGCTAGAGGCAGAAAGAGAACAGAAGAAGGCAGCAGTAGCAGCAGAGAGAGAAGCAGAAAGTAGGAGATGGGAGTATGAGCGGGCAGAAAAAGAAAAAGAGAGGGAAGAAAAGGAAAAAGAGAGACAGCATGAGTTAGAGCTAAGAAGATTGGGATCAGGAGCTTCCAGTTCTTCCTCAACCCCTCCCCACTCAGATCAGCTAGATGTAGCATCCAACCCTGTACAAGGAATGTCATTTCCACTGGGAACATTCAATGAGAGAGAAGAAGGTCTAGATCTCTATCTGACTAGGTTTGAGCGTCTAGCAACAGAGTATAAACTAGATCCCACCCATTGGTCTTTTAAGCTTAGTCAAGGGCTTAGAGGAAAGGCTTATGACATCTACAGTAAGCTACCGACTGACAGAGTGACTGACTATCACAAAGTAAAAGAGGCACTCCTAACGGGATTCGAACTAACAGGAGAATGCTATCGGCAAAAATTCCGCACCAATCGGAGAGTGAAAGGAGAGAGCTATGCGCAGTTCGCGGATCGGTTGTCCACAACGCTGGATAAGTGGATTAGCCAGTCAGCCACGGCTAAGACGTATGATGGACTGACAGAACTGTTAGTATGGGAACAGCTACGGGAAACCATGACCCCCGAGCTGAGGACATTCTCAGTAGAGCAGGGCGCGGAAAGACTGGAAGATCTGGTCAAGGTCGCAGATAGGTACGTGGCCGCACACGGAGAAGCCAAGAGTTTCAGGCGAGACCTAAAGCCTAACGGGAAAGAGGCACAGAAACGAAGCCCTAACCGGGAAGAGCGCACCGCGAATAAGCCGAATAACCCCAGACCTGGGCAGAATAAAGGACCCAACACGGAATTCGGGAAAAGAGGTCCTGCAGAACAGAGACGGTATTGTTCGTTCTGCAATAGAAACAATCACTCCACCGCAGAATGTTTCAAGTTGGCCGCACAACGTAGGGAAGAGCGCGAAAGCCGGCCAGCGCACAGAGTTCTAACTCAAAGTAGCGGTAACAAGCCACACAATCGGAGATCACCCATCGGTGACAGACACGGTCAAGGTCAACGGAAAAGAAGCGAACTGTCTGTATGACACAGGTCTATCATACGACGCGATAGTTAGCGAATCTCTTGTATCGCGCGCGGACTTGACAGACAAGACAGTCGACTTACAAGGAGCAGACTTGACGAAACCGACGACTACTTGCCCAATAGCTTGGATCGAAGTAGAGAGTAGGTACGTCACAGGACGAATCCAAGCAGCTGTTTTACAGAAACCCCTGTATGATCTAGTGCTAGGTTGTAGGTATGTGTTCCTAGGCACGCCCCCAAAAACTGTAGAGATAGCTGCAGTGCAAACCAGGGCCCAAGCTAAAACCCAACCACCCCAGCCCGAGTTCGCCCCGAATCCAGGACTCGAAGAGATCAAAACAGCACAGAAAGAAGACACCTCGATAGCGAAGTGCTTCCAGAAGCTACCCAAGGCGCACACACCCCCGCACAAGGGAGACTTCTACATGGAAGAAGGGAGTTCTACATCGACAAGGAGATGGAGATCACACCCAACTAGTATTACCAGCCACCCTTCGAGCCCAAGTACTAGAACTAGGCCACAGCATGCCACTCAGCGGACACATGGGAATTGGAGCCACAGTGCAGAGAATAAGCGCACACTACTATTGGCCAGGAATCACGGAGGATGTCAAGCGCTACGTAAAATCTTGCCACCAATGTCAACGATATTCCCCGCGACATCACACCGTACCAGTTACCTTAGGACCATCGGTAGTAGTCGGCGTGCCATTCCAGCAAGTCTCAGTAGACATAGTAGGACCACTGCCCATGACCAAGAAGCGGAACAGATTTCTACTCACACTCGTCGACGCATGTACGATGTGGTGCGAAGCAGTCCCGTTGCCAGCGATCGACACCAAGAAGATCGCAGATGCACTCATCGCCATCTTTACCAGAGTCGGATTCCCGGACAGCATTAGAACGGACAACGGATCTCAGTTCACCGGCCGCCTGATGCAAGACGTGTTCGAGTTGATACAAGTTCATCACATTCGCACACCACCATACCACCCCGCCAGCAACGGACAAGTAGAAAGACTGAATGGAACCCTTCTCACCATACTCAGGAAAGTCGCCGACGACAATCCAGAAGCGTGGGACACCTACGTGAATGCGGCACTGTTCGCATACAGAGAAACGCCCCATGCAGCCACAGGCTACACCCCGTCAACATTGCTATTCGGCAGACCGCTAGCAGGACCGCTAGAAGCCCTACGCAGAAGTTGGACGGAAGCCAAGATAGACGACACACCAAGAGGTGCCACCAAGTACGTCGCAGACCTGCAGGAAACCCTCAAAGCAACGTGGAAGAAAGCTGGTGAAGCACTGAAGAAGGCAAGAGCCCGTCAGGCGAAGTACTACAACCGCCACGCGAAGGACAGAGAACTGCAAGTCGGCGATCAAGTGCTACTCTTACTTCCAAGTGGAACCAACAAGCTGGACATCGCTTGGAGAGGACCGTACCGGGTGACTGCCAAGAAATCCAAGACAGTCTACCAAGTAGAGGTGAACGGGAGAGCCCGATACCACCACATCAATCTCCTCAAGAAATATACGGACCGACCAGCGACCCCCAGCACTCACAACTTGTTAGCCATCGCCATCGCGGAAGAAGGAGAAAGCATGGAGACCAATGCAGTAGAGTACCCCCTGCACTCCAAAGAAACCTACAAAGACGTGATACTCAACGGAGACCTAGCCGCTAAACAGCAACAGCAAGTACTACAGGTCATTCGACAACATCAGACTGTGCTAACAGACCGACCAGGGAGGACAGACCTCGTCGAAGTAACCTTAACGGTGACCGACCCAACACCCGTCCGCCAGAAGCTCTACCCGATGCCACTGTCTCAGCAGCGAGCCATCAAGGAAGAGATAGACACCTTACTGGCAGCCGGAATCATCTCAGAGTCTACTTCACCCTACAGCGCAGGCACGGTATTGTTGCGAAAACCCAACGGAGAGCATCGACTGTGCATCGACTTCAGACTCCTGAATGCGGTAACGCAGTTCCAGCCAGAGCCACTCCCGGACCAGACCGACCTATTTGCCAAGCTACAGCGAGCGAAGTACTTCTCACGCATCGACCTCAGCAAAGGATACTATCAGATACCAGTACAACCACAAGTCCGAAAGTACCTAGCTTTCAGCACTATGGAAGGACACTTTGAGTTCAATGTACTTCCATTCGGACTCCACAACGCACCCAGCATCTTCAGCGCCATGATGCGAAAACTCCTGGCACCCCTGAGCAGCGAGCACCTACACTCGTTTATGGACGACATCCTCATCGCTACGCCTACGTGGGAGGAACATGTCACGCTCCTACAACAACTACTCGCCCGCCTCAGAGACACGGGATTGACGGCAAGACCCACCAAATGTCAGATTGGATTCACAGAACTAGAATTTCTGGGACACACCATCAGTCAAGGAAGCCTGCGACCGGTAGAAAAGACAGTGAAACGCCCACTCGACGCTCCTAGGCCCAAGACAAAGAAGGAAGTGCAGTCATTTCTAGGACTCTGCGGCTTCTACCAGAAGTTCATCCCCAACTACAACAGCATCGCCGTACCACTGACAAATGGAACCCGGAAAATCGCCCCGGACAAAGTAGTTTGGACAGCGGAATGTGAGACAGCCTTCCAAACACTCAAGGACAGAATGACATCGGCGCCAGTACTCCACCTACCCGATTTGACTCAGCCATTCGTTCTTCGCACCGACGCAAGCGACTTAGGCCTCGGAGCAGTACTGCTACAGCGCGACCCCAAGAATGCAGAGACGTTATTCCCTGTCGCCTACGCCAGCAGAAAATTGAGACCCGCCGAGACCCACTACGCCACGTCGGAGAAAGAATGCCTTGGACTAGTCTGGGCCATACAGAAGTTTCAACTCTACCTGTATGGGACCCACTTCACAGTTCAGGTGGACCACCAACCACTATCGTTCCTGGCAGCCTCCAAGTCTTTGAACTCTCGCCTGATGCGATGGGCACTCACCCTTCAGGCATACTCATTCCAAATCGAGTACATCCCCGGCAAAGAGAACCACGGAGCCGACTACCTCAGTCGCCATCTCGTGGAGGACACAGCAGCTGTCGCCCACCCAACACAACTAAGGGTCACAGCACCAGAATTCGTCCCCGCCCAGTAAAACCCTGTCACTAGTGTCCATAGCTACCTGGCTCAGCATTGCAGCTCAGGTAGAGCAACTTAATTAGTTTGTAAATAGGACCCTAGGATAGTGCAGTGTTAAACTAGGCTCTGTAGTAGAAAAAGGTCGAATCCAGTAGTCATCGCCTTTTTTCAGTTGAGGGAGCCTGTCATGAACTGGCTAGTTTTAACTCTGCTTATTACTATTTAGCCATGTGTAGTCTTTGTAACAGTAGAGAGTCAGTAGATTACACAGCAGCAATTAAAGGCCACACACAGCGAGCTAGCCACACACAACGCAGTGAGTCAGCACTTGAGCTTTGAATTTGACCGTTTTAACCAATCAGAGCTCAGCCAAGCGGGTAGAGCAGTTTGAATGTGTCAAAACCTAAGACAGTTTGAATCAGTCGTGTGTGAGACGAGGTAGAGTCAACATCTCCACAGCTAGAGAGATCTCTTCACTCATAGACCAGGAAGCAGGACTTTAGAATCTTAGTATTCTCTCAAGTCATCACGGGCCTGAACTTGTCAAACAGGTAAATGAACACCCTTCTGTTTCATCGTGATATATTTATATTATTGTTGAAATTATGTTTGAAGAATTTGCTATGCATAAATGTGAATTATTAATCCGAATTTGCCGCACCACGTGGAAGAGCCGACCACGAGCCGAGACACGACCGGTTGCGCCGCCATGTTGTATACCATACGGAACCACTGTTGTTTAACTTATATGTATGTTTGCAGACCAGTGGCTGTACCACTGAATGTTTATATTATTATTAATTCTGTATGTGTATAGTTAGACACGATTGATATTTATGTATGTATAGGAATTTAGAGTGAGATTACAGCGGACCCCGGAAGTAGCAGAATGTTCGTCGCTTATGTATAGAGATGTGGAGCTATCACTGAGGGCTACTTGGCTTTCAGTGAGACGCTCTGCACAAACCGATTATTCAGGGTTGTGCAGAATTTCGTCTCTTATATTACAGACGAGCAGGCGAGCTATCCCGAGCTATCCCGAGCTATCCTGTGCACCCCACTCCACAGAAACGACTAGTTGGTTGAGGAGCCTCTAACGCACAAGTCGGAAAGAGCTACCTTGAAAAACACCCTGTCAGACCCCACAGCGTGGCAAGGGAACCCAACTACACAACGACAAAGGTGTACCAGAAGCTACCTCACAGAAGGACTTCGACCGCACCATCAGAAAGTTAAGTGTAATCGACGAAGGTGCACTTAAACTCTTCAGAAACTGTAAAACGGACCACAGTAGTCCAACTCTTCAGAAACACGGACCACAGTAGTCCAAATCTACACGAAATATAATAGCAAGTGCCCGAGGAAGATATAACAGCTGCCTAGACTATCAGCGATCGAACTATTAGCAGTAACTGAGACATTTTAAGTTAGATTAGTACTTAGAGAACCTTGTATAGAGTAGAAGAAATAAATGTGTGATTTTAACTGTTATCAAGTGGCTGGACTACATATGATTCATAGCCGTGTGAAAGCTAGTGTGACAGTAATCTTTTACCATTTTTCTATCTATCTCTGTACCCCAACCTTAACACAGAACGAGCTAAACAAATAAATTTATTAAAGTAATTCATAGGGTGACGTACTAGCAGTTCCCACCGAATAAACGTGAGGGTCCATAATTCCATTGTGCAGAGCCCATAAACCCCACGTGACACTTTAATTGGCGAGCCTAGTCAGGATCTGTGTATAATAGGAATTGGGTATAACCGGATCTAAGTACAATAAAATTAGATAACAGTAGTAGTAGAATATCTTAATAGTGGTAACGTTGAATCAGTTGTGGTGCACTATTCTTTACTTAAACTTTTTTGCTTCAATTATTTTTGGCCTGTATGTCTTTTGTCACGTGGGGTTTATGGGCTCTGCACAATGGAATTATGGACCCTCACTTTATTCTGGGATTTCTGCTATAAGCTTCACGCAGTAAGTCAATAGAATTCTTTAATAAATTTATTTGTTTAGCTCGTTCTGTTAAGGTTGGGGTACAGAAATAAATAGATAGAAAAAAGGTAAAAGAAATACTGTCACACTAGCTTTCACACGGCTATAATATAGTCCAGCCTTTTTGATAACAGTTAAAATCACACATTTATTTTATTCTACTCTATACAAGGTTATTAAGTACTAATCTAACTTAAAAAGTCTCTTTCAATGCTAATAGTTCGATGCTGATAGTGTATGCAATTGTTCTATCTTCATCGGGCACTCGTAGTATCTCATGTAGATTTGGACTATGTGGTCCGTTTTATTTCGGTGGGTTGGACTACTGTAGTAGTCCTGTTATTGATATTTTTTTAGTTCTGTGTTAAGCACTTGGGATACACACTTAACTAGATTGAAAAATGGTTGTCAAGCTTTTTTATGTTTGCTTCTGGTCCAGCCTTTTGTTGTGTAAGTTTTCACACATTATTTCTAATCTTATACAACTTCTCAGTACTCTCTTTAAGTCCTTTCAAAGTAGTCTCTGCATGCAGCTGTCTTGTATTATATTTTCATTGTTTTACTGGTCTTAGATCTATCTAATTGTTTTATTTTCTTAGATGTTTAGTGTATTTTATATGTTTACTGGTCCTTGTTTCTTTCACCTGGGGTTTTGTTGGGTTGGCTTGGTTTGGTATGGAAAGGGGTGTCGGCTGGGGTTATTTTTTTTGGGTAGATTCCTCAACAACTTGTTTCTGTGGAGTGGGGTTCACAGGATAGCTCGGGATAGCTCGGGATAGCTCGCCTGCCCGTCTGTAATATAAGAGACGAAATTCTGCACAACCCTGAATAATCGGTTTGTGCAGAGCGTCTCACTGAAAGCCAAGTAGCCCTCAGTGATAGCTCCACATCTCTATACATAAGCGACGAACATTCTGCTACTTCCGGGTTCCACTGGAATCTCACTCTAAATTCCTATACATACATAAATATCAAACGTGGCTACTAACTACACATACAGAATTAATAATATTATAAACATTCAGTGGTACAGCCACTGGTCTGCAAACATACATATAAGTTAAACAACAGTGGTTCCGTATGGTATGCAACATGGCGGCGTAACCGGTCGTGTTTCGCCTCGTGGTAGTCTTCCACATGGTCACGCAAATTCGGATTAACAATTCACATTTATGCATAGCAAATTCTTCAAACATAATTTCAACAATACTACACATATATCACGATGAAACAGAAGGGTGTTCATTTACCTGTTTGACAAGTTCAGGCCCGTGTGGACTTGATAGAATTCTACGATTCCTAAGTCCTGCTTCCTGGTCTAAGTGTAGAGAGATTTCTCTGCCAGCTTTCTAGCTGTTAACACTTCGGTGTATTACTCCCAACTGACCAAAAATGTGTTAGGCTCGGACCCAGTCAAACTGGCTCGAACCGCTTTGCGTAAGCTCTCATTGGGTAAAATGTTCATATTCAAAACTCAAGTGCTGACGTCACTGCGCTGTGTGTGTGGCTCAGGCTCGCAGTGTGCTGTAATTTAATTGCTACTGTGTACTGTACTAACTCTCTACTGTTACAAAGGCTACACAATGCTAAATAGTCGATAGGCAGAGTTTAAACTAGCCAATTCGTGACAGGCTCCCTCAACTGAAAAAAGGGCGATGACTACTGGATTCGACCTTTTTCTACTACAGGCCTAGTTTAACACTGCACTATCCTAGGGTCCTATTTACAAACTATGTAAGTTGCTCTACCTGAGCTGATGCTGTGCCAGGTAGCTATGGCACTAGTATCTCTGGACTTTGTGGTTTTGGTTTTTTCTGTGGGGGTTGGGGAGGGGGTGGGTTGGGGTGCCTTTCTTCACACTCCTAGCTCTGGTCCACTTCCCCGGCTAATCTAGCTCCCCTGTAATTCGGGGGCTTGTAATAATCGGTTTGCAGGGTTTGAAAGCCAAGACTTTCTCACTTTTGTAGGGGGTTCTGACTCTAATATTTCCTATACCATAATTATGGTCTACTTAATAATATTTTCAGTGGTACATTCTATTTTGGTCGTTTATGCACAACTGGCGGTCCACTCCAACCGGTCTTCGCTGGGGGTGGTCGATTTTCTTTTTGATCATTCTAATACCTATTTAACATATATCACGATGAAGGGTGTTCATTTGTTTGACAGAAGATAGAAACGACCTAAGGAATAAAAGAATACCACTATGGACTCTCAAGCTTTGCGAGGCAATCAATCAGTGCTGACGCGTAGTCTGCTACTGTGTTGATGCTAAGGATAGCAGAGTTTAAAGACTTGGGGACTGGGCAACGATAGTGGTTGACTGGATTCCAACACTGTGTGCAGGGTCTAGTTAACAGAGGTTATTAATAGGAGCGGGGGTGGATGGGATTTGTGATTTGTTCTGGTGGGCCCAGCTGGTCGGACTTTTCGAGGTGGTGGGGGGGTCGGGAAGTGGGTGAGGGTCTCATTTTCTGCTTTGGGCCAGGGGGTTTTGGTGCCCGATGTGGGTCCATGGGTAGGCGGGGGGGGGTCTCTGCATGGGGTTCGGCGTGGAGGTCGTCTCTGCATTCTTGGGGTCTGTAGCAGTACTGCTCCGAGTCCTAAGTCGCTTGCGTCGGTGCGAAGAACGAATGGCTGAGTCAAATCGGGTAGGTGGAGTACTGGCGCCGATGTCATTCTGTCCTTGAGTGTTTGGAATGCTGTCTCGCATTCCGCTGTCCATACGACTTTGTCCGGGGCGATTTTCCGGGTTCCATTTGTCAGAGTGGTACGGCGATGCTGTTGTAGTTGGGGATGAACTTCTGGTAGAAGCCGCAGAGTCCTAGAAATGACTGCACTTCCTTCTTTGTCTTGGGCCTAGGAGCGTCGAGTAGGCGTTTCACTGTCTTTTCTACCGGTCGCAGGCTTCCTTGACTGATGGTGTGTCCCAGAAATTCTAGTTCTGTGAATCCAATCTGACATTTGGTGGGTCTTGCCGTCAATCCCGTGTCTCTGAGGCGGGCGAGTAGTTGTTGTAGGAGCGTGACATGTTCCTCCCACGTGGGTGTTGCGATGAGGATGTCGTCCATAAACGAATGTAGGTGCTCGCTGCTCAGGGGTGCCAGGAGTTTTCGCATCATGGCGCTGAAGATGCTGGGTGCGTTGTGGAGTCCGAATGGAAGTACATTGAACTCGAAGTGTCCTTCCATAGTGCTAAACGCTAGGTACTTTCGGACTTGCGGTTGCACTGGTATCTGGTAGTATCCTTTGCTGAGGTCGATGCGTGAGAAGTACTTCGCTCGCTGTAGCTTGGCAAATAGGTCTGTCTGGTCCGGGAGTGGCTCTGGCTGGAACTGCGTTACCGCATTCAGGAGTCTGAAGTCGATGCACAGTCGATGCTCTCCGTTGGGTTTTCGCAACAATACCGTGCCTGCGCTGTAGGGTGAAGTAGACTCTGAGATGATTCCGGCTGCCAGTAAGGTGTCTATCTCTTCCTTGATGGCTCGCTGCTGCGACAGTGGCATCGGGGTAGAGCTTCTGGCGGACGGGTGTTGGGTCGGTCACCGTTAAGGTTACTTCGACGAGGTCTGTCCTCCCTGGTCGGTCTGTGAGCACAGTCTGATGTTGTCGAATGACCTGTAGTACTTGCTGTCGCTGTTTTAGCGGCTTAGGTCTCCGTTGAGTATCACGTCTTTGTAGGTTTCTTTGGAGTGCAGGGGATACTCTACTGCATTGGTCTCCATGCTTTTCCTTCTTCCGCGATGGCGATGGCTAGCAAGTTGTGAGTGCTGGGGGTCGCTGGTCGGTCCGTGTATTTCTTGATTTGATGTGGTGGTATCGGGCTCTCCCGTTCACCTCTACTTGGTAGACTGTCTTGGATTTCTTGGCAGTCACCCGGTACGGTCCTCTCCAAGCGATGTCCAGCTTGTTGGTTCCACTTGGAAGTAAGAGTAGCACTTGATCGCCGACTTGCAGTTCTCTGTCCTTCGCGTGGCGGTTGTAGTACTTCGCCTGACGGGCTCTTGCCTTCTTCAGTGCTTCACCAGCTTTCTTCCACGTTGCTTTGAGGGTTTCCTGCAGGTCTGCGACGTACTTTTGGGTGGCACGCCCGCCCCCTGGTCGGACCTCTTGGTGTCTGCTAGGGTTGTCGTCCTATTCTTGGCTTCCGTCCAACTTCTGCGTAGGGCTTCTAGCGGTCCTGCTAGAGTGGTCTGCCGAATAGCAATGTTGACGGTGTAGCCTGTGGCTGCATGGGGCGTTTCTCGGTATGCGAACAGTGCCGCATTCACGTAGGTGTCCCACGCTTTCTGGATTGTCGTCGGCGACTTTCCTGAGTATGGTGAGAAGGGTTCCATTCAGTCTTTCTACTTGTCCGTTGCTGGCGGGTGGTATGGTGGTGTGCGAATGTGATGGACTTGTATCAACTCGAACACGTCTTGCATCAGGCGGCCGGTGAACTGAGATCCGTTGTCCGTTCTAATGCTGTCCGGGAATCCGACTCTGGTAAAGATGGCGATGAGTGCATCTGCAATCTTCTTGGTGTCGATCGCTGGCAACGGGACTGCTTCGCACCACATCGTACATGCGTCGACGAGTGTGAGTAGAAATCTGTTCCGCTTCTTGGTCATGGGCAGTGGTCCTACTATGTCTACTGAGACTTGCTGGAATGGCACGCCGACTACTACTGATGGTCCTAAGGTAACTGGTACGGTGTGATGTCGCGGGGAATATCGTTGACATTGGTGGCAAGATTTCACGTAGCGCTTGACATCCTCCGTGATTCCTGGCCAATAGTAGTGTGCGCTGATTCTCTGCACTGTGGCTCCAATTCCCATGTGTCCGCTGAGTGGCATGCTGTGGCCTAATTCTAGTACTTGGGCTCGAAGGGTGGCTGGTAGTACTAGTTGGGTGTGATCTCCATCTCCTTGTCGATGTAGAACTCCCTGTTCCATGTAGAAGTCTCCCTTGTGCGGGGGTGTGTGCGCCTTGGGTAGCTTCTGGAAGCACTTCGCTATCGAGGTGTCTTCTTTCTGTGCTGTTTTGATCTCTTCGAGTCCTGGATTCGGAGCGAACTCGGGCTGGGGTGGTTGGGTTTTAGCTTGGGCCCTGGTTTGCACTGCAGCTATCTCTACAGTTTTTGGGGCGTGCCTAAGAACACATACCTACAACCTAGCACTAGATCATACAGGGGTTTCTGTAAAACAGCTGCTTGGATTCGTCCTGTGACGTACCTACTCTCTACTTCGATCCAAGCTATTGGGCAAGTAGTCGTCGGTTTCGTCAAGTCTGCTCCTTGTAAGTCGACTGTCTTGTCTGTCAAGTCCGCGCGCGATACAAGAGACTCGCTGACTATCGCGTCGTATGATAGACCTGTGTCATACAGACAGTTCGCTTCTTTTCCGTTGACCTTGACCGTGTCTGTCACCGATGGGTGATCTCCGATCGTGTGTGGCTTATTACCGCTACTTTGAGTTAGAACTCTGTGCGCTGGCCGGCTTTCGCGCTCTTCCCTACGTTGTGCGGCCAACTTGAAACATTCTGCGGTGGAGTGATTGTTTCTGTTGCAGAACGAACAATACCGTCTCTGTTCTGCGGGACCTCTTTTCCCGAATTCCGTGTTGGGTCCTTTATTTTGCCCAGGTCTGGGGTTATTCGGCTTATTCGCGGTGCGCTCTTCTCGGTTAGGGCTTCGTTTCTGTGCCTCTTTCCCGTTAGGCTTTAGGTCTCGCCTGAAGCTCTTGGCTTCTCCGTGTGCGGCCACGTACCTATCTGCGACCTTGACCAGATCTTCTAGTCTTTCCGCGCCCTGCTCTACTGAGAAGGTTCTCAGCTCGGGGGTCATGGTTTCCCGTAGCTGTTCCCATACTAACAGTTCTGTCAGTCCATCATACGTCTTAGCCGTGGCTGACTGGCTAATCCACTTATCCAGCGTTGTGGACAACCGATCCGCGAACTGCGCATAGCTCTCTCCTTTCACTCTCCGATTGGTGCGGAACTTTTGCCGGTAGCATTCTCCTGTCAGTTCGAATCCCGTTAGGAGTGCCTCTTTTACTTTGTGATAGTCAGTCACTCTGTCAGTCGGTAGCTTACTGTAGATGTCATAAGCCTTTCCTCTAAGTCCTTGACTAAGCTTGAAAGACCAATGAGTGGGATCTAGTTTATACTCTGTTGCTAGGCGCTCAAACCTAGTCAGATAGAGATCTAGACCTTCTTCTCTCTCATTGAATGTTCCCAGTGGAAATGACATTCCTTGTACAGGGTTGGATGCTACCTCTAGCTGATCTGAGTGGGAAGGGGTTGAGGAAGAACTTGAAGCTCCTGATCCCAATCTTCTTAGCTCTAACTCATGCTGTCTTTCTTTTTCCTTTTCTTCCCTCTCTTTTTCTTTCTCTGCCCTCTCTTTTTCTTTTTCTGCCCTCTCATACTCCCATCTCCTAACTTCTGCTTCTCTCTCTGCTGCTAATGCTGCCTTCTTCTGTTCTCCTTCTAATTCTAGTTTCTTCTGCTCTGCTTCTAATTTCTTTTGCTCTGCTTCTAATTCTGCTTTTCTCTGATCTGCTTCGAGTTTCTTCTGTTCTGCTTCTAATGCTAGTTTCTTCTGCTCTGCTTCTAAGGCTAGTTTCTTCGCCTCCCTTTCTGCTGCTCTCTCTGCCTTAGCCTCCTGTTTCTCTACCTCTGCATTTATATACGCAATTAGGTCCGCCCCTGCTAAGTGTAAAGCTTCTCCCAATTCCTTGAAACGCAATCTCAAGGCCACTGGGTCCGACATTGCCAAACGTGTCTATGAACACCCTCTGAATCACGTGGAATACCAAAACACTAGCAATATTGCAAGTCAATAAAAACAATGCAAAGACAATCAAATTCGTAATCAATAATAGAATAAAACAAGAGTCAAATGGCATACAACAGTTACTTAAGCAAAACCTGCAAAAGAACAATGCAACATACAGACACAAAAATAATTGAAGCAAAAAAGTTTTTAACTAAAGAATAGTGCACCCAAACTGAGTCAATGTTACCACTATTCTAAGTTATTCTACTACTCCTACTGTTATCTAATTTTATTGTACTTAGATCCGTTTATACCCAATTCCTATTATACACAGATCCTGGCTAGGCTCGCCAATTAAAGTGTCACGTGGGGTTTATGGGCTCTGCACAATGGAATTATGGACCCTCACGTTTATTCGGTGGGAACTGCTAGTAAGTCACCCTATGAATTACTTTAATAAATTTATTTGTTTAGCTCGTTCTGTGTTAAGGTTGGGGTACAGAAATAGATAGAAAAAAGGTAAAAGAATACTGTCACACTAGCTTTCACACGGCTATGAATCATATGTAGTCCAGCCTTTTGATAACAGTTAAAATCACACATTTATTTCTTCTACTCTATACAAGGTTCTCTAAGTACTAATCTAACTTAAAAAGTCTCTTTCAATGCTAATAGTTCGATCGCTGATAGTCTATGCAGCTGTTCTATCTTCATCGGGCACTCGCTAGTATATCTCATGTAGATTTGGACTACTGTGGTCCGTTTTAGAGTTTCTGAATAGTTGGACTACTGTGGTCCTGTTCTGATCAGTTTAAGTGCACTTGGGATAACACACTTAACTGGCGGGTGGTGCGGTCGAAGTCCTTCTGTGAGGTAGCTTCTGGTCCACCTGTGTCGTTGTGTAGTTGGGTTCCCTGGCCACGCTGTGGGGTCTGACAGGGAGTTTTACCGGGTCGCTCGTTCCGACTTGTGCGGTAGAGGTTCCTCAACCAACTTGTTTCTGTGGAGTGGGGTTCACAGGATAGCTCGGGATAGCTCGGGATAGCTCGCCTGCCCGTCTGTAATATAAGAGACGAAATTCTGCACAACCCTGAATAATCGGTTTGTGCAGAGCGTCTCACTGAAAGCCAAGTAGCCCTCAGTGATAGCTCCACATCTCTATACATAAGCGACGAACATTCTGCTACTTCCGGGTTCCACTGGAATCTCACTCTAAATTCCTATACATACATAAATATCAAACGTGGCTAACTATACACATACAGAATTAATAATATTATAAACATTCAGTGGTACAGCCACTGGTCTGCAAACATACATATAAGTTAAACAACAGTGGTTCCGTATGGTATGCAACATGGCGGCGTAACCGGTCGTGTTTCGCCTCGTGGTAGGCTCTTCCACATGGTCACGCAAATTCGGATTAACAATTCACATTTATGCATAGCAAATTCTTCAAACATAATTTCAACAATACTACACATATATCACGATGAAACAGAAGGGTGTTCATTTACCTGTTTGACAAGTTCAGGCCCGTGTGACTTGATAGAATTCTACGATTCCTAAGTCCTGCTTCCTGGTCTAAGTGTAGAGAGATTTCTCTGCCAGCTTTCTAGCTGTTAACACTTCGGTGTATTACTCCCAACTGACCAAAAATGTGTTAGGCTCGGACCCAGTCAAACTGGCTCGAACCGCTTTGCGTAAGCTCTCATTGGGTAAAATGTTCATATTCAAAACTCAAGTGCTGACGTCACTGCGCTGTGTGTGTGGCTCAGGCTCGCAGTGTGCTGTAATTTAATTGCTACTGTGTACTGTACTAACTCTCTACTGTTACAAAGGCTACACAATGCTAAATAGTCGATAGGCAGAGTTTAAACTAGCCAATTCGTGACAATGTTGCATTGTTCTTTTGCAGGTTTTGCTTAAATAACTGTTGTATGCCATTTGACTCTTGTTTTATTCTATTATTGATTACGAATTTTATGGTCTTTGCATTGTTTTTATTGACTTGCAATATTGCTAGTGTTTTGGTATTCCACGTGATTCAGAGGTTGTTCATAGACACTTTTGACAATGTCGGACCCAGTGGCCTTGAGATTGCGTTTCAAGGAACTAGGAGAAGCTTTACACTTAGCAGGGGCAGACCTAATTGCGTATATAAATGCAGAGGTAGAGAAACAGGAGGCTAAGGCAGAGAGAGCAGCAGAGAGAGAACAGAAGAAACTCGAAGCAGAACAGAGAAAAGCAGAACTAGAAGCAGAGCAGAAGAAACTAGCTTTAGAAGCAGAACAGAAGAAACTAGCCTTAGAAGCAGAGCAAAAGAAATTATCATTAAAAGCAGAGCAGAAGAAAGCAGAGTTAGAAGCAGCAAGAGAGCAGATGAAATTAGAGCTAGAGGCAGAAAGAGAACAGAAGAAGGCAGCATTAGCAGCAGAGAGAGAAGCAGAAAGTTAGGAGATGGGAGTATGAGCGGGCAGAAAAAGAAAAAGAGAGGGAAGAAAAGGAAAAAGAAAGACAGCATGAGTTAGAGCTAAGAAGATTGGGATCAGGAGCTTCAAGTTCTTCCTCAACCCCTCCCCACTCAGATCAGCTAGAGGTAGCATCCAACCCTGTACAAGGAATGTCATTTCCACTGGGAACATTCAATGAGAGAGAAGAAGGTCTAGATCTCTATCTGACTAGGTTTGAGCGTCTAGCAACAGAGTATAAACTAGATCCCACTCATTGGTCTTTTAAGCTTAGTCAAGGGCTTAGAGGAAAGGCTTATGACATCTACAGTAAGCTACCGACTGACAGAGTGACTGACTATCACAAAGTAAAAGAGGCACTCCTAACGGGATTCGAACTGACAGGAGAATGCTACCGGCAAAAAATTCCGCACCAATCGGAGAGTGAAAGGAAGAGCTATGCGCAGTTCGCGGATCGGTTGTCCACAACGCTGGATAAGTGGATTAGCCAGTCAGCCACGGCTAAGACGTATGATGGACTGACAGAACTGTTAGTATGGGAACAGCTACGGGAAACCATGACCCCCGAGCTGAGAACATTCTCAGTAGAGCAGGGCGCGGAAAGACTGGAAGATCTGGTCAAGGTCGCAGAAGGTACGTGGCCGCACGGAGAAGCCAAGAGCTTCAGGCGAGACCTAAAGCCTAACGGGAAAGAGGCACAGAAACGAAGCCCTAACCGGGAAGAGCGCACCGCGAATAAGCCGAATAACCCCAGACCTGGGCAGAATAAAGGACCCAACACGGAATTCGGGAAAAGAGGTCCTGCAGAACAGAGACGGTATTGTTCGTTCTGCAATAGAAACAATCACTCCACCGCAGAATGTTTCAAGTTGGCCGCACAACGTAGGGAAGAGCGCGAAAGCCGGCCAGCGCACAGAGTTCTAACTCAAAGTAGCGGTAACAAGCCACACACGATCGGAGATCACCCATCGGTGACAGACACGGTCAAGGTCAACGGAAAAGAAGCGAACTGTCTGTATGACACAGGTCTATCATACGACGCGATAGTTAGCGAATCTCTTGTATCGCGCGCGGACTTGACAGACAAGACAGTCGACTTACAAGGAGCAGACTTGACGAAACCGACGACTACTTGCCCAATAGCTTGGATCGAAGTAGAGAGTAGGTACGTCACAGGACGAATCCAAGCAGCTGTTTTACAGAAACCCCTGTATGATCTAGTGCTAGGTTGTAGGTATGTGTTCCTAGGCACGCCCCCAAAAACTGTAGAGATAGCTGCAGTGCAAACCAGGGCCCAAGCTAAAACCCAACCACCCCAGCCCGAGTTCGCCCCGAATCCAGGACTCGAAGAGATCAAAACAGCACAGAAAGAAGACACCTCGATAGCGAAGTGCTTCCAGAAGCTACCCAAGGCGCACACACCCCCGCACAAGGGAGACTTCTACATGGAAGAGGGAGTTCTACATCGACAAGGAGATGGAGATCACACCCAACTAGTATTACCAGCCACCCTTCGAGCCCAAGTACTAGAACTAGGCCACAGCATGCCACTCAGCGGACACATGGGAATTGGAGCCACAGTGCAGAGAATAAGCGCACACTACTATTGGCCAGGAATCACGGAGGATGTCAAGCGCTACGTAAAATCTTGCCACCAATGTCAACGATATTCCCCGCGACATCACACCGTACCAGTTACCTTAGGACCATCGGTAGTAGTCGGCGTGCCATTCCAGCAAGTCTCAGTAGACATAGTAGGACCACTGCCCATGACCAAGAAGCGGAACAGATTTCTACTCACACTCGTCGACGCATGTACGATGTGGTGCGAAGCAGTCCCGTTGCCAGCGATCGACACCAAGAAGATCGCAGATGCACTCATCGCCATCTTTACCAGAGTCGGATTCCCGGACAGCATTAGAACGGACAACGGATCTCAGTTCACCGGCCGCCTGATGCAAGACGTGTTCGAGTTGATACAAGTTCATCACATTCGCACACCACCATACCACCCCGCCAGCAACGGACAAGTAGAAAGACTGAATGGAACCCTTCTCACCATACTCAGGAAAGTCGCCGACGACAATCCAGAAGCGTGGGACACCTACGTGAATGCGGCACTGTTCGCATACCGAGAAACGCCCCATGCAGCCACAGGCTACACCCCGTCAACATTGCTATTCGGCAGACCTCTAGCAGGACCGCTAGAAGCCCTACGCAGAAGTTGGACGGAAGCCAAGATAGACGACACACCAAGAGGTGCCACCAAGTACGTCGCAGACCTGCAGGAAACCCTCAAAGCAACGTGGAAGAAAGCTGGTGAAGCACTGAAGAAGGCAAGAGCCCGTCAGGCGAAGTACTACAACCGCCACGCGAAGGACAGAGAACTGCAAGTCGGCGATCAAGTGCTACTCTTACTTCCAAGTGGAACCAACAAGCTGGACATCGCTTGGAGAGGACCGTACCGGGTGACTGCCAAGAAATCCAAGACAGTCTACCAAGTAGAGGTGAACGGGAGAGCCCGATACCACCACATCAATCTCCTCAAGAAGTATACGGACCGACCAGCGACCCCCAGCACTCACAACTTGTTAGCCATCGCCATCGCGGAAGAAGGAGAAAGCATGGAGACCAATGCAGTAGAGTATCCCCTGCACTCCAAAGAAACCTACAAAGACGTGATACTCAACGGAGACCTAGCCGCTAAACAGCAACAGCAAGTACTACAGGTCATTCGACAACATCAGACTGTGCTAACAGACCGACCAGGGAGGACAGACCTCGTCGAAGTAACCTTAACGGTGACCGACCCAACACCCGTCCGCCAGAAGCTCTACCCGATGCCACTGTCTCAGCAGCGAGCCATCAAGGAAGAGATAGACACCTTACTGGCAGCCGGAATCATCTCAGAGTCTACTTCACCCTACAGCGCAGGCACGGTATTGTTGCGAAAACCCAACGGAGAGCATCGACTGTGCATCGACTTCAGACTCCTGAATGCGGTAACGCAGTTCCAGCCAGAGCCACTCCCGGACCAGACAGACCTATTTGCCAAGCTACAGCGAGCGAAGTACTTCTCACGCATCGACCTCAGCAAAGGATACTACCAGATACCAGTACAACCACAAGTCCGAAAGTACCTAGCTTTCAGCACTATGGAAGGACACTTCGAATTCAACGTACTTCCATTCGGACTCCACAACGCACCCAGCATCTTCAGCGCCATGATGCGAAAACTCCTGGCACCCCTGAGCAGCGAGCACCTACATTCGTTTATGGACGACATCCTCATCGCAACACCTACGTGGGAGGAACATGTCACGCTCCTACAACAACTACTCGCCCGCCTCAGAGACACGGGATTGACGGCAAGACCCACCAAATGTCAGATTGGATTCACAGAACTAGAATTTCTGGGACACACCATCAGTCAAGGAAGCCTGCGACCGGTAGAAAAGACAGTGAAACGCCTACTCGACGCTCCTAGGCCCAAGACCAAAGAAGGAAGTGCAGTCGTTTCTAGGACTCTGCGGCTTCTACCAGAAGTTCATCCCCAACTACAACAGCATCGCCGTACCACTGACAAATGGAACCCGGAAAATCGCCCCGGACAAAGTAGTATGGACAGCGAATGCGAGACAGCATTCCAAACACTCAAGGACAGAATGACATCGGCGCCAGTATACTCCACCTACCCGATTTGACTCAGCCATTCGTTCTTCGCACCGACGCAAGCGACTTAGGCCTCGGAGCAGTACTGCTACAGCGCGACCCCAAGAATGCAGAGACGCTATTCCCTGTCGCCTACGCCAGCAGAAAATTGAGACCCGCCGAGACCCACTACGCCACGTCGGAGAAAGAATCTTGGACTAGTCTGGGCCATACAGAAATTCAACTCTACCTGTATGGGACCCACTTCACAGTTCAGGTGGACCACCAACCACTATCGTTCCTGGCAGCCTCCAAGTCTTTGAACTCTCGCCTGATGCGATGGGCACTCACCCTTCAGGCATACTCATTCCAAATCGAGTACATCCCCGGCAAAGAGAACCACGGAGCCGACTACCTCAGTCGCCATCTCGTGGAGGACACAGCAGCTGTCGCCCACCCAACACAACTAAGGGCCACAGCACCAGAATTCGTCCCCGCCCAGTAATACCCTGTCACTAGTGTCCATAGCTACCTGGCACAGCATTGCAGCTCAGGTAGAGCAACTTAATTAGTTTGTAAATAGGACCCTAGGATAGTGCAGTGTTAAACTAGGCTCTGTAGTAGAAAAAGGTCGAATCCAGTAGTCATCGCCTTTTTTCAGTTGAGGGAGCCTGTCATGAACTGGCTAGTTTTAACTCTGCTTATTGACTATTTAGCCATGTGTAGTCTTTGTAACAGTAGAGAGTCAGTATTACACAGCAGCAATTAAAGCAATTAAATTACAGCACACCAGCGAGCCCGACCACACACAGCGCAGTGAGTCAGCACTTGAGCTTTGAATCGACCGTTTTAACCAATCAGAGCTTAGGCAAAGCGGTAGAGCCAGTTTGACTGTGTCAGAGCCTAACACAGTTTGAATCAGTTGTGTGAGACGACCGAAGTGTCAACAGCTCCACAGCTAGAGAAATCTCTCTACACTCATAGACCAGGAAGCAGGACTTAGAATCTTAGAATTCTCTCAAGTCATCACGGGCCTGAACTTGTCAAACAGGTAAATGAACACCCTTCTGTTTCATCGTGATATATTTATATTATTGTTGAAATTATGTTTGAAGAATTTGCTATGCATAAATGTGAATTATTAATCCGAATTTGCCGCACCACGTGGAAGAGCCGACCACGAGCCGAAACACGACCGGTTGCGCCGCCATGTTGTATACCATACGGAACCACTGTTGTTTAACTTATATGTATGTTTGCAGACCAGTGGCTGTACCACTGAATGTTTATATTATTATTAATTCTGTATGTGTATAGTTAGACACGATTGATATTTATGTATGTATAGGAATTTAGAGTGAGATTCCAGTGGACCCCGGAAGTAGCAGAATGTTCGTCGCTTATGTATAGAGATGTGGAGCTATCACTGAGGGCTACTTTGGCTTTCAGTGAGACGCTCTGCACAAACCGATTATTCAGGGTTGTGCAGAATTTCGTCTCTTATATTACAGACGAGCAGGCGAGCTATCCCGAGCTATCCCGAGCTATCCTGTGCACCCCACTCCACAGAAACGACTAGTTGGTTGAGGAGCCTCTAACGCACAAGTCGGAAAGAGCTACCTTGAAAAACACCCTGTCAGACCCCACAGCGTGGCAAGGGAACCCAACTACACAACGACAAAGGTGTACCAGAAGCTACCTCACAGAAGGACTTCGACCGCACCATCAGAAAGTTAAGTGTAATCGACGAAGGTGCACTTAAACTCTTCAGAAACTGTAAAACGGACCACAGTAGTCCAACTCTTCAGAAACTGTAAAACGGACCACAGTAGTCCAAATCTACATGAAATATAATAGCAAGTGCCCGAGGAAGATATAACAGCTGCCTAGACTATCAGCGATCGAACTATTAGCAGTAACTGAGACATTTTAAGTTAGATTAGTACTTAGAGAACCTTGTATAGAGTAGAAGAAATAAATGTGTGATTTTAACTGTTATCAAGTGGCTGGACTACATATGATTCATAGCCGTGTGAAAGCTAGTGTGACAGTAATCTTTTACCATTTTTCTATCTATCTCTGTACCCCAACCTTAACACAGAACGAGCTAAACAAATAAATTTATTAAAGTAATTCATAGGGTGACGTACTAGCAGTTCCCACCGAATAAACGTGAGGGTCCATAATTCCATTGTGCAGAGCCCATAAACCCCACGTGACACTTTAATTGGCGAGCCTAGTCAGGATCTGTGTATAATAGGAATTGGGTATAACCGGATCTAAGTACAATAAAATTAGATAACAGTAGTAGTAGAATAACTTAGGATAGTGGTAACGTTGAATCAGTTGTGGTGCACTATTCTTTACTTAAAAACTTTTTTTGCTTCAATTATTTTTGTGCCTGTATGTTTGTCACGTGGGGTTTATGGGCTCTGCACAATGGAATTATGGACCCTCACGTTTATTCGGTGGGAACTGCTAGTAAGTCACCCTATGAACTACTTTAATAAAATTTATTTGTTTAGCTCGTTCTGTGTTAAGGTTGGGGTACAGAATAGATAGAAAAAAATGGTAAGAGATTACTGTCACACTAGCTTTCACACGGCTATGAATCATATAGTAGACCAGCCACTTGATAACAGTTAAAATCACACATTTAATTCTTCTACTCTATACAAGGTTCTCTAAGTACTAATCTAACTTAAAAAGTCTCTTTCAATGCTAATAGTTCGATCGCTGATAGTCTAGGTAGCTGTTATTTCTTCCTCGGGCACTTGCTATAATATCTCATGTAGATTTGGACTACTGTGGTCCGTTTTACAGTTTCTGAAGAGTTGGACTACTGTGGTCCTGTTATGATCAGTTTAAGTGCACTTGGGATAACACACTTAACTGGCGGGTGGTGCGGTCGAAGTCCTTCTGTGAGGTAGCTTCTGGTCCACCTGTGTCGTTGGGTAGTTGGGTTCCCTTTCCAGTGGGGGGGGGGGGGGGGGTGGGGGGGGGGGGGGGGGGGGGGGGGGGGGGTGGGGGGGGGGGGGTGGGGGGGGGGGGGGCGTGGGGTGGGGTGGGAGGGGGGGGGGGGTGGGGGCTCTTGGGGGTCTGACAGGTGTTTTTTCAGGTAGCTCTTTCCGACTTGTGCGGTAGAGTCTCCTCAACCAACTTGTTTCTGTGGAGTGGGGTTCACAGGATAGCTCGGGATAGCTCGGGATAGCTCGCCTGCCCGTCTGTAATATAAGAGACGAAATTCTGCACAACCCTGAATAATCGGTTTGTGCAGAGCGTCTCACTGAAAGCCAAGTAGCCCTCAGTGATAGCTCCACATCTCTATACATAAGCGACGAACATTCTGCTACTTCCGGGTTCCACTGGAATCTCACTCTAAATTCCTATACATACATAAATATCAAACGTGTCTAACTATACACATACAGAATTAATAATATTATAAACATTCAGTACAGCCACTGGTCTGCAAACATACATATAAGTTAAACAACAGTGGTTCCGTACGGGATACAACATGGCGGCGCAACCGGTCGTGTTTCGCCTCGTGTTCGGCTCTTCCACATGGTCACGCAAATTCGGATTAACAATTCACATTTATGCATAGCAAATTCCACAAACATAATTTCAACAATAATATAAATATATCACGATGAAACAGAAGGGTGTTCATTTACCTGTTTGACAAGTTCAGGCCCGTGATGACTTGAGAGAATTCTAAGATTCTAAGTCCTGCTTCCTGGTCTATGAGTGAAGATAGTTCTCTGCTAGCTAAGTAGATGTTACTTCTTCCTCGTCTCACACACAACTGATCCAAACTGTGTTAGGCTCTGACACAGTCAAAACTGCTCTACCGCTTAGCCTGCTCATTGGTTAAAATGTTCCAGATTCAAAGCTCAAGTGCTGACTCACTTACGCGATGTGTGTGGCTCGCTCGCTCGCTGTGTGTACTGTAATTGCTGCTGTGTTATATACTAACTCTCTTACTGTTACAAATACTACACAAGGCTGAATAGTCAATGAGCAGAGTTAAAACTAGCCAATTCGTGACAGGCTCCCTCAACTGAAAAAAGGCGATGACTACTGGATTCGACCTTTTTCTACTACAGAGCCTAGTTTAACACTGCACTATCCTAGGGTCCTATTTACAAACTAATTAAGTTGCTCTACCTGAGCTGCAATGCTGTGCCAGGTAGCTATGGACACTAGTGACAGGGTTTTATTGGGCGGGGACGAATTCTGGTGCTGTGGCCCTTAGTTGTGGTGGGTGGGCGACAGCTGCTGTGTCCTCCACGAGATGGCGACTGAGGTAGTCGGCTCCGTGGTTCTCTTTGCCGGGGATGTACTCGATTTGGAATGAGTATGCCTGAAGGGTGAGTGCCCATCTCATCAGGCGAGAGTTCAAAGACTTGGAGGCTGCCAGGAACGATAGTGGTTGGTGGTCCACCTGAACTGTGAAGTGGGTCCCATACAGGTAGAGTTGGAATTTCTGTATGGCCCAGACTAGTCCAAGACATTCTTTCTCCGACGTGGCGTAGTGGGTCTCGGCGGGTCTCAATTTTCTGCTGGCGTAGGCGACAGGGAATAGCGTCTCTGCATTCTTGGGGTCGCGCTGTAGCAGTACTGCTCCGAGGCCTAAGTCGCTTGCGTCGGTGCGAAGAACGAATGGCTGAGTCAAATCGGGTAGGTGGAGTACTGGCGCCGATGTCATTCTGTCCTTGAGTGTTTGGAATGCTGTCTCACATTCCGCTGTCCATACTACTTTGTCCGGGGCGATTTTCCGGGTTCCATTTGTCAGTGGTACGGCGATGCTGTTGTAGTTGGGGATGAACTTCTGGTAGAAGCCGCAGAGTCCTAGAAACGACTGCACTTCCTTCTTGGTCTTGGGCCTAGGAGCGTCGAGTAGGCGTTTCACTGTCTTTTCTACCGGTCGCAGGCTTCCTTGACTGATGGTGTGTCCCAGAAATTCTAGTTCTGTGAATCCAATCTGACATTTGGTGGGTCTTGCCGTCAATCCCGTGTCTCTGAGGCGGGCGAGTAGTTGTTGTAGGAGCGTGACATGTTCCTCCCACGTAGGTTGCGATGAGGATGTCGTCCATAAACGAATGTAGGTGCTCGCTGCTCAGGGGTGCCAGGAGTTTTCGCATCATGGCGCTGAAGATGCTGGGTGCGTTGTGGAGTCCGAATGGAAGTACGTTGAACTCGAAGTGTCCTTCCATAGTGCTAAAGCTAGGTACTTTCGGACTTGTGGTTGTACTGGTATCTGATAGTATCCTTTGCTGAGGTCGATGCGTGAGAAGTACTTCGCTGTAGCTTGGCAAATAGGTCTGTCTGGTCCGGGAGTGGCTCTGGCTGGAACTGCGTTACCGCATTCAGGAGTCTGAAGTCGATGCACAGTCGATGCTCTCCGTTGGGTTTTCGCAACAATACCGTGCCTGCGCTGTAGGGTGAAGTAGACTCTGAGATGATTCCGGCTGCCAGTAAGGTGTCTATCTCTTCCTTGATGGCTCGCTGCTGAGACAGTGGCATCGGGTAGAGCTTCTGGCGGACGGGTGTTGGGTCGGTCACCGTTAAGGTTACTTCGACGAGGTCTGTCCTCCCTGGTCGGTCTGTGAGCACAGTCTGATGTTGTCGAATGACCTGTAGTACTTGCTGTTGCTGTTTAGCGGCTAGGTCTCCGTTGAGTATCACGTCTTTGTAGGTTTCTTTGGAGTGCAGGGGATACTCTACTGCATTGGTCTCCATGCTTTCTCCTTCTTCCGCGATGGCGATGGCTAACAAGTTGTGAGTGCTGGGGGTCGCTGGTCGGTCCGTGTATTTCTCTTGAGGAGATTGATGTGGTGGTATCGGGCTCTCCCGTTCACCTCTACTTGGTAGACTGTCTTGGATTTCTTGGCAGTCACCCGGTACGGTCCTCTCCAAGCGATGTCCAGCTTGTTGGTTCCACTTGGAAGTAAGAGTAGCACTTGATCGCCGACTTGCAGTTCTCTGTCCTTCGCGTGGCGGTTGTAGTACTTCGCCTGACGGGCTCTTGCCTTCTTCAGTGCTTCACCAGCTTTCTTCCACGTTGCTTTGAGGGTTTCCTGCAGGTCTGCGACGTACTTGGTGGCACCTCTTGGTGTGTCGTCTATCTTGGCTTCCGTCCAACTTCTGCGTAGGGCTTCTAGCGGTCCTGCTAGAGGTCTGCCGAATAGCAATGTTGACGGGGTGTAGCCTGTGGCTGCATGGGGCGTTTCTCGGTATGCGAACAGTGCCGCATTCACGTAGGTGTCCCACGCTTCTGGATTGTCGTCGGCGACTTTCCTGAGTATGGTGAGAAGGGTTCCATTCAGTCTTTCTACTTGTCCGTTGCTGGCTGGGTGGTATGGTGGTGTGCGAATGTGATGAACTTGTATCAACTCGAACACGTCTTGCATCAGGCGGCCGGTGAACTGAGATCCGTTGTCCGTTCTAATGCTGTCCGGGAATCCGACTCTGGTAAAGATGGCGATGAGTGCATCTGCAATCTTCTTGGTGTCGATCGCTGGCAACGGGACTGCTTCGCACCACATCGTACATGCGTCGACGAGTGTGAGTAGAAATCTGTTCCGCTTCTTGGTCATGGGCAGTGGTCCTACTATGTCTACTGAGACTTGCTGGAATGGCACGCCGACTACTACCGATGGTCCTAAGGTAACTGGTACGGTGTGATGTCGCGGGGAATATCGTTGACATTGGTGGCAAGATTTCACGTAGCGCTTGACATCCTCCGTGATTCCTGGCCAATAGTAGTGTGCGCTGATTCTCTGCACTGTGGCTCCAATTCCCATGTGTCCGCTGAGTGGCATGCTGTGGCCTAATTCTAGTACTTGGGCTCGAAGGGTGGCTGGTAGTACTAGTTGGGTGTGATCTCCATCTCCTTGTCGATGTAGAACTCCCTCTTCCATGTAGAAGTCTCCCTTGTGCGGGGGTGTGTGCGCCTTGGGTAGCTTCTGGAAGCACTTCGCTATCGAGGTGTCTTCTTTCTGTGCTGTTTTGATCTCTTCGAGTCCTGGATTCGGAGCGAACTCGGGCTGGGGTGGTTGGGTTTTAGCTTGGGCCCTGGTTTGCACTGCAGCTATCTCTACAGTTTTAGGGGGCGTGCCTAAGAACACATACCTACAACCTAGCACTAGATCATACAGGGGTTTCTGTAAAACAGCTGCTTGGATTCGTCCTGTGACGTACCTACTCTCTACTTCGATCCATGCTATTGGGCAAGTAGTCGTCGGTTTCGTCAAGTCTGCTCCTTGTAAGTCGACTGTCTTGTCTGTCAAGTCCGCGCGCGATACAAGAGATTCGCTAACTATCGCGTCGTATGATAGACCTGTGTCATACAGACAGTTCGCTTCTTTTCCGTTGACCTTGACCGTGTCTGTCACCGATGGGTGATCTCCGATCGTGTGTGGCTGTTACCGCTACTTTGAGTTAGAACTCTGTGCGCTGGCCGGCTTTCGCGCTCTTCCCTACGTTGTGCGGCCAACTTGAAACATTCTGCGGTGGAGTGATTGTTTCTGTTGCAGAACGAACAATACCGTCTCTGTTCTGCGGGACCTCTTTTCCCGAATTCCGTGTTGGGTCCTTTATTCTGCCCAGGTCTGGGGTTATTCGGCTTATTCGCGGTGCGCTCTTCCCGGTTAGGGCTTCGTTTCTGTGCCTCTTTCCCCGTTAGGCTTTAGGTCTCGCCTGAAGCTCTTGGCTTCTCCGTGTGCGGCCACGTACCTATCTGCGACCTTGACCAGATCTTCCAGTCTTTCCGCGCCCTGCTCTACTGAGAATGTTTTCAGCTCGGGGGTCATGGTTTCCCGTAGCTGTTCCCATACTAACAGTTCTGTCAGTCCATCATACGTCTTAGCCGTGGCTGACTGGCTAATCCACTTATCCAGCGTTGTGGACAACCGATCCGCGAATAGCTCTCTCCTTTCCCTCTCCGATTGGTGCGGAACTTTTGCCGGTAGCATTATCCTGTTAGTTCGAATCCCGTTAGGAGTGCCTCTTTTACCTTGTGATAGTCAGTCACTCTGTCAGTCGGTAGCTTACTGTAGATGTCATAAGCCTTTCCTCTAAGCCCTTGACTAAGCTTAAAAGACCAATGAGTGGGATCTAGTTTATACTCTGTTGCTAGACGCTCAAACCTAGTCAGATAGAGATCTAGACCTTCCTCTCTCTCATTGAATGTTCCCAGTGGAAATGACATTCCTTGTACAGGGTTGGATGCTACCTCTAGCTGATCTGAGTGGGAAGGGGTTGAGGAAGAACTTGAAGCTCCTGATCCCAATCTTCTTAGCTCTAACTCATGCTGTCTTTCTTTTTTCCTTTTCTTCCCTCTCTTTTTCTTTTTCTGCCCGCTCATACTCCCATTTCCTAACTTCTGCTTCTCTCTCTGCTGCTACTGCTGCCTTCTTCTGTTTTTCTTTTGCTCTCTTGCTGCTTCCAACTCTGCTTCTCTTCTGCTCTGCTTCTAGTTCTGCTTTTCTCTGTTCTGCTTCGAGTTTCTTCGCCTCTCTCTCTGCTGCTCTCTCTGCCTTAGCTTCCTGTTTTCTCTACCTCTGCATTGATATACGCAATTAGGTCTGCCCCTGCTAAGTGTAAAGCTTCTCCTAGTTCCTTGAAACGCAATCTCAAGGCCACTGGGTCCGACATTGTCAACAGTGTCTATGAACAACCTCTGAATCACGTGGAATACCAAACACTAGCAATATTGCAAGTCAATAACAACAATGCAAAGGACCATAAAATTTCGCAATCAATAATAGAATAAAACAAGAGTCAAATGGCATACAACAGTTATTTAAGCAAACCTGCAAAAGAACAATGCAACATACAGGGCACAAAAATAATTGAAGCAAAAAGGTTTTTAACTAAAGAATAGTGCACCCAACTGATCAGTCCTTGTTACCACTATTCTAAGTTATTATACTTCTACTGTTATCTAATTTTATTGTACTTAGGTCCGGTTATACCCAATTCCTATTATACACAGATCCTGGCAGGCTCGCCAATTAAAGTGTCACGTGGGGTTTATGGGCTCTGCACAATGGAATTATGGACCCTCACGTTTATTCGGTGGGAACTGCTAGTAAGTCACCCTATGAACTACTTTAATAAATTTATTTGTTTAGCTCGTTCTGTGTTAAGGTTGGGGTACAGAAATAGATAGAAAAATGGTAAGAGATTACTGTCACACTAGCTTTCACACGGCTATGAATCATATGTAGACCAGCCACTTGATAACAGTTAAAATCACACATTTAATTCTTCTGCTCTATACAAGGTTCTCTAAGTACTAATCTAACTTAAAAAGTCTCTTTCAATGCTAATAGTTCGATCGCTGATAGTCTAGGTAGCTGTTATTTCTTCCTCGGGCACTTGCTATAATATCTCATGTAGATTTGGACTACTGTGGTCCGTTTTACAGTTTCTGAAGAGTTGGACTACTGTGGTCCTGTTATGATCAGTTTAAGTGCACTTGGGATAACACACTTAACTGGCGGGTGGTGCGGTCGAAGTCCTTCTGTGAGGTAGCTTCTGGTCCACCTGTGTCGTTGGGTAGTTGGGTTCCCTTGCCACGCTGGGGGGTCTGACAGGGTGTTTTTCAAGGTAGCTCTTTCCGACTTGTGCGGTAGAGTCTCCTCAACCAACTTGTTTCTGTGGAGTGGGGTTCACAGGATAGCTCGGGATAGCTCGGGATAGCTCGCCTGCCCGTCTGTAATATAAGAGACGAAATTCTGCACAACCCTGAATAATCGGTTTGTGCAGAGCGTCTCACTGAAAGCCAAGTAGCCCTCAGTGATAGCTCCACATCTCTATACATAAGCGACGAACATTCTGCTACTTCCGGGTTCCACTGGAATCTCACTCTAAATTCCTATACATACATAAATATCAAACGTGGCTAACTATACACATACAGAATTAATAATATTATAAACATTCAGTGGTACAGCCACTGGTCTGCAAACATACATATAAGTTAAACAACAGTGGTTCCGTACGGGATACAACATGGCGGCGCAACCGGTCGTGTTTCGCCTCGTGTTCGGCGTTTCCACATGGTCACGCAAATTCGGATTAACAATTCACATTTATGCATAGCAAATTCTTCAAACATAATTTCAACAATAATATAAATATATCACGATGAAACAGAAGGGTGTTCATTTACCTGTTTGACAAGTTCAGGCCCGTGTTGACTAAATAGAATTCTGAGATTCTAAGTCCTGCTTCCTGGTCTATGAGTGAAGATAGTTCTCTGCTAGCTAAGGAGATGTTACTTCTTCCTCGTCTCACACACAACTGATCCAAACTGTGTTAGGCGCTGACACAGTCAAACTGGCGCGAACCGCTTTGCCTAAGCTATCATTGGGTAAAATGTTCAGATTCAAAGCTCAAGTGCTGACTCACTTACGCTGTGTGTGTGGCTCGCTCGCTGTGTGTACTGTAATTGCTGCTGTGTTATATACTAACTCTCTTATTGTTACAAATACTACACAATGCTGAATAGTCAATGAGCAGAGTTAAAACTAGCCAATTCGTGACAGTGACAAACACTCTTCAACATCTTCCTAGAGCGCATCATGTCAGATGCTCTTGCAGATCACGAAGGCACAGTCAGCATAGGGGGCAGAGCAATCTCCAATCTTCGTTTTGCGGATGATATTGATGGATTGGCTGGAGAGGAACAAGAACTTGAACAGCTTGTACAGAGGCTTGACACCACCTCCAGAGCTTATGGAATGGAAATAAGTGCAGAGAAGACCAAAATGATGACCAACAACACCAATGGCATCAACACGGACATCAAAGTACAAGGCCAATCCCTCAACACAGTGCACAGCTTCAAATATTTAGGAGCCATTGTGTCAGACAATGGGTCTCGACAGGAAGTCCTCTCCAGGATCGCACAAACAACTGCTGCCCTGACAAGGTTGAAGCCCATTTGGAAAGACAGAACCATCAGTCTACATTCCAAAGTAAGACTGCTGCGCTCTCTGGTCATCTCCATCTTCCTATATGCTTGCGAAGCATGGACCCTCACAGCAGATCTCCAACGAAGAATACAAAGCATGGAGATGAGGTGCTACAGAAGACTTCTGTGCATTTCCTATACCCAACACATCACCAACGTCGAAGTCCGACAGACCATCACACAAGCCATTGGACAACACGATGACCTGCTCACAGTGGTGAAGAAACGGAAACTCCGATGGTATGGCCACGTCACCAGATCATCAGGCCTTGCAAAGACCATTCTGCAAGGCACAGTGCAAGGAGGTAGAAGAAGGGGGAGACCGAAAAAGAGGTGGGAGGACAACATTCGAGAATGGACTGGTTTGACACTGAGCGAAGCCATGAGGGCTGCTGAGGACAGAGAAAGATGGAGTATGCTGGTTAAACGATCATCTGTGGTGCCCCTACGACCTTCGGGTTATGGGACAGGATAGAATAGGATAGGGTCAGCTTTGGGACATTAGACGCTTTCTGCCAAATGGTCATTAGGGCTTTCTATGGTATTATTATTTAGCAATGTAGGCATTTTATATGTATGTGTTTTGTTAATATTGTATAATGATGTTAATATTCTATTTTGTTTTTGTAAACGGGGGTTTAATAAATTAGAGAAAAGCCTCAAAATCCCTTGCATGGTATGCCTTTATTGTAAAGTGACCAGTTGGTGGAGTGCCTTCAGTGTTTCCATTAGGGTTGTTTCAGCAGATCTTTTATACGGATCAGGGGTGAGTCCTCTTTCAACCAAGTTGTGGTCCTGATTCGGCTCTTTGTGGACCCTAATAACAATTATTAACTAACTAACTACTGTTCTTATACTGCGTTTTCTACTGGTTTTTTGCTGCTTTCTACTGTTTTATGTGCATTCTACTGCTCTTAGCTTGCATTATTAATATTTTTGTACTTGCTAAGAACCCTTACAGACGACAAAATTAGCCTGCAATTTATATTCCAAATCCAGATTTCTTTGATGCAGCCTCACAAGTCATATTTCCAGTCCTCTACTCCCATATGCTCTGGTTGCGTTCATGCTACATTCCAGAGACAGCTACGGTTTCTGCTCTTGTGCGCCAATGTCGCGACATCCGGGAACCTCAATGACAATTATGACCCTTGGCTCCACCTATCGCGAGAGTTATCTCTCTTATGTGAGCGATAGCGGCCAACTTTTGTTGTGAAATCACGTCATTTAGTAGAAGGATAAAAGAGGACGGATGATGAGGAGGAGGAGATGGAAGAAGAAGAAGAAGGGTAATAAAACAGCAAAAATGATGATTTATTATATGAGGAGGAGAAAAGCCGACAAAAAAAGAAGCAAAAGGATGATGATGATGATGATGATGATGATGATGATGATGATGATGATGATGATGATGGTCGTTGTTGTTGTTGTTGTTGTTGTTGTTATTATTATTATTATCATTATTATTATGAGAGGTAGGAGGATGAAGGGGACGAGGACGGGAAGGAAGAAGAAGAAGAAGAAGGAGAAGGAGAAGAAGAAGAAGAAGAAGAAGAAGAAGAAGAAGAAGAAGAAGAAGAAGAAGAAGAAGAAGAAGAAGAAGGAGGAGGAGGAGGAGGAGGAGGAGAAGAAGATTATGATGATGGTTAGGAAGGAGAGGAGAATTAAGGTGATAAAGAGTAGGATGACGAACAAGAAGACAATGAAGAAGTGGATGAGGAGAGAGAGAGAGAGAGAGAGAGAGAGAGAGAGAGAGAGAGAGAGAGAGAAAGAGAGAGAGAGAGAGAGAGAGAGAGAGAGAGAGAGAGAGAGAGAGAGAGTGAGAGAGATTTGCCCAGCCAAACCGCAACATAACGCTACTGAACTATTTTGGCGGAAAGTCTGGGCAACCCTATGTTCGGGGAGAGCGCTCTGTAAGAGTCTTGAAAGGTTGATTACGAAGATAAAAAGATGGCGGCCAGAGTGGTGGGCCTTCCATTTGTTAATGGCGATGTGTTCAGTGGTGAAATAGCAAGGGATGACTTTTGTCATTTACAGTCTGGTTAGATTTTGGTACTTTTTATTTGATGGAATAATTATGGTTGTGTTCAACTGGTATGAATTAATATTTATATTTGATAGTATTATTGTGTCTTAAGTGTGACTGACCGTAGCTTTCACTTTCATCCGACTTCACTTTGATTGGCTGTAGTGCAGTCAACATTTGCTGCGCCATTTTTAAAATGGTCGCTTATGGCAAAAGATTGCCCCAGAAGCAAAAAGAGTTCGAGCGTAGCAATTGCAAACGTTTTGTTGCGCTTTTATTCTAGGCAACTCGGGACTTGTTTTATATAGCCATTGGGAATCCAAGGAATGAAATCAAAATAATCTCTGCTGGTGGTTTTAAAGAAAGCTGTAATGGGGGTGGAGCTGGGGGCTGGAATAAAATAAACCCGTACCAAATAATAGAAACAAGAAAATGAAAATAGAAAAGAAAAGAACGGATACCATTTCAACATTTACTGCCGTTGGTGGTAATGGTGTCAGAGGCTGTGGTTGCACTTCACTCATTTATTCAGTTATTTGGTATCAGATAGTGCCATTCTGTTTATAACGGTAAACTATGTTTTATTTATTTCATCGCTCTTACATAGCGCTATTCCAGTTTAAGAATCGCTCAAGGCACTGATCGATGTAGGATTTATCTTCTTCCAATAGAAATTAGAATTTTCTCCTGGTCCACATATCGCTCCCTCCTGATCGATTGATCTGCAATTATGTCTTTGCACCCTTGTTTACAGCCCACACCTATGTTAGGGTCTAACTTGAATAGTATTATCTCCTTATCTAGGTGTTCAATTTGCGTTAATTTTTAAGGCCAGGTCGCCGTAAAATCGAAGTTTGCTTGTATATGTGTCGAGACAAATTGAAAACCCATTTTTACTTAAACAACAAGATTTTCCCTGTACAGCCATTTAACAGTGTCTAGACAAAACGAGACCCTGGCCATAAAAACCAAGTCTGCCTGTACGGTGTACTTAACAGTTTAAAGAGACGATGAGACATTTTAGTACGCATTAGCAGTTGCAATCTGTTTTGACTGCCAGTTACCGCGAGACATCTTACAGCAGTTGTTTCCCTTGGAAACCACCGCGGATGAATCGGAGTGCCGGTCATAAAGATATCAGGCCTTAGCACGCTGTTTTCAAATCTGTCTCCATCCGCACTTAAGCTGACCAATAAAAGGAGAGAGATAAGCGAACACGTAAACTGTGCCGGCATTTATGTGGTAAAGCAGTATTATTGCGTTGAGTGACTATATACCCAGCTTGTCTCGCTTTTCCGTCGCCATCCATTGGCTGTGTTGGAACTACGAGGCGCCTGCAAACGACCTTAAAAGAACATTTTCCTCGCACACATAAAAATGGTTGAAATTCTCTCCTCCCCCTCCCCCAAATGCTGAGACTTAAATTGCGGACACTTCTTGTATTGAGAGCCCGATTTGTGACCAGGTGGGCTAAGGCGGGACTAACTTGCCTTGTCCACAAGCCAGAAACCAATGGCGCCTGACAGGTGTGGGTTCCATCCAGCATCTGGGCGTTATGTTTCTCCGAATATTATGTACTTTCGACTCGGGCAACGTCTCGGGGGTTTTCTCCGGGTACTCCGGTTTGCTCCCCCAGCAAAATTTCAAAAATCACAAATAATGTTAGGTAGGTTGGGTTTGGGCGCGCCACAGGCTGCGACTACGCCTTCCCCAGGGGATGCGGCCCAGAATTTCCCGATAGAAAGGGATAATAAACTGCAACAAAACAAAAACAACAACAACAACAACAAAATTTCAAATTGGGCGGGTATTCGTCGATTCCAACAATGCTAGCCTATCAAACGGTTTGGTACATAGCAACGATTCCCGTTGACCAGTCGTCACTGAGAACCTCTGTCGCCTCGGTGCCTGACGTTGTCTTCTGGCTTCTTATTTCTTATATCGACCGAGCTCGCTCAAGCACTGTCAGCGACGGGCCAGGATGGACTGATTTTGTCACCGTGAGATGAAATCAAAGATCAGTAATTAAATGTAATGAATGAATGAATGACGACTTTTACAGTGCATAAAATCTTCCACACCCGCAGGCGTGCTTACCGCGCATTCAGGCAGAGGGGGGAATGTGGGGAAAAAAATGGATATTACAAGGGTTGGAAAACCAAAAATAAATTCAGGACAAGAAACGAGCACATAATAAAGGGGAACAACATAAATAGACAAAATGGAGAAGAAAAATAATTAGTTCAAGAAAACATTCATAATAATATCACACACACACACACCACTGTAAGAATGGCAATACATTGTGTTTCACTCAAACGTAGAACTATATACAAAAGATATTAACCATTCTTAATAGGGAATGACTTTTCAACCACTCTTCATGAGAGAGGTTAGACTGGAGTATGAGGGATGAATGTAGAGAAGAAGAGGGGAGGGGGGGGAGGATCCGAGGGAGGAGAGCGGAGGAGAAGGAGCAGAATCACATAATGTTGAGGCACGGTGGGTGAGCTTGTTGAAGACAGTGATAAGGAATGGGGGGTTACCTGTTACTGACGTTTGTGGTCCTCAAGCAGGCGCCGGCGACTCTAGGATGGTTCCAGACTGTCACTTCGCTTATTTCTCTTCTTCTTCTTTTTTGTTCTCTCCTGTTCTCTTCATACTCTTTCCTCCTTTTCCTTATTTTATTCTTCCCCTGTTCTAGGCATTCTTCTATCCGTCTTGTTTTCTTGTTCTTCTTGTTCAACGTGCAGAATGGCCTCCAAGATTGTCATGTTGCGTCCTCGTCTTCTTCTTCTTCTTCTTCTTCTTCTTCTTCTTCTTCTTCTTCTTCTTCTTCTTCTTCTTCTATCTATCTATCTATCTATCTATCTATCTATCTATCTATCTATCTATCTATCTATCTATCTATCTATCTATCTATCTATCTATCTATCTATCTATCTATCTATCTATCTATCTATCTATCTATCTATCTTTCTTTCTTTCTTTCTTTCTCTTCCTCCTCCTCCTCCTCCTCATTCTTCTTCTTCTTCTATCTTTTTCTTCCTCCTCCTCCTCCTCATTCTTCTTCTTCTTCTTCTTCTATCTATCTATCTATCTATCTATCTATCTATCTATCTATCTATCTATCTATCTATCTATCTATCTATCTATCTATCTATCTATCTATCTATCTATCTATCTATCTATCTATCTATCTATCTATCTATCTATCTATCTATCTATCTATCTATCTATCTTTCTTTCTTTCTTTCTTTCTCTTCCTCCTCCTCCTCCTCCTCCTCCTCCTCCTTCTTCTTCTTCTTCTTCTTCTTCTTCTTCTTCTTCTTCTTCTTCTTCTTCTTCTTCTTCTATCTTCCTCTTCCTCCTCCTCCTCCTCTTCATTCTTCTTCTTCTTCTTTAACAGGTTCGGTAAAGATACAAGATAAAAGTGGCCATTTCTTTCCTGTCCATCTCAGCAGTAGGATTGCTCTGATGGTTCAGTGTTGATTTAGGAAACTAGCCTCTCTCTTCTTCTACCTTGTGATGGCTATCCCCGTCTGCTGGATCGCCAATGGTGGGTGTAAACGTTGAACGTAAGTATTCATTCTTTCTTTGACAACAACAACAACATCACTGCACCCTCAAACGCCTTGTAGCGATTCTACTTCCAATCAACAGACACCACTAAACAATAAGCAAGAACTCTTTATGCATCACGTGTTGGAACAACAGCGTGTAGCGCCCTTCTCCATTAGCGTTTATGGACGAACTGAACTATCAACCCTTCATATTAAGTGTTAACTCTTATAGGTTAGGTTTCAGTGAGCTCCCTTGATAGTATCGTTGTCATGTGCACTCTACCAGCATCAGTTACACCGCCAGTGGCTTCCCTTGTCCCTATTATTATCGCCCCTCACAAAAGCTCTTGCGAGGTGGAGCGAGAAGACTCGTGTTGTTGGAAACACTGAAGCAAGCGGTTAGAAGGGAAGACTAGATTTGAACGCATCCAGAATAATTGAAGACTGAAAGGGAACCGTTGCTCTTCCAAGGGTCGGTGAAATATTTGTCAGCAAACGACCTGATACTGTGGATTTCCACCGAGTGTGGACGTCTGCTCTGTCATCTTGGGCACACAAAAGGCGGGAAGTTGGAAGCAGGCAAAATGGCACCTAGCTTCTAATCCCGCTTTTGTCCAGGGTCAGAGTTTACACGCATATATAGAGTCAGTGAGTGGAAGGGTGTATGGGAGAAAGAGAGAGAGAGAGAGAGAGAGAGAGAGAGAGAGAGAGAGAGAGAGAGAGAGAGAGAAGAGAGAGAGAGAAAGAGAGAGAGAGAGAGAGAGAGAGAGAAAGAAAGAGAGATAAAGATAGAAATATGGATAGACAGAGAGAGAGAGAGAGAGAGAAAGAGAGAGAGAGAGAGAGAGAGAGAGAGAGAGAGAGAGAGAGAGAGAGAGAGAGAGAGAGAGAGAGAGAGAGAGAGAGAAAGAGAATATGAGTCTGAGTCTGAACATTTTATTAACATGAAGGATTAAGATTTTAAGCCATGGGCCTATTCTAACAACCTGTCCTTTGCACACACGCATGTACGCGCACTTTCACATATACATACATACATACATACTTACATACATACATACATACATAGAAGTTTGCAATATAGATATAAAGCCAATGACAATTGCATAAATAAGCAAAATGGTCAAAAATAACACATAGGGTAAACATTGATTACCCGTATATTTTCTACCCGCATGCGTCACCTTACACTTATCAACGTTAAAATATAGATTCCACTTTTCAGTCCATAATTTTAACTTATCAATATTTCTGTGTAGAACTTATTTATCACATGCTTTGACATAAATCTTAGTGTCGTCTGCATTCCGGAAGATCGTTTATTAATATTGTGAAAAGTATTGGACCTAAAATAGAACCTTGCGGAATTCCGCTCAATACCTCTGCACAGTTGACAGTTGTATAAAGCCACACGCGCAGTTAGTTTGAGGAGTATCATTTTCTATATATTCAAGCATCTTTTATTATTTGTAGCCATTGATACATATTTGGAAAAAGTTACATTGTTTCCAATATTATTCAGCATTGTTTATAATTAATATTTTGTGCAATTCATTAGTTCAATAAGTTACAAGCCTACAGCCAGTTGTGAAATTGTATAGCCTGTGGGAAGTAAGACTTTAAAGAAAATCCTTATCTCATTTATTATTGTTGTTTGTTTACCAGTTTTCTTTTCATTATTGTTAAGCGTGGGGTCTGTTATATAAATATATAGATTAGTTTGTTTTCAGGTTAGTTAAGCGTGGGGTCTGTTATATAAATATAGAGATTAGTTTGTTTCAAGGTGAACTAAAATGTTGTAATCGTTCCTTTGGTGTTTTATGTGTGAGTATTTTGGGGTGGATGTACTTGTGTGTCAAAGAACACACTTGTGTAGCCACTGTTGAGGCAGTGGATGTGACAATCACCATAACATTGAACCACCAGAGCAATCATACTGCTACGATGGCCAGTGAAAAAAGACCACTTTTTATCTAGACCCACCACGGGATAGGAACTTGGGCCATCAGCGTGTAAGGGGAACGCTCTACCTCTGAGTGGTGGGTCCAATCAGACGGATAACACTAATATTTTAAAGTGTATTTACTGTATACAAGTAAGAGGTATGCGTATTCTCAACTAACCTATAAAACCTCAGCATAGTGTTTGTGGGTGGTTTTTTGAGAAGTGGCGCAAAACTGCGCCTACACTGCTACAGCAATAAAATCCTTACATTTCTCGTCAATGATATTTGGGATTCGGTTGCAGACTATATTCGTAGCATCAGGCTTATCTAATATGTTTGCGTGGATGCCGCTAATGGATGTGTATGTGTAAATATACATGTATATATATATATATATATATAGTCTCTATGTGTAAGTGTGTGTGTTTGTTTTTTTGGGTGTGTCTTTGTGTGTGTGCGTTAATGCGTGTGTGTATGCGGATGTGTGTGTTTGTGTGTGCGTGTGTGCGTGTGTGTGTGTGCATGTGTGTGGTGCCTATGAATAATCTCAGCAATAAGTAATGTCAGCAAGGAATGGTATTTTGAGCTGCGGACTTAAGAGATTTGTTATCGAAACCCTCAGTTCTAGGATATTTCATATAATTTACGCTTATTTAACTCTATCTGCCGCAACAACTTGTACAAGATTCATGACACAATACACAATAAAAAGAAACTCAGACGCGAACCACCCGCCTAGGCTAAACCAGTATGTTGCGCACAAAAAAGCAGGTTATGTTTCGCTTTTCAACAAATAGGGCCTACCACAACTTCATTATTTTTCTCGAGAAATTATATAAACATACCCGGGAATGAAACCCGCATACCCCGAAACACGAGCGCAGGGTTCTGTGAGCTAAAACTGTCCCGTACCCCTAATTAGCGAGACAGGTAGACAGACGATAATATTTACTACGGTGACCAAGCGCCTATCGCGTAAACCTAACAGACTAGATCAAGGTGTGATAGTGTTAAATTTGGTCTGTAATCCTGCAAGCCTATCCGCACGGAAGAAAATGTACCGGTAGATGGTTTGCTTGTTAAACCCAAGAGACTATGCGCACGGAGATGAAACGTTAAATTAGTCTACAATCGTGTCTGTAGATGGAAGACTATCCACAGAAAGATAAAAGGTGTGATCATGTACCATTTTATCTATAAGCACCAAAGGTGAAATAGACCTAGTTTAAAGTGGTGTAGATGGGAGTCTATTCACACGGAGATAGCAAGTGTCATAGGTTAAACTACTGTCTAGAAGTGGTTTGTCTAACCCTAACCCCATAAAAACTCTCCGCACGAAAGACACGATAGGTTAGAATCGTGTCTGATAGAGCGGAGACTATCCGCACAGAGATAAAAAGGTGTTATAATTTAAATTCGTGTGTGTAAGATTATACGCTGAAGTAGTGATCGGGTAAAATGATGTCTGCAGATTTGGAGATGACCCTCCAACCGATGAAGGCGTGATAGTGTAAAATTTTGTCGATCTCAGACTGCTGGCCGCCCACAGACTTTTAGAAGGCTTAAAGGCCGAAAAGAAGACACCGGGCAGAAGGCACTGACCCCTATCCTCTCAAGTCAAAGGCAAATTGCGCGTTGGGAGCACGAATTTATGAACGCCATGCGGGAGTGACAAGGGAGACTAATCTGAGGTGATTTTGGGGTAGAGGAAAGGGAACTCTTTGGTAAATAAAATTGGAAATAAAAAAACATCTGCCTGTGTGTGTGTATGTGTGTGTGAGAGGGGGGAGATAGGATGCACGTGCGTGCGTGTGTCTCTCTCTCTTGCCGTCTTGTTTTACACCGAGATGTCAATGTAAAGACCAGATAAGAAGAAGACTCTCTCTCTCTCTCTCTCTCTCTCTCTCTCTCTCTATCTCTCTCTCTCTCTCTCTCTCTCTCTCTCTCTCTCTCAGCTTTACATCCAACATCAAAGCATCTATTGTAATGCAGCAGGTCCTGTCCATGATAAATGCCTTTCCACAGTTTCAAACCCGTTGCGTTTCGTTTTGTTCCCCATAAATGTAATTGTTCACCTGGGGTCCTGAAATAGTTATCAGTAAAACAGGAAGTAGTCTTTTATACATCGATTTGCTTACAAGTTTATGACATGACAGATCTTCTCTAAAGCTGTCACTTTGCAGAAAAATATCCCATCTTCGCGCAGATTGCTTTTCTTTTAAAAAAAAAAAAAAAAAAAAAAAAAAAAAAAAGATTTTTGAAACAAACGACTTCTCGAATGTCAAGTCACTTTGAGGTGGTCTCGTGGGAGTGAAACTCGACCTTCTGCTCCCTAATCGTTCCATCGTCATTCGATCTACTACCTCGATCGTCTAAACCTATCACCAGCGCCATCTTGGAACTGGGCGACATCTGGCGGTGACATCTAGCACCACGCGACGGGTAGGACAGACGACTTTTAAAAAAATTATTTAGTTTTGGGTGGTTATGACACATTTGTTTGTTGGTAGTTTTAAGGTGGCGGACTTTGTTGTTGTTGTTGTTGTTGGTAGTAGTAGTAGTAGTAGTACTAGTAGTAATAGTAGTAGTAGTAGTAGTAGTAGTAGTAGTAGTAGTAGTAGTAGTAGTAGTAGTAGTAGTAGTAGTAGTTTAAATTTAGGTTTAGGTTCAATAATAATAATAATAATAATAATGATGATGATGATGATGATGATGATGATGATGATGATGATGATGATGATGATGATGATAATAATAATAATAATAATAATAATAATAATAATAATAATAATAATAATAATAATAATATGGAAAAAAAAAAGTATCTGGTCCCCTCTTTCTGATTCCAGCGCCGACAAAACCATCGTTTTAAAAGAAGAAAGACAAAAAAAAAAAAAAGATTTCCCCCTATCTCTGAATCTCGGAATGGCTACCTCAAATATTCTGCATGAAAGCTAGCCATAGCTGCAAAGAGTGTTTGAACTTGGATGGCGTGATCCGACACCTAAGTACTCACTAATCCTAGAGCCGGAGAGAGGAAAAAAAAGTAACCTTTCTCGCCATTCCTATTCACCATTTCTGACTTCCTGTCCTACAATGGAGTAAAGTGGCGCGTAATTACTGGTTTTGCGACAACCCACAATATTAACCATATAGCGACACACCGGAAAACGGCAGTGCTGGCGCCTACTTAAAAAGCTTTCCTCACAGAAGTCGTGATAATCCTGGTTAAGGTAACAATGCAAACAATCATTTTCCGCTACAAGGATTATAATTCAGGCTAAGGATTGTCATTAAACCTTATTATCCTCGTTGGTTTTTTGTTTATTTTAAATTGTCTTCTGCTGGCAGTGTTGCGACATAGCATCGCTTTCTGTATGACGTCTGTCTTCTTGCTACAAACAGAAGAAGAAGGGGAGGAGAAGAGATGGAGGGAGAGAGAGAGGGCCAGACAGAGAGGTGCCCTATGCTATGCTTCTATGTCTCTCTCTCTCTCTCTCTCTCTCTCTCTCTCTCTCTCTCTCTCTCTCTCTCTCTCTCTCTCTCTCTCTCTCTCTGTGTATGCATACATGTGTGTGTGCCTGTCTGTCTGTCTGTCTGTGTACAGCACCACCGTCTTTGCACGATTGTGTCATGGACTCAAAGACTCGAACGCATTTTCATATTAGACAAGTTTATTTGCCCTCACAAGTCACATACAATTTAGATAATGGAAACAAAAGTCAATGGAAATGTACAAAGAAAACTGAATGTGTTCACTCCGCAAAAGAGAGGGAAACTCGTTACATGTCATTGACATATGAGGGGTGAGGACGAAATATGCACCAAAATAAGAAGAAAACAAATCAGAAGTAACAACGCAAATCAGGCATGAAAAGAGGTCGGAAACTGCACCCAATAAGACAAGTGGAAGTATAAAGTTAAAAGTCCGGCATGACATTTTCTTCACTGCGCACTGGACAAATCAAGCGATTATAATGACCACCACAAGCATCAACGATGATAGTCCTAGGTGTTTCCATTAAAGCAATAGTTATGCCAATTCCAGTTGAAACGCCAGGTAAGTACTAAGGACAGGAAGTAAACTAGAAGGGCCAATCCCATATGATTCACACGCTCCATATGGAACTTGCAATATTTAACATTAAAAAATAACTGGCCAGAAAAAATAAAGAAACAGTGGTATTAAAATGCAAAGTAATACCGACTTTGATCTTTCTATGCTCTTGAGATGACCTTGACCTCCGGCTCCAAACACTGATGTAATATCAAAATAATAAACTACAGCAAAAAATTGTATTATCCCCATCTCTCTCACCCACTGGCCCCTTCCTCCCCCCCCCCCCCTCTCCCGAAACAAAAACAAAAACAGTGACCTTGGATGACCTTGACTTTCAGTGACTTTGACCTTCCCGTGATCTGATCTCATGCTCATATCCCATATGTAATCTTTTACCAAGTCACGTCATCTGTTCATGGATGGTGGCGGCACCGGCTCGGTTCTTGGTATTCATATTATCTGTTGTTTTGCATGGCCATGTTTTTCTGTAATTATTTAACCATTTGATAAGTGTATATGTGTTGTGTGTGCGTGTGTGTGTGTGTGTGGGTGCGTGTGGGTGATTGCACGTGTGTTGTCAAGCGCGGCGAGCTCGCTTTCCTTACCGTTTGCGAGGTACCGCGCGATATAAATGTACTGTATTATTATTATTATTATTATTATGATCAAATAACCCAATGTTGTTGCATACTACGGGTTCAATAGAGCCAGTCCACTGTACGATGACCTATTTTTTGTACCGTTTTGCAAGGCCTAAAATGACCTTGACCTTCAAGATAAAGCAAAAACGGAATAAATATGAAAGATCAATCTATCATCTCTAAATACAACAAATTTGAACTTAGTACCTCTCATAGTTTAGGGTCAAGGTCACTTCAACGTACCTATACAGATTTTGAACAACTCCAGTGACCTTGACCTTGGAGTGAGGCTGACCTAATTTGCATAGGATGTGCGTCTTATTGATATTTATCCTGCATCAAAGAATCATAAATTCAATATTAACTTCTTCTTTTTTAAAGTGAAATTTTGTGCAAGTCTTGAAAACTAACATTTGTTGACACTGTGCCTTTGGCCTTAAAGTGAAGTTATTCATTTATGAGGTCTATAGAATATACATCACCTTACCAAGTTTGGTTGTGAAAGTTGAAATAGGTTTTGAGATATTAATCCACTTGCAAGTTTTGCACATCCACACGGCGGACCGCGGACAGACAAGACGGCCGAAAGGACAAATAACAAAAATAAACAACAATGCAATGTCATTTTTGGACTATTTAAGACTCATCTCGCACAGATTTGCAAACAACTGGAAATTATTTGTTTTGGGGTGAGTGCACAGATTGACATAGTCAAAAAGCAGAAATGTTTATGTTAAAATGAGTTGTAAACTTCTAAAACTTTACTTGATTTTTTTTCAATATTTTTTTATTGTTTTAATTTTTTTCCCTTTAAACCCAATGCCTGAATGGGACAACGGAAAGACGGAAAAAAGAGGGGGGGGGGGAGGAATGTTAGATAGTTGGTTAGTTAGCCATTGTTTATGAGGGTCCAGCGGACTGCAAAGAGCCGAATCAAGACCACAATATCAAGATCACAACTTCGCTGAAAGAGGACTCACCCCTGATCCGCGTAAAAGATCTGCCGATACAACCCTAGTGGTAACACTGAAGGCACTCCACCAGCCGGTCACTTTACAATACAGACATCCCACGCAGGGGAAGCTGAGGCTATACTAATTTATCAACCCCGTTTGCCGGTCCTGATTTGACTCGGAAGAGTCCGCTGGATCTAAAGCAACAACCATGTAATGTAATGTTTACAAAAACAAAATAGAATAAAAACATCATTATAAAATATTAACGAAACGCATACATATAAAATGCCTACATTGCCAAATAATAATATCATAGGAAGCCCCAGTGACCATTTGGCAGAAAGCGTCCAATATTCCCAAGCTGATTCCACAGACCTCACACACATATGAGAAGTTTTGTCCCGGAAGTGTTTCAATAAAAAAAAAGGTAGGTGACTGGTCTAGCGAAAAAGAAGATAGTATAGTAGATTGATAGAACAAAGTAGAAATGAAAAAGAACAAAGAGATAGACAGCGACAGTGGGAATTTAAAGCACTAAATTTCCAGAAAGTGGGGATACTATTTATACTGAAACCCTCGGCACTTCAACGTGGAGGGAATGCAAAGAGCCGAATCAGGACCACAACTTGGTTGAAAAAGTTCTCACCCCTGATCCGTATCCCAATCTGCTTTTTAAAAAAAACCTAGTGGTAACACTGAAGGCACTCCACCGGCCGGTCACTTTACAATAAAGACATCCCACGCAGGAGACGCTGATGCTGTACTCTTAATTTATCGAACCCCCGTTTATAAAAACCAAATTGAATAGAAACATCATTATAAAATAATAACAAAACATAAAATGCCTACATTGCTAAATAATAACACAATAGAAAGCCCTAGTGAACATTTGGCAGCGCCAAGCTGACCCAACAGACCCCATACACAAATGAGGAGTTTGGGGAGAGTTTTCAAGGGGAAAATGTTACATGTTAAAATTACTTACACGTAAAAATTCGTCTTTTGCTAGAAATGGAAATAAACAAATGCACAACACGAACATATTCGGTATAGCGACACGTTCACGGCAACCTCTCACCACACACACACACACACACACACACACACACTCACACACACACACACACACACACACACACACACACACACACACACACACACACACACACACACACACGCAATTACACATAAAATCTCACAGCCACACAGTTACATTACATTACATGGTTATTGCTTTAGGTCCAGCGGACTCTTCCGAGCCAAATCAAGCCCAGAGAAGTGAAAGAGGATTCACCCCCAATCCGCATAAAAGATCTGCCGAAACAACCCTAGTGGTAACACTGAAGGCAATCTACCAGGCGGTCACTTTACAATAAAGACATCCCACGCAGGGGACGCTGAGGCTATACTCTAATTTATCGAACCCCCTTTTACAAAAACCAAATAGAATACAAACATCATTATACAATATCAACAAAACACATACATATAAAATGCCTACATTGCTAAATAATAACATCATAGGAGGCCCCAGCGACCATTTGGCAGAAAGCGTCCAATATTCCCAAGCTGATCCAACAGACCTCATACACAACTGAGAAGTATTGTCCCGGAAGAGTTTTCAAGAAAAAAGGTAGGTGACTGGTCTAGCAAAGAAGAAGACAGTATAGTAGATTGATAGAACAGAGTAGAAATGAAAAAGAACAAAGGAGAAAGACAGAGACAGTGGGAAATTAAAGCACTAAATTTCCAGAAAGTGGGGATACTATTTATACTGAAACCTCCGGCACACCCACGGGGGGCAACCACACAGAATCGCACACCATAGAAAACACGCACTTGAACTGCACACAGAAGAGAGTGGGAGGGTGGAAACTAAGGCATGGAATGTTGGGGTGTTGGAGGAGAGGGGGAGGGTTAAAAGAAATGGTTATGACAACTACACTGGGAACTGCCAACACAACCAACGCATTTAGGGGTGGCCTCGTGGCGCAGTGGATAAGTCGCCGGTTTCCTATGCCGAAGGTCGCGGGTTCGATTCCCGCAAGGGGCGAACGTATGTGACTTAGGTACGAGACTATTGAGGTCACCGAGGGTTTTCTCCGGGCACTCCGGTTTCCTCCCTCCCTTCAATAATGGTACAGGACGCAGTCAATATAAAAATTTCAAAAATAAAAATTCGATTTTCTTTCCGTCTTCTAATAGCGATCTCCCTGCCTTTACACCACTTGTTTGATCGCGCTTTGAGCCCGATTGATTTGGGGAAAGGCGCGTATATAGCATCCTGTATTATTATTATTATTATTATTATTATTATTATTATTATTATTATTATTATTATTATTATTATTATTATTATTTAACCCATTTCCCTAATAAAGCAAAATCCCGGGGTTCACGTGGAGACAATTACTGAATTAAATTCGTGATACGATACAATTACACACAATAAAAAAAAAACAACAACTAAATCCTCCAAACACAAACATAATAAATAAATTATTAAATTATAAAATCAAATCACTAACATTCAGTGCAATGAGTTGGTGATGTAGCCCCAATACATTGGACTAGGCAATTATTTCAATAACGTTTTAATACATTCAATAAAATGACATAGACAAAAACCGTTAATTTCTTCCCTGTTGCCTTGAAACACACCCTATACAAATGCCTCTAAGTACTTCTCACATCTCAATATAAAATAATTCCTTTTTTTACTTGAAACAAATATCTTTAAAACTAGTTTATTAAATACATTCATGAAAATGTAACAAAATATATATATGTACAATCTTTTTTTATTTCCTTGCGATAACCTAATTTAATGCTCCAAAAACATTTAAAAAATAAAATAATCAGTCACCTTTCTTTCAAATATAAAGCTTATATTTTCCTTTGTTAAAAAACAAAAAACAAAATTTCATCTATATTGCGCTTATATATATATATATATATATATATATATATATATATATATATATATATATATATATATATATATATATATATATATATATATATATATATATATATATATATATATATATTTTGTATGAGCTATACATTTCATTGCATTTGACCTGTTTTTGTTACACAATAATATTCTAACATGCGTTACCATATAATATTCCATACAAGCCTATTTCATTTTCTAATAATTTCAGGTGTTTAAAAAAAACATACCATTTTCGATATCAAACATGACTAGAAACAGCTTATTATCTTTGACTAATATTAGCCTGCAGTGGTGAAGTTATAGAGGCTGTTAGAAAAATGTCTTATGAAACGATCCCTCAACTACGGCTCTGCGGATCTGTGGGGGTTTCTTGATTAAAGATGTAACAAAATTACCATTTCCTAAACTACAATAAAATACTCCTTAAAAATCCACAGAACAAAGTGACAATTTCAACAGTGCCAAAAAACAGGAACATATCAACGTACACCTACGTTAACGTCATTGTTCTAACATAGTGCAATGCTCTGCCAGCTCCAGAAGCTGCAAAAAGCGCTGACCTAGGATTGAACCCTTGACGCTAAATTACTGCATTCTGCGTCCTGTCCGACGCCACGGGCCAAACCCTTGAACGACCCTGCTATGTTTAAGGGGAGACTACTGTGTTTTTACACAACCCTTTGTATGAGCTCTTATCTGAGCCTTTCACGTCACTTCTGGCTGTGTGCCATAGCGTACTGCTTAGGCGACACAGGAAGAAAAATTGAAACATCCTCTGATACCAAAACCAAAAATCATGTGTGAAGTTAAACTAAACTTTAAAAAAACACAAACTACATAAAAACAAAACTGCATTAGCAACACCACAGATAGTTGAAACTTGATAAGCAACTTTTAAAAGAATTGCACACACCGAGTGAAAATAACGTTTAGCGCAGGGCCACTAAAAGTAAAATACAAAAAAACCATCACTACATTCTCCCCCCCACCCCTTCTCCACCCCCCCACCCCCCACTATCCAACCCTGCCACCTCCACCCTCCCCCACGCCTTTGCTCCGCCCATCCCTATCCGCAAAACTATAAAAAAAAAATATCACAGCATCGAATCTGTTCATTTTGACAAAAAGACGTAATTAATAAGCACACACTTGAAGAAAGACGAGCAAAGAACGGTCCACATACAAGCCATTAAAAAGTTATACCCCCCCCCCCCCCACCCCCCACAGACTTGTTGGGTCATACAGCGACAATCTCAGCACATTTATATACAAATACTGAAATGATGATTATCCAGCTCTACGCGATACGTTAGTTAGTTTGTCTTTGTTTGTAGGGTCCAGCGGATTGCAAAGAGCCGAATCAGGACCACATCTTGTTAAAAGGGTACTCACCCCTGATCCGTTAAAAAAAAAGAAAAAAAAAAAAAAAAAAAGATCTACTTAAACTACCTTAATGGTAACACTGAAGGAACTCCACCAGTCGGTCACTTTACAATAAAGGCATTCCATGCTGGGGACGCTGAGGCTGTACTCTAATTTATCGAACCCCGGTTTACAAAAAAACCAAGTAGAATATAAACATCATTATAAAATATTAACAAAACACATACATATACATTGGTTACACTGCTAAATAATAATGCAATAGAAAGCCCTAGTGACAATTTGCCAGAGAGCGTCCGATATCCCCAAGCTGACCCAGCAGACCCCATACACAAGTGAAGAATTTTGGAAGTTTCGAAGAAAAAAAAGGTAGGTGACTGACATGTTGAAAGAGTGAAATACAAGGATTGATTAAAAAAAAAACAGAGGACATTTGAAGCACTAAATTTCCCAACGGGGTTGGGGGGGGGGGAGGAGAGAGGGGGGAAGCTTTACGTTGAGAGTGAGTTGTGTGATAAATAAACGTAAATTTACAAATAATTATTTTACTCCTTCGGATGAGAGTATAAACCAAGGTCTAGTCTGTGAACGCACGCATTCCATCACATGGACTTTAAAGATCCTGACGCTCACGTCCTTGACGGGTGAGTGCCGGCAACAAATACACCCAGCACGCACTAGGTCCCTACTCCCCATCCCCGGTCGTCCAGACTGGTGCTCAGTCGTCTGGGCGTCACACTGCGCGCCCAAAGGTGGCAGGTGGGCGCCTCGGGCTGACAGAGTTAGATCCTGTATCGGCCATAGCCTTGACCAGCTCTTAAGCTAGAAAAGCGCTATATCAGATGGATTAAATAAATTATATATATATATATATATTTAAGTCTTATCTTCTTCACCAACATTTCTCATTGGTGTACGCTGCAGTGTCACAACGAAATATAAAGTATCCACACATTAATAAAGTTTAACAGATTTAAAAAAATGGACTTTTTACCCGGTCGTCCCTCATGAAGCTGGCCCAGAAAAAAGGTTTATGTTTAACTCCAGCCCCAACTCTTTAGGCGAAAAACCTTTGTCCTTAGCGTTCAGCACAAACCTTTGTCCTTAGCGTTCAGCACAAACCTTTGTCCTTAGCGTTCAGCACAAACCTTTGTCCTTAGCGTTCAGCACAAACCTTTGTCCTTAGCGTTCAGCACAAACCTTTGTCCTTAGCGTTCAGCACAAACCTTTGTCCTTAGCGTTCAGCACAAACCTTTGTCCTTAGCGTTCAGCACAAACCTTTGTCCTTAGCGTTCAGCACAAACCTTTGTCCTTAGCGTTCAGCACAAACCTTTGTCCTTAGCGTTCAGCACAAACCTTTGTCCTTAGCGTTCAGCACAAACCTTTGTCCTTAGCGTTCAGCACAAACCTTTGTCCTTAGCGTTCAGCACAAACCTTTGTCCTTAGCGTTCAGCACAAACCTTTGTCCTTAGTGTTCAGCACAAACCTTTGTCCTTAGTGTTCAGCACAAACCTTTGTCCTTAGTGTTCAGCACAAACCTTTGTCCTTAGTGTTCAGCACAAACCTTTGGTCTCCCCAGAGATATGGGAGGCCTTAAACTTTCTCCCCAACGACCAAAAGCTTACTACAATAGCCTACTTTCATCAAAGGATCCCCACACTTTTCACAAATACGCTTGTACACTGGTTACAATTCTGATTTAAGAATAAAGCGCGTACAGCGTCCATTATTATTACTATTATTATTAAAATGATTCAGCACATAAAGTGTGAATAGCGACGACTTTAATTAAAAGTATTAAAAAAACATGATGATTTGGTAAGGGTACACACATACATGTAATTTTATTTTGTAAGACAGTAATGGACAAGATAGCATAACGCATCAAACGCCATTGTAGTTAAGATACACCTTCAGTGCTTGTACGGTCCTACGTTTTGCTTTAGATTGCAATGAACACAACTGACTTCAGTTGTTCTCGCATACCAAAACCAATGAGCACTCAATACAGCTAACAGCACATTCTAATATTAATCTGAATCTGCACTAGACATCTACACAACAATCATCTATCAATTTCTTCTTCTCCTCCTCTTTCTTATTCTTATGCTTATATTTTGCCCTTTAGTTTATTAGATTTAATTATTTAATTAATTAATTTTTATTTCATTTTTTGGAAGGGACGGGGGTTAGGAGTGACGTTTTTCCAGTCAACAATTGCAAACTTTCACATCATCATGTATGTGTTTTGTTAATATTGTATAATGATGTTTATATTCTATTTTGCTTTTCTAAAGGTCTATCGATTAGAGTAAAGTCTCAGCGTTCCCTGCGTGGGATGCCTTTATTGTAAATTGACCGGCTGGTGGAGTGCCTTCAGTGTTACCATTAGGGTTGTTTCAGCAGATCTTTTATACTGATCGGGAGCGAGTCCTTTTTCAACTAAGTTGTGGTCCTGATTCGGATCTTTGCTTTCCGCTGGACCCTATAAACAATGACTAACTAACTACCTACCTAACTAATCATCATCATCATCATTATCATCATCATCACCGGCCGCAACATCACCAAGACAACACCAGTAATAATGCACAATTTTGCTTCATTCAACACTTCTCCTAACTCGTCATCTTCCCTTCAATTATCGGCCGTCATCATCATCATTCTTCTTCATCCTCATGTTCTCTATCAACATCATTGCCAACACCTCGAACCCACCATTCTCTTCTCGTCATCGTTTTTCTGATCAGCACAAGCATACGCAACAACATGAATGGCGTCACAATAGCAGCTAGTACCTTTCCGACGAGACAAGGACGTATGGAGTGATGTAACAAATGAAGATTACCATCCCGGAAATGACATCACAATCATAACGACAACAATGTGACATTCAAATTAAAATGTCATGTCATTTTTATTTTTAAAACGAGTATTTCTCTAGCTGAAGTAACAAACTGAACATTTACACTTCACTTAACATGAATACCTTTTTTTTTTCTCTCCACTGAAAAAGTGCAAATCGATATAACTCGCCATACCACAATTCCATCTCGCTTTTCTCTTTCTTCTCTTCTTTATCTTCTTTATCTCCTCTTTCATCACTCTCTCATTTTACTTTCATCATATTCAACCCTTCCTCCATAGTTTTTCTTCCTCGCTGGTGTCCATGCTCTAGTTAATCCACGGAAAATCCTGTATTCCGCTTCATCCCAGGAAATCCGGCGACCCCCCGGAAGAGACAGGGAAGATGGTATCCATGTTGCAGTCCGAACGGTGCACGTGACCGGTGGACGACCCGGAGCTGGTGCTCAGAGTCTCGTTACTGCCGTGGAACAGGTCTGTAACAAACCACAGTGACAGACGTTACTGCCGTGGAACAGGTCTGTAACAAACCACAGTGACACAGACGTTACTGCCGTGCAACAGGTCTGTAACAAACCACAGTGACACAGACGTTACTGCCGTGGAACAGGTCTGTAACAAACCACAGTGACACAGACGTTACTGCCGTGGAACAGGTCTGTAACAAACCACAGTGACACAGACGTTACTGCCGTGGAACAGGTCTGTAACAAACCACAGTGACACAGACGTTACTGCCGTGGAACAGGTCTGTAACAAACCACAGTGACACAGACGTTACTGCCGTGGAACAGGTCTGTAACAAACCACAGTGACACAGACGTTACTGCCGTGGAACAGGTCTGTAACAAACCACAGTGACACAGACGTTACTGCCGTGGAACAGGTCTGTAACAAAACACAGTGACACAGACGTTACTGCCGTGAAACAGGTCTGTAACAAACCACAGTGACACAGACGTTACTGCCGTGGAACAGGTCTGTAACAAACCACAGTGACACAGACGTTCGCTTTATAAAAACAAACCAATATATAAGATGTCATTAATAAACAACGTATTAGATGTTAGTAATAAACTATGTATAAGATGTCATTAATAAAAATGTATAAGATGTCATTCATAAACAATGTATAAGATGTCCCTTATAAACAATGTATAAGATGTCTTTTATAAACAATGTATAAGATTTCATTCATAAACAATGTATAAGATGTCATTTATAAAACAATGTAGAAGTTGTCACTAATAAAACAATGTGGAAGTTGTTATTAATAAACAATGTAGAAGTTGTCATTAATAAACAATGTAGAAGTTGTCATTAATAAACAATGTATAAGATGCCATTAATAAAGCAATGTATAAGTTGTCATTAATAAAACAATGTAGAAGCTGTCATTTATAAACAATGTAGAAGCTGTCATTTATAAACAATGTAGAAGCTATCATTTATAAACAATGTAAAAGCTGTCATTTATAAACAATGTAAAAGATGTCATTTATAAACAATGTAAAAGATGTCATTTTTAAACAAGGTAGAAACTGTCATTTATAAACAATGTAGAAGATGTCATTCATAAACAAGAAAAGAAACAAATTTATAAATATGAGTATAATGACGGAAAAGAAGGGTTCCGTGTCTGGATTCAATATGTCTTATTTGTGTGTCCTGACTCAGAAACTTAATACATTTTGGCTTCCGAGTCAGTACACATAAATACATACAAAATTGTTGTTTTAGGTCCAGCGGTCTCCTTGGAGCCAAATCAGGACCATACACAAACATGAATCGTAAGTATAACGTGATTTCAAACGTCCTTTGCAAAGACTTCCTTATTCTAAACATTTAACACAGGTCCGTAAGAAAACCTCGTTCTGTTGATTTTTGACACCATGATGTCTAACACATGGACTATTTCATGATGTCTAACACATGGATTATTTCATGATGTCTAACACATGGAGTATTTCATGATGTCTAACACATGGACTATTATAACACATGGACTATTTCATGATGTCTAACACATGGACTATTTCATGATGTCTAACACATGGACTATTCCATGATGTCTAACACATGGACTATTCCATGATGTCTAACACATGGACTATTTCATGATGTCTAACACATGGACTATTTCATGATGTCTAACACATGGACTATTTCATGGAGAAGGGAGAGCAAAAGGAGGGTGAGAGAGAGAAAGAGAAAGAAAGAGAGAGGCAGAGATAGAAAGGAGCCTGACAGAGAGCAGAGAGACAAACAGAGGTCTTGGTCTTGGTCAGAAAGTTCAAGATGGAGATGGAAGGAGGAAACAGCGAACCGCAGAGAGAGAGAGAGAGAGAGAGAGAGAGAGAGAGAGAGAGAGAGAGAGAGAGAGAGACAGACAGACAGACAGACAGACAGACAGACAGACAGACAGACAGACAGAGAGAAAGAGGAGCCGGACAGACAGACAGACCGATAGAGGTGCCACGGTGTTGGGGTGGCGAAGAGAAGGGAGGTGGATAGGGAGAAGACAAAGAATGAGAGCGGAGTGCAAAAACTGAGAAAGATAAGAGGAGGTTGAAAAGACCATGGAGACGGAGAGAGAGGTAGAATAAAAGTACACACATGCCCGAACACAAACCCAGTATGAAGGAAAAAAACAAACAGCAATAAAGATTGCCACGACAAATACATGCCAATTAGCGACACTGTCAGAAATGCCGCCATTAAAATGTAAACCGGAAGATAAAAACGTCGTCTGCTCATGATCACGCAGGCGTGAAATGACGAGACTCAACGAGACTATAGCACAGACGGCGCTAAGATCCAAAGCGTGGTTTCACGGTGGGTTCGGCCATCACATGTGCACAACGACTGTGCATCTCGGTAAACCTCTAAGTCAAATTTAATTTCAAGGGGCTGTCAGTTTCAGTATCGCAGAACTGTAGCTCTGGGATGAAGTTTCAAACCAAACACACAGCCTCCATAACCTCAAAACTAAAGACTAGCATTAGTAAACAATATGCTTTTGTAGCCCAGTTTACCATCAGGATTTGGTCAATGCAATCCAACTTACTCCTAAGCTAAAGATTGCCAACGGTATACTGTGGAACTTCAATTGGCACCGAGTATCAGGGACTACTAAGACTTAAGAGTCACCAGTGCACGCCTGCTACATCTCCGACAGTGAGTGGGACTGACTACACAATCTTTCCTGTCGCTGCCCGTCGTCTTTACTGCCGAATAGCACGTGCCCAAACAGGTCAAAAGCTTACGTCAGCAGCGGCACTATAAAAAGGCGGGCGAGCGAGACAACTTTAGAGATCCGTAGGATCTCATCTTTGATATGATGATGATATCATTATTGTCAGGGTGGCGACATGGTGATCGTCCTTAACGCTGATGCAATAGGACGTTAAGCTTCGTTGTTCCTCCTCCAGCGAAACGAGATGGGTGGTTTCCCTTCGGTGCCAAACTGCCGCCAACTTGTGCACTGGCTGGCTCAGTTGGTAGGGCACAGGAGGGGATTTGTTTTTCTGAAGGTTCCAGGTCCGGCTCCAACTTGGGCACAACATTAAAACATTATCGTAGAAACATTCAGGTGTTATCACACAGCTGGCAATCCGAGGTGGTATCACACAGCTGGCAGTCCGAGGTGTTATCACACAGCTGGCAGAGTTGGGCTTAAGCACCGGTCAGACCTATCGATTGAATCCTTCAATTTGTTCCATGCGATTTAATCTCAAGACTGATCGCAAGAAGCAACTGGTCACACGCTAACATTAATTCCATAAAATAGAGAGGTGAAAGTGTGTTTTCGCTGCGGCTCGCTCATATTCAGGTAGTGTTCTCCCTTTTAAACGTAGGCTTCGTCCCCAATATGCTTAGGTGTTGGGGGACGTAAATTTTACTCAACGTAGGCTACATGTTGTAAAAGCTATGGCCAACAGTTCGATTTCGAGCAGTTCGGAAAGAGTGAGAGAACACTGTTTGCCATATTTAGCAGTTTTAGTAGTAGATCAGGATGAAATTTCTGTCGATTGGGGAGGATGGAGACACACGGGGCTTTTTCTGCTTTTTGATCCGATGACAACCTTTGCGTTGCGGGGTCATTTTCTTCAGTCGCAATGTCAAGGACGCCACAGCACATTCTAATTGGTCCGGCAGACTTGTCATGATTTCATCGCAGGAATTAGAACATGTTCTATCCTCTGAATCTACGATGGATTCGCTTGAGATTTTATCGTAAGCTTGTTGTAAAGAAAAAGAGATTTCTCTTATATAGCGCACTTACAAGCTCAGAGAGCTTCTCAAGGCGCTGGCCCGTAAAATCAAGTAATCACAAAATAGTTTGCTGAAGTCAGGATTCGAACCCACGTCGTCCAAGACGCACTCACACAAGTCGTGCGCTATGACCACTGAGCTATCCCTGTACAACTTATTGCAGCGTGTGACCGGGTAAATTTTATGAGAATCGGTAGGTCTTTTCGGGACTTTAGAAAGGTTTTGGTTTCTCTTGTGCTTTGGCGCGTGGCTAGCGCTGCCCTGCAGCTGCCGTGCTATCACCTCCACCCTCTTTTGAAAGTAACTATCCTATCCTATTCCGTAACTCGGAGGTCGTAGGGGCACCACAGATGATCGTTTAACCAGCACACTCCATCTTTGCCTGTCCTCACTAAACCCTCATGGCCTCACTCAGTGACTCAGTGTCAAACCAATCCATTCTCGAATGTTGTCCTCCCACCTCTTTTTCGGTCTCCCTCTTTTTCTACCTCCTTGCACCGTGCCTTGCAAGATGGTCTTTGCAAGGCCCGATGATCTGGTAACATTAAACCCCAAACTACTGCAAGCACATTCTAAGCATACTTCATCAACACGACCTTATGCCTCAACAAACCTTATTTTTCATTTTCTATTGCGTTACGGTTCTTAAAAACCTAAGCTGCCGCTAAAACGGTCGTTTGAAGTAATTTTTCCATAAAGATTATTTGTTTGAGATAAAAAAAATATTTCTAGGACCCCTCCAAAAAAGAAGGAGATTATTATTGGCCATAAAAATAATAATACAGGGAAAAAAATAGTTTAACGATTTAACCAAAATATAATAGTTTAACGATTACAAAGAAAAGTATTATTACAATTTCAAAGAAGAAATGCAAATTGACATGATAAAAATTCACAAACTCCGACCAACACAACTTTTCAATAAAGATCCCAGCTCTTAACATTGAAGGCGCATTAAACAGAAATATATAACGCTTTAATAGGATCATAAATCGTGGATAATCATCACACAGCAACCCACAGAAGCACTTCCAGACAGATTGGTGGTAAATGCAAGCGGCATAAATTCTGGATAAAGATCAGAGGACGACAGAAGAAAGCCATTTTTTAACAAGACCCGACATAAAATTTCACTTTGCCAAAAATAAAAAAATTAAATGTGTCAATTTCTTTATGCTGCGACTAGGTTCCAGGAATATACATTGTGGATAAACATCCGATAGGGGGCGACAGAATAACGCACTTTATGACAAAGGAAGCCATAAACATGCACTCTGCAAAAAGGGATTTTTACCTGTTCCGCCGTCTGCGCGATATGAAGGGTTAATGAAGTGAATGATACAAAGAGACAGCGAGGCTGTAAAAATGATTTTTAAAAAATAAATCTATAATGCAGAGCAGAACAGACGATCTTTTTCTTTTGAAATCTCAATCCCTTTATCTTCTGCCTTCATCGCTCTTTTCATCCCATCCACCCCATTTCCTATACCCAGCACATCACCAACGACGAAGTCCGACAGACCATCACACAAGCCGTATGACAACACGATGACCTGCTCACAGTGGTGAAGAAACTGAAACTCCGATGGTATGGCCACGTCACCAGATCCTCAGGCCTTGCAAAGACCATTCTGCAAGGCACAGTGCAAGGAGGTAGAAGAAGAGGGAGGCCGAAAAAGAGGTGGGAGGACAACATTCGAGAATGGACTGGTTTGACACTGAGCGAAGCCATCAGGGCTGCTGAGGACAGAGAAAGATGGAGTATGCTGGTTAAACGATCATCTGTGGTGCCCCTACGACCTCCGGGTTACGGGACAGGATAGGATAGGATAGGATAGGACCCCATCTCAAAAGAAAGACTATTTCTACTACCTTCTCTGCAAATTGTTGGTCCAAATAAGATACTAGATAAATGACGTTCATCGAAAGTCTCAAAAATACCATTTATTAAAATCTCCCTCCAATTCCCTCCACTCCCCATTCCAAGCCACCGCGTCTGTCATGGTATCTCATGTCCAAACGAAGACCATTACACTTTGGTTTTTGGTTTTTTCAAATTTCATCCACAACCAAACCCATACCTAGGGGAGGCAATCCTTGAGGAAAAAGAGTTAATTAAAAAGTGGCAGAAGCGGACGACAGTTTTTCTAGCAAACTCCATCACTCCCTCTCCACCCTCCTCACATCCTCTACATCCCCTAAACCACCTCATTTCAAAACGAAGACAATTACTTTTTCCACAAATGTCTTTCAAAACAAACCCGCACGCTAAAGGGAGGTAATCACCGAGAAAGAGCTCATCAAAACTAGCCGAAGCAGACGACAGCTTCTCCAACACAAAGATGGCTTTACGCCGAGAAGTAACAGCATACGGACCAATCGATACACGAAACTCTGACCACAAAAAAAAAAAAAAAAAAAAAAAAAAAAAAAAAACCACAAAAACAAAGGACCATACGCGCAGACCATGCAGCTCGCGTCCACGACTGTGTAGAGCAACGAGTCAATATTGAATATTATTATCGGAAAAACGTTCCGAGAAACACGCGAGAGAAAACGAGAAGTTCGTGTTTCTGCAGCCTTGGAAGGAGTTTTGTCACAATTAGTATGGAGTTCATTAGTGTCAATACGCTTAGTGGGGTTGACGGCCATGTATGGCAAGTCGCTGGCTATTTGCATTATTGTTTTCCTAACATACAATTATAGTCCGGGCCGATCCAGGGACTCGTTGGAGGGATGGGTGGTGGGAATGATGCATGTTCGCGAGACCGATGGACGTTATACAGAGAAAATAGGCCTGCTTTGTAAATGATGATGCTTTAATTATGTGAGATGAACATTGTACGGAACATCTGATCGGTTCTCTTGAAAATTAGCTTAATTTTTAGAAGGTGAACTCAAGTCGTTATGGCAAATTGGAATCAGCTTTACAATACTTTGGTCATTATTTAGATGGGAAATACACTATTTATCCCCCCTCCCCTCCCTCCTCCAAGCTTTGTCCAGCAACAGTTACAATTAAATAAGCTTCGAGGTTAGATAAAATTGGAGAAAAACATAATGAGGAGTTGCGTAGGAAACTACGATTTTAACAATTGTGTATTGTTTCAAAGAAACTCAGTTGATTTAAACAGAGAAATGCGACAGATTTCATTATCAAAAGTTATTGGTTATTCTAGAGTCCTTTGCAAGATACAAGAAGAACTAAACCTACTGTCTCATCTTCAACCACCACCTCAATCTCCAACATCCTACTTCGTCCCACTACCCCTCACATCCCCCGTATTGCCTACTCACTACGAGTTATTCAGGTCAGAGCCTCACTCTTCCTACATCCACCCCCAACCCCCTACCAGTGATGGCGACACAAACTGTATGGTATTAATGTGGTGGGATTACCTAATTGATCTGGACTGTCCAAGGACTATGAACTTTATCTTCTTGTGATTCGGCCTCGTGCATGTGCGTACACCCATTAAGTGCCACGAGATCAACATTATGATTGTGGGCGCTCAAGGAAAGACAAGACAAGACAATGACAAACCCAAAATCCTCTCTATATTCACAACTACCCAACACCCATGTAGCCGCTATCGGGCTGCAGCTAAGCTTATAGAGGCAGTCAGCCCGAAAGTGACGCCGATCCCAATGTGAATGCCAGAGGGTGTTGAGGTCATAGGCCTACACAACGGTTTATGATAGATCTCTGACACTCGGCTAGCGCCAAAGGTCGGCTGTGTACTGCAAACTGGCCTATTTATTCCTACCTCCTTCCTCCCTAATCAGACTACAAACCCAAAACAAACAAAAAATGACAAATTTGCTCAGAAAAAAGACTATCTGGCGTATCGCCAATGGTGGGTGTAGACGTTAAACTTCAATATTCATCCCTCCCTTTGCTCCGATACTCTTCTCTTATCACCAACATAAAACAACGGACAAACAATAGAACTCTCGAGTACTTCACGCGAACACTTGGCACGACCATCCTGCTGACTTTCAGGGTGTTACGTTGAAATGCGCACGATAGTACGTGTGAGACGCGCAAGATAGATCCAATGGTTTTATTTTGGTAAAGCATTCAATAACAGAGTGTATTTACCTTTGATTTGATTTTGCGTTGTTGTTAGAAGAAGCTTTGTATAACGTTGGTAATTTTAGTTGGTCGATATTATTTGAGAATTTTCTAGAGTTGGTTGTTTACTGTCGATCGAAGCGTGTGGATAAATCTAGTGGTAACTACGAGACGCCTCCATTCTAAATAAGGTTATATGACGTAAGACAGTGATGACGAAGTTTATTCTGATTGGTTATAATTGTGTCACGCTCGAACATTCGAACGTTCTCTCGAGTATAGAGAGACTATATATATACCGCACTGTTTCAGTTGAGAGAAGAGAGTTGAAGGTAGAGACTTGAAAAGAAGAGAGAGAAAGTGAAAAGCGATTGAGCGATTGTATGCAGTTGTTGATGTATGCTGAATAAAGTTGGAAAACTCCAAACGACGACTCCTGCCTTGTTGCTGAGTGAACAAGTTGCGTGGATAAACGAATCCGAGTTACACTTATCAGGAGGATTCAAGCATTGGGGCTGAATCAACTACTGATAAAAACCAACAACGAGTGTAAGACAGTGTCTGCTGGAAGAACAAGAACTCCTTTGTCAAACACAGTTTCGGGGCAAAACACGCGTTAAAAACAACAGAACAGGAAACCAAATATTCCAGGAAACAAAACACTGCTGCAAGGACAGCTCATATTTAAACAAGAGTTTGGGGCAAAACACGAGTTCAAATTAACAGAGTATTAGTTTTTAAAATTTATTTTATTTTATTTTTTGTTTAAAATAAACAAAAACAACAACAAAAACTACTAGAAGAAGAAGAACTCATATTTGAAACAAAAGTTTGGGTAAACACAACTTCAAAATGATGTAAATTATTATTATTATTATTATTATTATTATTATTATTATTATTATTATTATTATTATTATTATTATTATTATTATTATTATTTGTGCAAAGAAACAAAAAACACTGTTGAACGAACTGAAGTGTCAATGCAAATGCATGCAAGCTACCTGCTGTTAAATACTGACTAAGAGTGAGTTCCTCCTCACTGCTGCTTGGCGAAGGGTAGGACACGTTGAAATTGATCCCGCCCTGGATCGTTCTGCACTGTACTGTTGCGTCACACCATTGTCAATCATCATCATCATTGTCATCATAATCATCAATGTCATCATCATTATTTCATCATCATCACTGCCATTACCAACATTGTCATTATCATCATCTTAATACTACTACTACTACTACTACTACTACTACTACTACTACTACTACTAAATAATAATATCCTCATTAGTGATTTAGTATTTAGCGTCAATAAGAAGAAGAAGAAGAAGAAGAATGTCACGGACCGGGTTTATAATATTTCGGTCCGATGACTGTATTATCTTCCTGTGAGAAGATATAAATTATAATATTTTTTTTATTGATTACTAATTTCTGATTGGTTGAGCTAGTCATGTGACGGTTCACCAATTACATGTATTCAAAAAAATGTTTGCATTCTTCTTTTGTATGTACCACGGAGTGGTTGTGTTTGTACTTCTAGCAGCTGCGTCTGCAGGTATATATTGTTTATCATTGAAATATTGTATTATGAACATAATAATAATTTAACCATGATTATATTCTACTTATTGTGGAATAAGAATTAATAATAGATAATTTTGATATTAGTATGAAGGATGGATAGGGGGGTGATGGAGATGGTGGATCGTTGTATATTATTTTTGAGTAACGAATTGAAATTGGATTAGTATTTGATTTGAGGTTGAAACCTCAACTCGCAATGTATAGCATTATATTTATTTGTGTGAATGAAAGTAATCAGCGTCAAGATGTAATAATTAGTTGTTATAATTAGTTTTACAATTTTTTGCGTATGTGTGAACTGTGTTCGACACATACGAGCTTTGAATTATATATTGCTGGTCTGGTCCCGTCACAGAGGAGAGTAGGTGTGTATATGGGGTAATACAAAGAAGTCTATGTATCAAGATATTTAGTGGGGAAAACTTGTATGTTTTCAGAAGTCTCCGGCTGAGGGGCCTCGAGGCGAAAGAGAAAGAAGAAGGGAGAAGAAGGAAGACAGAAGAGAAGGAGAAGAATGAAGAAGCAAGAAGGAGAGAAGAAGAAGAAGAAGAAGAAGAAGAAGAAGAAGAAGAAGAAGAAGAAGAAGAAGAAGAAAAGAAGGAGAAGAAGAAGAAGACGAAGACGAGAAGAGGAAGAAGAAGAAGACGAAGACGAGAAGAAGAAGAAGAAGTCGTGAAGAAGAAAGGTGGAAGTATCGAGAAGGGGCCAGAGAAGAAGCCCAAAGAAGAAGACGAGAGGAGCAACAGTAGTAGCCGCTACCACATCAGCAGTAGTAGTAGCCGCTACCACATCAGCAGTAGTAGTAGCCGCTACCACATCAGCAGTAGTAGTAGCCGCTACCACATCAGCAGCAGTAGCAACCGCTACCACATCAGCAGTAGTAGTAGCCGCTACCACATCAGCAGTAGTAGTAGCCGCTACCACATCAGCAGTAGTAGTAGCCGCTACCACATCAGCAGTAGTAGTAGCCGCTACCACATCAGCAGCAGTAGCAACCGCTACCACATCAGCAGTAGTAGTAGCCGCTACCACATCAGCAGCAGTAGCAACCGCTACCACATCAGCAGTAGTAGTAGCCGCTACCACATCAGCAGCAGTAGCAACCGCTACCACATCAGCAGTAGTAGTAGCCGCTACCACATCAGCAGCAGTAGCAACCGCTACCACATCAGCAGTAGTAGTAGCCGCTACCACATCAGCAGCAGTAGCAACCGCTACCACATCAGCAGTAGTAGTAGCCGCTACCACATCAGCAGCAGTAGCAACCGCTACCACATCAGCAGTAGTAGTAGCCGCTACCACATCAGCAGTAATAGTAACCGCTACCACATCAGCAGTAGTAGTAGCCGCTACCACATCAGCAGCAGTAGCAACCGCTACCACATCAGCAGTAGTAGTAGCCGCTACCACATCAGCAGTAGTAGTAACCGCTACCACATCGGCAGCAGTAGCAACCGCTACCACATCAGCAGTAGTAGTAACCGCTACCACATCAGCAGCAGTAGCAACCGCTACCACATCAGCAGTAGTAGTAGCCGCTACCACATCAGCAGCAGTAGCAACCGCTACCACATCAGCAGTAGTAGTAGCCGCTACCACATCAGCAGCAGTAGCAACCGCTACCACATCAGCAGTAGTAGTAGCCGCTACCACATCAGCAGCAGTAGCTGTCGCGTTATATATATATTTTATATTAATATATATATTGATGTTAAAGGGTGAATGAATATATTAAAAGAATTTTATATGAATAGAATCAATTTCCTCTTTTTACTATGCCTAAAATCGATAAGAAACAAGAAAATAATGTTGAGAAATAGAAAATAAAGAATAAAAGAAATTATTGACTATTCATTCGTCCTGTTTGCTTTTTTACAACTAAAAAAGAATACCACTGGTTGATGGTTGATGATATTTATTTCATATGATGTGATGTGATACGATGAACCCGTGATGGCAAGGCTCTTCAAAATAATTAAAATGTTATCAACACTTATCTGCTGAAGAACGTTCTGATTTCTTTAGTTATAAAAGTAGGTCTTGAAATGTTCCTGGTGTTTAATCAAGGCATCATCTTCACGCTTGGCCAGGAGGAAGATACGTCGTCCAGCTGACTTCACATGGACGTCAAGGATATGGCGAACCCCATGTCATTAGATGAATGGGCGTGGAAGATGGAAGTAGATTAGAACACCAAACAGTCAGAAACTACAAGAAAAATCCTTTCCCTGCGCACAGACAAATTAACCGGGACTAAATACACAATCTGTATCCTGTTGAATGACCAGCGAGGAACGCCGTTGACGTTGTTTGAATAAGAACCCTGCATATTCACGGGTTATTGTATCTTATTCTCAAAACACAATAATGTTCTTTCCTCGCTGTTCATCCACACTGTTCCAATGATCAAGAATGCACCAACATTCTTTATGAACTAAGCTAAACATGTTAAATTAACTATCACCATATAAACTTCACGCGCTGAAGAATTTATATGAAATGAGAACAACATGTTAAAATAACTATTATCATACAAATTGCATACATTGAAGAATAATAACGAATCACCTTGATGAAGGACGATGAATGATTCGCATGGCGCAATGGACACAAGCACAAGACTACCCATTCCCCAGCTTCACACATCGAATCGTAACTTACCAGCTCAGGATTCGTTTGTGGTGTCTACGACACGTGTTGTTTAGGGTGAGACGAGCTTTTCGAACCAACTTTATGACCTCAGTAATCCGAAATAGTGGTCTGGCGTAAACATACGTTCCTTGCCCTCCAAGATGGTCGCTCGAATGGTTTTTCTTAACGATATTTCCCACATCCAGCCAATCGAAAGGATAGTACACAAATTGTCTATGGTAACAATAATCTAAAATTGAACTACACTAAATAAAAACAATGTCGCATACTGCGTCATTCCGAAAACAATATTATTATCGTCACTGTCTATGACGTACTGTCTATGACACATTGTCTGGACTTATAGCAGATTATCGAGGATGCGTAGAGTAGGCGCTTGTATCGCGACAATATCCCCCCGCTTAAGTGAAAAATCAAGAATGCAATTTTTCCTTACACTTACATCGAGCGGCTGAGATAATCTGCCCCGATATTGTCTTTGCCTGGAATGATACGTACAGAGAAGTTGTACTGTTGGAGTTGTATGGCCCATCTCATCAGCCGTCCGTTTTCTGTCCTTGCTTTTTGCAGATATTGTAGAGGCTGGTGATCTGTTTCAATAACAAACTTTGTTCCAAACAGGTATTGTTCAAACTTCCGTATTCCCCATACTATTGCCATGCACTCCTTCTCGATCGTGGCATACCGGCCTTCAGTTTCACTCAGCTTCTTGCTGGCGTACGCGATTGGTTGTAAACCATCACCATGGTCTTGCATCAGGATAGCGCCAATGCCTCTGTCTGATGCGTCCGTCCTCAGGACGTACTGTTTCTCTGGATCAGGGAGACAGATGACTGGCTTCTTGCACAACTCTCGCTTGAGTGACGTGAATGCTTCTTCGCATTTGTCGTCCCACTGAACTCGTTCAGGATGCCCTTTCTTCGTCTTTTCAGTCAGCGGCAGTGCGAGCGTAGCGAAGTTCGGCACGAACTTCCGATAATACCCTGCTAGACCCAAGAAAGCGCGCAAGTCTTTCTTCGTCTTCGGTGGTTGCGCGTTTCTGATCTTTTCAACCTTGTCCTCTTCTGGTTGAATTGTACCTTGACCAACTATGTGTCCTACTCCTAGAAATGACAGGCTCTCAAATCCAAAATAACATTTGGAAGGTTTTGCTGTCAGATTGCACTCATGTAATCTATCCAACGTTGCTTTGAGGACTTGCACGTGCTCCTCCCACGTCTCAGTTGCTACCATGACGTCATCAATGAAATTACTGACTGCGTCTTCGTTCAGCGGTTTCAAAAGTTTCCTCATCATGCGCGTGAAAACAGCCCCAGCGTTCTTCAACCCAAATGGCATCACAGTCCATTGAAATTGACCTTGCGGTGTAGTGAAAGCGGTTTTCTCTTTGTCCTCTGTCTTCATAGGAATTTGCCAGTATCCTTTTGCGAGGTCTATCTTAGAAAAGGTATTTCTTCTTGCTCAACTTGGCAAACAGCTCATCGATGTTAGGCATTGGTTCGGCATCGAATCTTGTGGCTTGATTTAATTTTCTGTAGTCAATACAGAATCGGTTGTTGCCGTCCTTCTTTTGTACAAGTACTACAGGTGCGCTGTATGGTGATGCTGCTTGTTCGATGACGTTCATTTTCAACATTGCTTCAACCTCTTCTCCGATTGCTTTTATCTTAGAATATGGCAGAGGGTACTGACGAACAAATATAGCTCGATCCTGTTCCATTGGGATATTACACTCTTGCAATGATGTTTTCCCCGGCAAATCTGTCAATACAGACTTCTTTCGGTTGCAGATTTCTGTAAGCTCTGTTCTTTGCTTTTCTGTCAGTTTGTCGGACAAATGAACATCTGCTGGTCCTTGGGTATTTTCCAGCTGAATCACAGGTATGCTATCTTTTGTTCCAGTAGTATCTTTCTGTTCATGTTCGTCGATCATCACAACGGCGACGATATGAGTTTCCACTTGCTTCTCTCTTTCAACGTACAGTTTCAATGCGTTAGCATGGTAGATTTTCTCATTGTCTCCTACTGCAATCTTGTAGTCAAATTCATTGATGCGGTCAGTGACAACATATGGACCTTTCCATAGCATCTGCAGTTTGTTGGCTTTATCAGAAACAAGCATGAGAACTTTATCTCCAACGTTGAATTTTCGTGCTTTTGCCTTCATGTTGAAATGTTTCGCGTGTTTAGCGCTTGCTTTTCCAAGGTTTTCTCTGGCGATTTTACAGGTTTCTTCAATTCTGTTCCGGAGGTCGATCACATACTGAAATGTGGTCCTGGTTTCTTCCGTCTGTTCTTCCTGTGTCCAGAGCTCTTTCAGAATCTGTAACGGTCCTCGTACAGTTCGTCCATAAAGAAGCTCAAAGGGAGAGAATTGTAGTGATTCTTGCGGTACTTCTCTGATAGCAAATAGAAGTGCAGGAATAAACCTGTCCCATTCTTTTGGTTGTTCTTGACAAAGATGTTTCAGCATACTTTTGATGGTACCATTGAAACGTTCCACCAACCCGTTGCATTGTGCGTGTCTTGGTGTGGTCCTCAGGCCTTTCACACTTAATAGCCTGTTCACTTCGTCAGCTAGGGATCCTACAAATTGAGATCCGTTGTCTGTCAGAATCTCTCTCGGAATACCTAAGCGAGTCCACATTTCCCACAATGATTCGGCCACATCTTCGGCTTTGATGGATTTTAATGGCTTGGCTTCGACGTAGCGTGTAGCATAGTCCACCATGGTGATTATATAGCGGTGCCCCCTGTCGGACGCTGGTAAGATAGGTCCGATGATATCCACCGCCACACGATCAAAAGGTGTGTGGATTATTGGCATCTTGCCCAACGGCAGTTTCCGAACTTGACCCTTCGGTGACGTCCTTTGGCATATGTCACATGACGCGCAATAGCGTCTGATGTCTCCGCAGATTCCGGGCCATACGAAATCGTTCCAGATTCTCTTCCTGGTTTTGGTTACACCCAGGTGTCCTGACATCGGCGTGTCATGGGCCAATCGTAACACTTCGTTGCGATATTTCTTTGGGACAACAATTTGTTTGGTCTCTTTACCGTTTTGGAGAAAAGAACGGTACAAAATTCCCTTTCTCCAGCTGTAGGTGGCTTTAGAAGTTGCTTTGCGCCCTCCTTTCCCATGCTTGGTCTCATTGTCAGCTAGCTTCCTTGCTTTCTCCAGGGTTGGGTCCTCCTTCTGAGCTTGTCCCAACTCCACTGGAGTGACATCCCCGAGCAGAGAATTGGATGTTTTCAATGTTTTATCTGTTTTCCCCACAGAAGCTCTAGTTTGCATTGCTGCGCATACTTCTCGAATAGCGTAAACTGGAACAGGCGTCAGGTTCCCATCCTCAGACTTACGGTAGTTCCCTACAAGAACTTGCTCTACCGGTTGCTTCATAACGGCCACAACAGTCTTCCCTTCAAAGAATGGTGTGTTCATATGTACCGTCGCAATTGGTAGCGTTAACTTTGCAGGCGACGAGGCCATCACTATCTCAATGGTCTCTCCTGACAAACATCGCTCGGGTACGAGACTGGAATCGACGATGGTGATCGACGCTCCAGTGTCGCGCAATGCCGTCGCTTGCTTTCCTTCTACTTCTACTTGGCACTCCGGCGAGAACGGTATCGCCGTACATAATGAACAGAGCTTGCCGTGACTCTGTACATCCTCCTGCCTCATACTTCCAGCTATTGCGGCGGCTGCTTTGTTTTCTTTCCCTCCTTTTGGGCATTGTCTCGCCACATGACCTTGCTGGTGACAAGTATAGCAGGTTACTTCAGGCCTCCTTGTCCTGACGTTGTGGAGCTGCTTCTGCGTTACCTCCACCTTCTTTTTATCTCCGTCCTCATCTTCTTTCCTTCTACTATGCTTGAGTCTATCTCCGAATCTATTCCTGGGTCTTTCATGATCAGACATAGTGGCTTGCTTTGCTGATTCGTAAGTTAAAGCAAATCTTATTGCATCGCCCATCGTCTCCGGCTCCTTCTCTCTGACAAAACGCGCTTGATCAAACGGTATCCCACTAAGAAACTTTTCTTGCAGTATCAAATCACGCAGATCGTCATATGTGTTGTCTTTCCCTGCAAGTTCCTGCCATCTGGATAACCAGAGATCTAACTTGGTGGCGTACTCTTGTGTTGATTCTCCTTGCTGTCTTCTGGCCTCTCGAAATTTTTTCCGATATTCTTCTGCCGTCAGCTGGAATCGGAACAATAGTGATCGCCGTAATGTTTCGTAATCACCGGCATCAGCATCATTCAACATAGAGTAGACTTCCCTTGCTTTCCCTTTTAGCAAGGTGCCCAGGCGAGGAGCCCATTGATTAATTGGCCATTCTTGAATCTTAGCCGTTCTCTCAAATGTGCGTAGATAATCTTCCAGATCATCTTTGTCTTCCAGAAAAGGTAGTTTTATCTTCAGTTTTTCCTGATAAAACTGCGATGAACGAGAATCCGACGGATCGGCAGCATTGTCGTTGGTGTTGTCACTGTTCACGTGACGTATTCGTTCGAGTTCTAATTCATATTCCAATGTTGCTTTATGTTTCCTTTCATCGATTTCAGCTTGTCGCTTCCTTTCTTCAGCTTCAGCTTGATGCTTTCTTTCTTCAGCTTCAGCTAGTCGCTTTCTTTCTTCAGCTTCAGCTTGTCGCTTTCTTTCTTCAGCTTCAGCTTGTCGCTTTCTTTCTTCAGCTTCAGCTTGATGCTTTCTTTCTTCAGCTTCAGCTTGAGCTAAACGCGTTTTCTCTTCCTTGACGTAATTGACAAGATCTGGACCCGACAACCCCAACGCTTCTCCTTCGGCCTTAAACTTTAAGAAAGGATCGTTGGCTTCCATTGCTTTCGCTTGAGCACGAGTCGTCATTTACGAATTCCAAAAATGTAATACGACAGGAAAGAATAAATTAGCGTTCGAGAAGTTCCGATTGCGTCACGCCGATTACGTCACGTCAATGACGTTATTTTCCCGAGGAAGAAAAAGTACAAAATGGCAACTCTTTGAAATATCTTCGAACAACCCCAATGGATTCGTTATAACTATACGCTTTTACTGCAATTTCTGTTATTTGCTATTCGCGTATTAACAGCATAAAACCAAGAACTTGAAAAGAAGAGTTTTGTGTATCCGGCAATGGCACCCTCTTGTTAACACCAGTTCTACTTCGAACTCAAAGATTCTAATTCATTCTTGTAATGTAATTAGAATTGTGATAACGTGTCACTGTCTAGGCTCGAATCCAGTAGCTAAACTTATCAAATTCACAAAAGTTATCCTGCTACCTTTACCTTGATTCGCCTAATAAGATCAACTGTACGTGGCCTTATTTGATTGCCACACAGATACAATCCACCCTGGATGATACACCTGTGTCTCAGGGATTTACCGTGTGTATATTTATAAATTAAAAAATACACTCTAGTATAACTCGCGGTCCGTTCCTTTGTGGCGGATGAGTTTACTAGACCCTTCTGCTAATACCCTCTCACTACGAGTATTCTTCTAATTTTCTATGTCGCTCTTACTTCGGCGAACAAAAATGTTAGGCTACAAAACTGACTTAATGATCCTGTGTGATTATTCCGTTTATCACTGATCTATTAAGCGCGACGCTACTGTCTGTCTACTGTTCGGTCCGTTGAACATAGAACATTTACCTTACCTTCAAAGGTGACTAGTAGGTCAACAAGTTATTTAGTCTTCATACTAAATTATAACTTGTTATCTCTCTCTAATATTGACACAGGTCCTCGTGTCTCCGGATTCACTATAACAACAAATGCTATAGGATTCCAATATTAGCTTCAAACACTCAATCGGTTAAGACTGAGATAATAAAATAGACCACCGTTCTGCCTATTCTTTTACAGCATGTAATACCCGAAATTACAGCTGAACATTTGATTGACAACACGTACTGGGAGTCGTTTGCATAAGGTTATAAATATGCAACCTAATTATATCTGTAAATATAACTGGTAACTTATGATCGACGTGGGAAGCTGATGTTACATTGGTTGGTAGGGTAGTCCATAAGTCCGCCCATTTGTAAGAGCGGCTCCCGCCAACCTCCCGCGTTGAACAAATGAATGATACAATGATAATTTACATGTACAATGTAGTAAATATCATCACCAAGCTGATGTTACATTGGTTGGTAGGGTAGTCCATAAGTCCGCCCATTTGTAAGAGCGGCTCCCGCCAACCTCCCGCGTTGAACAAATGAATGATACAATGATAATTTACATGTACAATGTAGTAAATATCATCACCACCAGTGGTAACACGACTTAAAAAGTGATTGTGACTCCAACTATCCCGGACGAGCCCCCATTGTCGCGTTATATATATATTTTATATTAATATATATATTGATGTTAAAGGGTGAATGAATATATTAAAAGAATTTTATATGAATAGAATCAATTTCCTCTTTTTACTATGCCTAAAATCGATAAGAAACAAGAAAATAATGTTGAGAAATAGAAAATAAAGAATAAAAGAAATTATTGACTATTCATTCGTCCTGTTTGCTTTTTTACAACTAAAAAAGAATACCACTGGTTGATGGTTGATGATATTTATTTCATATGATGTGATGTGATACGATGAACCCGTGATGGCAAGGCTCTTCAAAATAATTAAAATGTTATCAACACTTATCTGCTGAAGAACGTTCTGATTTCTTTAGTTATAAAAGTAGGTCTTGAAATGTTCCTGGTGTTTAATCAAGGCATCATCTTCACGCTTGGCCAGGAGGAAGATACGTCGTCCAGCTGACTTCACATGGACGTCAAGGATATGGCGAACCCCATGTCATTAGATGAATGGGCGTGGAAGATGGAAGTAGATTAGAACACCAAACAGTCAGAAACTACAAGAAAAATCCTTTCCCTGCGCACAGACAAATTAACCGGGACTAAATACACAATCTGTATCCTGTTGAATGACCAGCGAGGAACGCCGTTGACGTTGTTTGAATAAGAACCCTGCATATTCACGGGTTATTGTATCTTATTCTCAAAACACAATAATGTTCTTTCCTCGCTGTTCATCCACACTGTTCCAATGATCAAGAATGCACCAACATTCTTTATGAACTAAGCTAAACATGTTAAATTAACTATCACCATATAAACTTCACGCGCTGAAGAATTTATATGAAATGAGAACAACATGTTAAAATAACTATTATCATACAAATTGCATACATTGAAGAATAATAACGAATCACCTTGATGAAGGACGATGAATGATTCGCATGGCGCAATGGACACAAGCACAAGACTACCCATTCCCCAGCTTCACACATCGAATCGTAACTTACCAGCTCAGGATTCGTTTGTGGTGTCTACGACACGTGTTGTTTAGGGTGAGACGAGCTTTTCGAACCAACTTTATGACCTCAGTAATCCGAAATAGTGGTCTGGCGTAAACATACGTTCCTTGCCCTCCAAGATGGTCGCTCGAATGGTTTTTCTTAACGATATTTCCCACATCCAGCCAATCGAAAGGATAGTACACAAATTGTCTATGGTAACAATAATCTAAAATTGAACTACACTAAATAAAAACAATGTCGCATACTGCGTCATTCCGAAAACAATATTATTATCGTCACTGTCTATGACGTACTGTCTATGACACATTGTCTGGACTTATAGCAGATTATCGAGGATGCGTAGAGTAGGCGCTTGTATCGCGACAGTAGCAACCGCTACCACATCAGCAGTAGTAGTAGCCGCTACCACATCAGCAGCAGTAGCAACCGCTACCACATCAGCAGTAGTAGTAGCCGCTACCACATCAACAGCAGTAGCAACCGCTACCACATCAGCAGTAGTAGTAGCCGCTACCACATCAGCAGTAATAGTAACCGCTACCACATCAGCAGTAGTAGTAGCCGCTACCACATCAGCAGCAGTAGCAACCGCTACCACATCAGCAGTAGTAGTAGCCGCTACCACATCAGCAGTAGTAGTAACCGCTACCACATCGGCAGCAGTAGCAACCGCTACCACATCAGCAGTAGTAGTAACCGCTACCACATCAGCAGCAGTAGCAACCGCTACCACATCAGCAGTAGTAGTAGCCGCTACCACATCAGCAGCAGTAGCAACCGCTACCACATCAGCAGTAGTAGTAACCGCTACCACATCGGCAGCAGTAGCAACCGCTACCGCATCAGCAGCAGCAGCAACCACTGCCACCTCAGCAGCAGCAGCAGCAACAGCGGCAGCAGCCATAGCGGCAGCAGTGGAGGATTATCGGAAGGCGGAGAGAACGATAGATAGAGGAGAAAACCCAGGATAGATAGTTAGAAAGGCCAAGGATAAGGAGAAGGAAGATAGTGTGTAGATATAGACAGAGACAGAGGATTAAAAGGAAACAAAAGACAGACAGCGAAGTCTGTCCTCCATGAGACTCTTGGTAACTCTCTCTGTTGACGGGGACTGGAACCTCATTGGTGGTTTTGTGACTGGTTTCTTGGGTTGTCTTTTCTGGAATATTACTTGTGGGTTTGTGAGATCAGTGTACAATCTCCCGGATTATCTCCTTGGAACTCTATGTGTGTGAATTTGTGAATGGTATATTTAATTCACGGATTATCGCCTCAAAGTACGTGAGTACAAAACTATTTAAACGTTTTTCATGTTATTGATTGAGTTATATGTACTTATGTAAACTTTGTTGATTCTTGTTTATTTTCTAGTAATAGAAGGGGGTGTGACAGCAAAAGAAGTTTTGAGAGTTAGGAAGTGTGAGACGGGCGAACACGCAAATCATTCACGCACGCATACACGCATTTCTTGAAATAACCCCTTTCGTTACAAAGAAGAAGAAGAAGAAGAAGAAGAAGAAGAAGAAGATATATAATAATAATAATAATAATAATAATAATAATAATAATAAGAAGAAGAAGAAGAAGAAGAAGAAGAAGAAGAAGAAGAAGAAGAAGAAGAAGAAGAAGAAGAAGATAATAATAATAATAATAATAATAATAATAATAATAATAATAATAATAATAATAATAATAATAATAATAATAATAATAATAATAGGAAGAAGAAGAAGAAGAAGATATACTAATAATAATAATAATAATAATAATAATAATAATAATAATAATAATAATAATAGGAAGAAGAAGAAGAAGAAGAAGAAGAAGAAGACATGGGATGACTATTATTATTAGTATGGACGCTACATACTCGCTGTTTTCCTAAATCACTAATCAGGTAGAAAGAGCGGCTAGCAGTAACCTACATACACGCTCACATGCTCCATACACACACTCTCACAAACACAACAGACACACCTTTACCACTCAAACTTGCGGTGTAAAGGCACGGAGATCGCTAGTAGAAGACGGAAAGGAAATAGATTATTCTACGTTCATACAATCTGCTATCCAAATAGAGCAAGCGGGAGTCAAATCGCAGTGTAAGGGAAGTAATCAATCGTTTTGAAGGAATCACGCACAAAGAGTAGTTATTACTTCCCTTACATCAGAAACTGGATGCGTATTCTTAGGAGGCGAAATAATTAATTTATATAAGCGCGCAGTGCAGGAAAATACTTTTCGTGCTTCCTATCCTATCCTATCCCGTAACTCGTAGGTCGTTGGAGTACCACAGACGATCGTTTAACCAGCGTACACCATCTTTCTCTGTACTCAGCAACCCTCGTGTCTACGCTCAGTGTCAAGACAGTCCATCCTCGAATGTTGTCCTCCTGCCTCTTTTTGTGTCTCCCTCTTCTTCTGCCTCCTTGCACCGTGCCTTGCAGGATGGTCTTTGCAAGGCCTGATGATCTGGTGACGCGGCCATACCATCGGAGTTTCCGTTTCTTCACCACTGTGAGCATGTCATCGTGTTGTCCAAAGTTATGGAGGACTGCACTGGTAACCTTGTCATACAGGCTTTTGACGACTTCAATAATTTTAGGGCTGATGTTGTACACTGTCATGGTTGCCCACAGAGCTGCATGCAAGACTTGGTCAAACATTTTCTTGAAGTCTATGAACGCATGACATAGATGTTGTTGGTGTTCTAGGTATTTCTCGCAGATTATTCTGAGGTTGAAAATCTGTAAAGTGGTACTTTGCCCTGCCCTGAATAATGCTTGTTCTTCAGCTATGATTTGTTCAGCTTGGGGTTTCAACCTGTTGAATATTATTTTCAGGAGGACCTTGCTGGGATGGCTGATGGTGAGTAATTTTCACACTCCTGAAGGTTACCTTTTTTGGGAAGAGTGATGACAGGCGATTGGGTCTATGGTGTAGGCAACTCCTTACTCTGCCAGATCTTGTTACAGATAATGCTGAGAGCGTCAATCATCGCTTCTCCTCCTGCTTGAAGCAATTCCGTGGATATGTTGTCCACTCCCGCTGACTTCCCTTCTTCAGCGATTGCACTGCTGCCTCAACTTCTTCTCGGAGAATTGGGAGGATTTCTTTTCTTCTCTGTTCTGGGGACATGCTAGAACTGATGGGTCTCCGTTTTGTGTGTGGTTGTAAAGGTCATTGCAGTACTCTGTCCATCTATCCAAGACTTCTTGTTCTTCTGTAAGGCATATGCCAGATTTGCTTTGGATCTGGGAGACCTTTGGCTGTTTAACACTTGCAAGTTGCTTCACAGTCTGGTAGGCCTTTATGCTTTTGTTCTTGTTCAAACTGTTCTATATTTCCTGGCATTGATCTTCTATCCAGTTCTCTTTTGCTGTGCGCATCCCTTTTCGGATGTCATTGTTGATTTTTCGGTAGGCATCAGCTCCCTGTGTAATGCTTGCCAAAGATCTCAGTGGCGGCATCCGTCACAGGTGAGTTGAAGGTGGTGGTCATGGTGTTGACATTTACTTCACCATCATAAAACTTTATATATTTTTTATTTGCCTCACCTTTTGAATGGTGGAATTTGTTGTTTTCTTTCTATGAAGATAAATATGAATAGATAATTTATGATTATGATTATATTGATTTCCTAATTGCATGGATAATCATAGGTAAAAAATTGGAGTGTCTGTTAAATACAGCCTTATTATTTTATTTGTCTTGTTTCAAAGTTAAAACCCAATATGTTTAATACCAACGTTTGCATCAGCGAGGACGCTGATGGGATAACGGTTGTTCAAGTTCAAGTTCAAGAATACTTTATTATCTCAACAGAGAAATTATGACATACAATTGCTGATCGGTATGAAACATTAAAACAATACATACATAGATAAAACAAGTACACAGTAGACTACATCTATAGTAAATTTCCAGTATGAAATGACATCTCAAACATCATCACAAACATCAAAATCTTATATACAAAAATATTACTTAGCGCTCAATAGATTTTGGAATAAAACTGTTTTTTGTTCTTACAAGAGAACATTTAGGCACACGCAGTCTGCGACCAGAGGGCAACATTTCATAATGCTTTGCTAAAACATGTGAAGTGTCTTTCATAACCACTCCCGCCTTCCTCACCACACGGTATTCATGCAGTTCTCTCAAACTGTTTTGTCTTTCACCCGTCACTTTCGCACACACTCTCACCAATCTGTCAAGCACCCTCTTGTTCTTTATACTTAGCCCTCCAAACCAGCAGATAAAACCAAAAGTCAAAACTGATTCAATAAAACAGCGATAAAAAGAAGAAAGAATGTGTCGGCTGATGTTCAAAGAACGGAGTTTCTGAAGGCAGTACAGTCGAGGTCGGCATTTCTTTTCTATCGCAGCTGTGTTTTGGTCAAAGGACAGTTTGTTGTCGAGAATCGTCCCCAGGTATTTGTAGTTTGTCACTCTCTCCACTTTCGCACCGTCTATGTACAGGTCGGGGATGGGGGCGGGGTCTCGTCGGAAGTCTATCGTCATTTCTTTTGTTTTCGTCACGTTAAGGTCAAGAAAGTTGTCTTTGCACCATGTGCAGAAGCGGTTAACTTGTTGAAAGTAGACAGTGTCAGAATTGGAAAGGTCTTCGAGAGCGGTGTCGTCGGAGTATTTGATGAGAGGTGAGGAGTCAGAGCCAGTACAGTCATTAGTGTAGAGGGTGAACAGAATCGGTGACAGAACAGTACCTTGAGGAGAGCCAGTAGAAGTTTTTAGGGTGCCAGAGAGAGAGTGTTGAAAGGAAACGGCTTGAGTTCTATTGGTGAGAAAACTGGTGATCCACAGAATTAGTTTAGGGTCGACATGGAGCTCCAGGAGCTTCATTGCCATCAGGTGAGGTTGAATAGTGTTAAATGCAGAAGAAAAATCAATGAATAGGATGCGAACGAAAGAGCCAGCTTTTTCTAGGTGATTGTATACATTGTTGAGTAGGGTCAGTGTTGCGTCGTCAGTGGATCTGTTTTGCTTGTATGCGAATTGGTGTGGGTCAATTTGATGTTGTGTATGCTGCTTAAGCTGGCCCAGAACGATTCGCTCAAAGCATTTAAAGACGATAGGAGTCAGAGCAACGGGTCGGTAATCGGCGGGCGGTAGGCGGGAGGGGGGGGGGGGGGGGGGGGGGGTAATGTGACCGGGTGGCGTGGTCCTGGTTGAGAGTATGGAGACTAATCTCTGGGACGCGCTGCATCTGGAGGCTGACATGTCAGATGGTAGGATGAAAATATTTGTGATGCCAAGATAGCAGGGATGGGAAAATGTACAAGGTGCGAGTTTCGGCTTGCGGATCTGAAGGTCCCGGGTTCGAGCCTGGCCGGGCCATTGTGTTGTGTCCCTGGGAAAGACACTTTACTCCCGTTTCCTACTCTTTTGGATGAGAAAATAAACCGAGGTCTACTCTGTGTGTCGCATACATTCCATTATAACGGAATTTAAAGATCCTGACGCTCATGTCCTAGACGGGTGAGTGCTGAGCGCTGGTGACAAGAACATACCCAGCACGCACTTGGTCCTTCTCCTCATCCCTGGCTGCCCAGGATTGTGCTCAGTTGTCCTGGCGTCAGACCATGCGCCTAAAGGCTGCGGGTGGGCGTCTCGGACGGTTTGAGTTAGATCCTGTATCGGCCAGTGCTTTGAGCGGCTCTTGAGTTGGTAAGGCGCTAAATAAAAAGTGATTAAAATAAAATAAATAAATCAATTCCCAAAATGAGCAGTGGTTCAAATTTCCCTCCAATTGTAGCCTTAAATATTTCTGCCACCTCGGGGTCTTGCAGTTTGTCCAGGTCAAACTTCAGCCTAGTGCACTTTATGGTGTTTACTCTCTTCAAGTGGAGCCGGAAAGACATCATCACGAGATAGTGGTCATTTCCGATGTCTACTCCTGGAAAAGTGCGTGTCCTGCCAATATTGATGCTTGATCTGAAGTGTTTTTTTGACCATGATGTAGTCGATCTGGATTTGATGCTCCACGCCGGGACTGTGCCATCTCCACCGTCTGGATTTTTTGTGGAGACAAAGCTTGTTTGCCAGTATCAGATTGTTGTATCTGGCAAACTCCAAGAGTCTCAGACCCATGTACTGTCATTTGTCTCGTTGTTGCAGTGGGGTCCACATGTGTCTCCCCAGTTTTGGTGCGCATCTTGGACAACCTTGGCATTCCAGTCGCCTTGCACTATGAATATGTCCGTCTTAGGCACTTGGTCAACGACAGCCTGTAGATTTTCATATAAATCCTCCACTTCGCTGTCGTCATAGTCTGATGTTGGGGCATAGGCCTGGATGATGATTATGTTGAAAGGGGCTGCTCTCATACGGATGGTAATGAGTCTACTGGAGACAGGGCGGCAACCCATGACAGTGGCTAGAATGTTTTTGTGGACGAAGAATCCAACGCCATGTTTGTGCCTGTCATCTCTCCCGCTGAAATAAAGCTTGTGACCTTTGTCGGCCGTTGTTTCACCTAGGCCTTTCCAGCGCAGTTCGCTGATACCTAAAATGTTCCAACGATAGTGGTCCAGCTCGTGGGCCAGTCCTTCTAATTTTCCATCCGCAGTTAGGGTCCCGACATTCCAGGTTCCTATGACGATGTTGTTTCTCATGCGGATTTTGTTAAGTTGTCCATCAGTAGCACACTTATCACCTCCGCCCTGGTGGCCAACGGAAGGCGTGGTTCTTGGTGACCCGGGCAATGACCGATCCGGTATGGAGTGAGTGGTTCTTGTCATCATATGGTGTGTCAGGCAAAAAAGACCTGGCAGGGCCCAATTTTCTCCAGGCTGTTTACCACAGCCGATATCCACGAATACAGTGTGGCTCGCCTTGGTCATTGAACCTGTAGTAACATGAGGTTCATCCGTCCTGGCCGGTGAATTCTGTGTAGAAGACTTTCGCCCAGAAATGCCGTGCTGACATCACCCCTGTTAGTCACCTCTTACGACACGCCGGAAAACGCTGGGTCTATTCTATTCAGTCCCCGAACCCACATGCCTGCTTTGGGCAATAAAGCTTGTTATGTCATAGGTCACCAAAGTACATCCACGGATACTAATTTTAAAACAAATTGTGACCTACCTTTGGTAAATGTGCCCTTTAGTGAAGATTTGGCGCTATTTTGTTGTAACTTGGTAATGTGACAGTGTTCCACAACATTTAAAAAGAAATTTAAACAAAATAAAAGTGGTTATTATTTTAAAGGGAGTCTGTTAAAGCAACTGTGATGCAGGGGCCTAGGCCTACGACTTTTAATTTTGCTAATATTGTACAGTGGTAGGGGTATGATCCGGTAGCAGTTTTTGCTCATTCTTTTTGTGCTATGGGTGCAACAACAAAGAGATGCTTGTGTATGTGCATCAATTGGTGAGGACTTCTGAGGGGATGGTGAGTGAGTACTGGATCGTGTATGTGCTGAGCAGGTGTAGTCAAATGAACTATAAGTGGTGGTGTTGTGTGTAAAGTTGATTATTTCCCTTCGTTTGTTTATTGGACATACAATGAAACATATATGGCTTGCCTAGTATTAGTACTTCCTTTTAATTGATTCATTAGTTTGTGAGTGTGCTGTGGCCAAGTTCCACGTTGTTTTTTTTTTCGTTTGTTTTTAAATTCAGAATTGTTGACTTGACTTGACTTGTCTTAACATTTAAACAAGACAGTAACATCGTAGAAAAGGGAATTAATCCATATTTTTTAGGTGAAAACTCAAATACATGCCTGTGCAGCTTTGAAAACAACAATTCAGTCCCTCCAAAAACTGTCATCCGGTGGATTTAACAAAAGGCTTCTTCTAAACAGCAATTACGCCTCACCCGATACCACAGACCCAGAACCAGTGGCAAAGCAACAGCTACAGCAAAGCCCTCCAACGCACGCTGGTAGCATTGGGTGGGTCGTGACCAGTCATTTATTTTATTTATTTTATTTTATTTACCTTATTGTCCCTTTTATCATAGGGAAATTCTGGGCCGCCTCCCCTGGGGAAAGCGTAGTCGCATCCTGTGGCGCGCCCAAACCCAACCTATCTAGCATTAGTTGTGATTTTGAAATTTTGCTGGGGGAGCAAACTGGAGTACCCGAAGAAAACCCCGAGACGTTGCCCGAGTTGAAAGTAAATAATATTCGGAGAACCATAACGCCCAGATGCTGGATCGAACCCACACCTGTCAGGCGCCATTGGTTTCTGGTCTGTGGACAAGGCAAGTTAGTCCCACCTTAGCCCACTTGGCCACAACGCTCGCATTCCATGTGTCTGTGTATGCATTGGAGACAAGTCGCCCAGTGCCTACAGCACACCACCTTTTGAATGGTCGTGCACCAACTTTATAGACTACATTTTCCTAAGTCTTAGACACACACAAATCTATGAATGCATAAGCAAATAGAATCAGAATCGTTACTGTCCCAACAACAGCAACTACAATTATTGGACAGTGTACAACAATCACTGACAGTCACACTCGTACAAAACAGTCAGTATACAATAAAACCTTTCATTTATAAAAGCAAGTAGCACCAGACTTCCATTCCACCATTCATCTCAACTCCCAGCTGAACTAAAAACAAACTGGAGCATTCAGCCTCTCCCCCTTTCTTCTCCGCACCCCATCCCATAGCGTTTCCAAACCACGGCACGCACAGCCACCGGGCAAAGTTCAGAGGCTCAACCCCGTATTCAATTTGTCATTGGCGTACCTACTAAATAGCTAACCTCTTGGCACCAATGCCACATTTCATAATTTTGATCTGGGCCTCGGGCTGAAGAAGAAGCCAGGAAGCATAATGACCACTGACCTTCTAGGTTGGTGGAAGCAGGCCCGCTTTGGTAGCAGGGCGAGGTGGCTTCGGCCATGGCTTCTGCTAGGGAAGACCGCAGTTTATCCTCTTCCTCCTCGCTCCCCAGCGGCTGGCGGGCGATGTTGGACTCTGCCCAATTGCACATCACATCATTTAGGTTTGGGGACTGATCAAAGCTTCCTGGAAGCACACAAAAATGCACAACAGTACAAATAATTCAAAGAAGGAAAATAATTACAAGTTGGCGAGTCATTCAAACGTATTCCCAGACACCCCTCCACATGCAAGTGCAAATCCTTCGAAATAAAATTTGAGTTGCATTATGTATAGTTTTGTTCACAAACATTCAAAACCAACAACATCCAATACACAAAATAATAATAAATAATGAATATGAAAAATAAAAATTAAAATTATAACAGACAGACAAATGGACTGATGCTAAACAATTGTCATTAATTAAAGCAATTGTGTACCAAAAATCATCAACTTTAGTTCAGCTGTTGTTATTTTACATGTCGTGCAAAACACGTTTAGCAAAGAATTGACCCCAGTGACCTTATCCTTTGAGATCAAATAAATGGATAAAGGCAATGGCTCGTTTGGCCACTAACATTGGTAATGTTGTTATGAAGTTTGGATAAAGTCGGTATAAAACGGATCTGAAGATTTGGCGTGCAAATTGACTGAACAGACTGACATTTGACTCGTTCTAAATCAAAGTATTCCCAGATAACATACAAAACACAGAATACATAGTTTTGTCTTCTCCTCACTTCCTAATTGCTGTCGTGCACTTTTGGACTCCGGCCAGTTGCACATCACATTGTTTAGGTATGGGGACTGGTCAAAGCTGCCTGGAAGACAAAATGTCATAATAATCATCACCATCGTCATCATCATCATCATCGTCTTCATCATCATCATCATTATCATCAACATGAAAAAGCGTTTCTGGGTGGACTATAGAGTACCTTTGATCGACTACTTTTACTTTTGTAACAGAACTTCGAGCTCTGTGGGTTCGGGCAAATAGAATAGACCCAACGTTTCCCGGCGTGTCGTAAGAGGCGACTAACAGGGGTGATGTTAGCACGGCATCACTGGGCGAAAGTCTTCTACACAGAAGTCACCGGCCAGGGCGGAGGAACCTCACGTTACTACAGGTTCAACGACCACGTGCTCAGGGCCAAGGCGAGCCACACTGTATTCGTGGATTTCGGCTGTGGCCAACAGCCTGGAGAGGATTGGGCCCTGCCAGGTCTTTTTTTGCCCAAGACACAACACATGATGAGGCTATCCACTAATTCCATGCCGGATCGGTCGTCGCCCGGCTACACAAGGACCGCGCCTTCCGTTGGCCACCAGGACGGAGGTGAAAAGTATGCTACTGATGGACAAATTAGCAAGATCCGCACGAGAAACAACATCGTCATAGGAACCTGGAATGTCAGGACCCTAACTGCGGAAGGAAAATTAGAAGAACTGGCCCACGAGCTGGACCACTATCGATGGAATGTTCTAGGTATCAGCGAACTGCGCTGGAAAGGCCTAGGTGAAACAACGACTGACAAAGGCCACAAGCTCTATTTCAGCGGTAGAGATGACAGGCACGAACACGGCGTTGGATTCTTGGTCCACAAGAACATTCTAGCCACTGTCATGGGTTGCCGCCCAGTCTCCAGTAGACTCATTACCATCCGTCTGAGAGCAACCCCTTTCAACATTACCATCATCCAGGCCTATGCTCCAACATCAGACTATGAAGACAGCGAAGTGGAGGATTTTTATGAAAATATACAGGCGGCCCTTGACCAAGTGCCGAAGAAGGACATAGTCATAGTGCAAGGCGACTGGAATGCCAAGGTTGGCCAAGATGCGCACCACAACTGGGGAGACACATGCGGACCCCACTGCAACAACGAGACAAATGACAGGGGTCTGAGGCTATTGGAGTTTGCCAGATACAACAATCTGGTACTGGCAAACACGCTTGGTCTCCACAAAAAATCCAGACGATGGACATGGCACAGTCCCGGCGGGGAACATCACAACCAGATCGACTACATCATGGTCAAGAAACGCTTCAGATCAAGCATCAACATTGGCAGGACACGCACTTTTCCAGGAGCAGACATTGGAAGTGACCACGATCTCGTGATGATGTCTTTCCGGCTCCATTTGAAGAGAGTAAATACAGCAAAGTGCACTAGGCTGAAGTTCGACCTGGACAAACTGCAATTTATTATTATTTATTTATTGTTGCTTTAGGTCCAGCGGACTCTTCCGAGCCAAATCAGGACCGGACAAACTGCAAGACCCGGAGGTGGCAAAAATATTTCAGGCCACAATTGGAGGGAAATTTGCACCACTGCTTATTTTTGGGGCAGGCGAAGTAGATGTCAACACCATGACCAATACCTTCAACTCAGCTGTAACAGATGCCGCCACTGAGATCCTTGGCAAGCACCGACCAAAGAAGAAGCCGTGGATCACACCTGAACTTTTGGATCTGTGTGATAAACGAAGAGAGTTAAAAAAGAAAAAGAACACCTCACAGGGAGCTGATGTCTACCGAAAAATCAACAATGACATCCGAAAAGGCATGCGCACAGCAAAGGAGAACTGGATAGAAGATCAATGCCAGGAAATAGAGAACAATCTGAACAAGAACAACAGCAAGAAGGCCTACCAGACTGTGAAGCGGCTGACAAGTGTTAAACAGCCCAAAGTCTCCACTATCCAAAGCAAGTCTGGCACTTGCCTTACAGAAGAACAAGAAGTCTTGGACAGATGGACAGAGTACTGCTCTGACCTTTACAACCATACACCAAATGGAGACCCATCAGTTCTAGCATGTCCCGAGAGCAGAGAAGAAGAAGAAATCCTCCCAATTCTCCGGGAAGAAGTTGAGGCAGCAGTGCAATCGCTGAAGAAAGGGAAGTCAGCGGGAGTGGACAACATACCAGCGGAACTGCTACAAGCAGGAGGAGAAGCGATGACTGATGCTCTCACCATTATCTGTAACAAGATCTGGCAGAGTGGGGAATGGCCTACACCATGGACCCAGTCGCTTGTCATCACTCTTCCCAAAAAAGGCAACCTTCAGGAGTGTGAAAATTACCGCACCATCAGCCTCATCAGCCATCCCAGCAAGGTCCTCCTGAAAATAATACTCAACAGGTTGAAACCACAAGCTGAACAAATCATAGCTGAAGAACAAGCAGGATTCATGGCAGGGCGAAGTACCACTGAACAGATTTTCAACCTCAGATAATCTGTGAGAAATACCTACAGCACCAACAACATCTATATCATGTGTTCATAGACTTCAAGAAGGCATTTGACCGAGTCTGGCATGCAGCTCTATGGGCAACCATGAAAGTGTACAACATCAGCCCTAAAATTATAGAAGTCATCAAAAGCCTGTATGACAAGGCTACCAGTGCAGTCCTTCATAACAGCGTCATCGGGAACTGGTTCAGAACAACAATCGGTGTGCGTCAAGGATGCCTACTCTCCCCAACACTCTTCAACATCTTCCTAGAGCGCATCATGTCAGATGCTCTTGCAGATCACGAAGGCACAGTCAGCATAGGGGGCAGAGCAATCTCCAATCTTCGTTTTGCGGATGATATTGATGGATTGGCTGGAGAGGAACAAGAACTTGAACAGCTTGTACAGAGGCTTGACACCACCTCCAGAGCTTATGGAATGGAAATAAGTGCAGAGAAGACCAAAATGATGACCAACAACACCAATGGCATCAACACGGACATCAAAGTACACAGAACACAGTGCACAGCTTCAAATATTTAGGAGCCATTGTGTCAGACAATGGGTCTCGACAGGAGGTCCTCTCCAGGATCGCACAAACAACTGCTGCCCTGACAAGGTTGAAGCCCATTTGGAAAGACAGAACCATCAGTCTACATTCCAAAGTAAGACTGCTGCGCTCTCTGGTCATCTCCATCTTCCTATATGCTTGCGAAGCATGGACCCTCACAGCAGATCTCCAACGAAGAATACAAAGCATGGAGATGAGGTGCTACAGAAGACTTCTGTGCATTTCCTATACCCAACACATCACCAACGTTGAAGTCCGACACACTATCACACAAGCCATTGGACAACACGATGACCTGCTCACAGTGGTGAAGAAACGGAAACTCCGATGGTATGGCCACGTCACCAGATCATCAGGCCTTGCAAAGACCATTCTGCAAGGCACAGTGCAAGGAGGTAGAAGAAGGGGGAGACCGAAAAAGAGGTGGGAGGACAACATTCGAGAATGGACTGGTTTGACACTGAGCGAAGCCATGAGGGCTGCTGAGGACAGAGAAAGATGGAGTATGCTGGTTAAGCGATCATCTGTGGTGCCCCTACGACCTTCGGGTTATGGGACAGGATAGGATAGGATAGGAACAGAACTTCACAGTGCAATAACACCTGCTTTCCTTCACTTTAGTCTCCACCCTCACCTCCTCCCCCCTCCCCCCAACTCTCCTCATTCACTGTCTGCACCCTTCCACCTCTTACCCCCCCCCCCCCCCCTTCTCAAAATATAGCAGCGTTTTGCACATTCTCTGTGGTGATAACTATGAGGGTCGTAACAACCAATCAGCAGAAGAGAGCATGGTATGTAGTTGGGAGGGGAGGGGAGGAAAATCTTTCAAATTCAATGGTTTGTGGGAGGGAGGGCAATCTCTATAACACTGGCCGACCGTTCCCAGCCACCCACTACATTTTGAGGTGAGGACAGAAGACTGCTGCTGGCGATAAAGACATTTGGTTTTTGGAGGGAGTAATCACAAGTGACCCATCAGTGGCCATGTTTTGTGCACACCGTGATACTGTAGACCTTGACGTTTATCTTCACTGAGCTGTTAGTTGATTTTGTACATGATGATCCAGCGTTTAATCACTATCCTTTTCCTGTAATCAATCAATATTTTGATTTTAAGTACATCCACACACTGGTGATTTTAGACTAATGTAAGCTTCACTTGGCTATAATTATTTTTTTTAAATGTTGATGGCCCAGCATTACTACAGGTAAAAACACGCCAAATTAAATACATAGGCGACAGCAACCGACCTGCTTCAATCAGGAGAGTGCCAGCAGACCGACCAGGTGAGGGCATGTGGTCAGACGTAGAAGATCGCCTGTATGCTGGTCTGTAGGCTGACCCTGGCATAGCCATAGGACTCGACCTCTGCGGCTCTTCAATGCTGTCAGATAAAAAAATATACATTTGCACTTTACTGTCCTATCCTATCCCATAACTCGAAGGTCGTTGGGGCATCACAGATGATCGCTTAACCAGCGTACTCCATCTTTCTCAGTCCTCAGCAACCCTCATGGCTTCGATCAGTGTCAAGCCAGTCCCATTCTCGAATGTTATCCTCCTACCTCTTTTTCTGTCTCCCTCTTTTTCTGCCTCCCTCTTTTTCTGCCTCCTTGCACCGTGCCTTGCAGGAGGGTCTTTGCAAGGCCTGATGCTCTGCTGACCTGGCCAACCCACGGAAGTTTCTATTTCTTCACCACTGTGAGCATGTCATCGTGTTGTCCAATGGCTTGTGTGACGGTCTGTCGGACTTTGTCATTGGTGATGTGCTGGGTATAGGAAATGCCCAGAGGTCTTCTGTACACCTCATCTCCAAGCTTCTTTATTCACAAAAAAGACAATGAACATTTGCCACGTCGCTTGATTAAAAAAACACGAACATTAAACATTAATATGCAATGGCAACCTACACACGCAATCGCTCACAAACAGCCAATACAGCCACAGAGTGCGATATATTGTGTTGTTTTGTACTATATTGCAATGCGTTGGACAACACGATGACCTGCTCACAGTGGTGAAAAAACGGAAACTCCGATGGTATGGCCACCTCATCAGATCATCAGGTTTTGCAAAGACCATCCTGCAAGGCACAGTGCAAGGAGGTAGAAAAAGAGGGAGACCAAAAAAGAGGTGGGAGGACAACATTCGAGAATGGACTGGTTTGACACTGAGTGAAACAATCAGGGTTGCCGAGGACAGGGAAAGATGGAGTACGCTGGTTAAACGATCATCTGTGGTGCCCCTACGACCTCCAAGTTACGGGATAGGATAGGATAGGATAGGATAGGATAGGATAGGATAGGATAGGATAGGATAGGATAGGCATTGCGTTGTAACGAAGCTTAAATACAACTTAGGTCAATGTTGTTTGTAGTTTATAGTCACACGACACTTTCGCATATAGGTGACTACTGGACCGATTTATACTGACACCAGCGGGCCAGTTGTTGGTAAAGGGGAAAATAATATGATCACACGTTGACCAATCCGGGATTCGAACCAGCGACCTTTCGGTTACTAGCAAGACGCTCTTACCAGGTCAATGAAAGATCACACTGATTGTACAGTGGTACATGGCTTTCAGGACTACAGGCCAATTGGGCTTAATATTAAGGTTATAGAGAAGGTTGGCCAGAAAGCGACATTGACCCCAATGTGAGTGTCGGAGGTTGTTGAAGGCACTTAGCCAGTGTCAAGGCCACAC